>OX344844.2:4200000-4556000 GCA_947037095.2 Nycteola revayana
TTCAGCGTGTATAGGAAGCATTTTTCAAAATTCTACCCTTAAATTGTTACTTATCAGCCCGTCTAATGTTCAGCATTTTCAGCAGTGTGTATAATATATAGCCTTCCTCGATAAATGTGCCCTGTGTGTACACTGAACGAATTGTTCAAATCGGACTAGTATTCCTCAAAATATCGCGTTCAAGCTAAAAATCTCTTCAGCTACATAATCATATTAGTATAGATAAATAAAATAAACGGTCGCAGAAAGCCGTGCGAATTCGAACGAGTGGAGGTAGGCCTTTGCCCAGCAGTGAAACGCTATGGGCTGATATAATAAATAATAATAATAAAAAGGACAATACAAAATGTTCAAGCCGCAGTCACTCACATAGTCGTCTTGTCTCTAGTACAGTAGAACGAGCATTTTGTGTGTACATAATACGAGATTTACTTCGTAATCCCTGCTCAGTTTGGTAGTATTGTTTTGAATTTTTTTTAGTATTGTTTTGAAAATTAGGCTGGCAACACTGCCAATCGGTTGTCCAAAAATTAGCTCCTAGAATAAAATTAAAAATAATTAGTAAAACCATTAAAATATAATCAAAGAAGTGTATCAAATCAAAATATTGAATAAATTAAGTGATTGTAGCAAGTTATCGGGAATAAATACAGTAATTGAAGTAAAAATATTGTTGGACCTGTCAAAGCTCAGCTGTCGGCGCACGAGTTCAACGAACTATACATTTAAATTATTTAATCAAATATTATGTCCCTCAAAGTATAATCCCGGCGAGTATTACCTTATATTTAACATTCATAACACACACTATTAACACGGCTCACAGAGTGAGTCACGTCCACCTACTACATATGCCCGATTCTGTCTCCATTTGCTTGACGTATTAAGTGGAAGCAAATTGGACGAGGAATATTCAAAGGCACCAGACAAAATACACCTCAAAACCCAAACTCAAAACCCAATGTATAAACATTAATACTCTATTACTTATTATATTTTAAGATCAAGTTACAACTTATTGATTTTCTTTTTCTGTGTCAAAAACAGAAGGTACATAAATAATAATTAAAATATACAGTAAACCCTTCTATACTACTCCAAAAGTGTTGTGTCCTAGGGAATCTATTATAGAAAACAATATAATTAAACTGATTCCTTAGTTAAATACCTTTGTGCTGAAAACTTTTATATTTTCTTAACTTATTACCTATACTTTTTTCTATCTTAATTAAATAACAATCTTATTAAATTTGTCTGCTACTGTCTTTATTTAACACACCCTAGTAAACTATTGCCTTTTCAAGTTCTCTGTTCACACTATCTTTATTTTCAGCCCACCTCCGTTCTTGTGACCAATATGCAGACCCGTAGCATGGCCGCAGCTCAGGTTGCAGAGCATAAGCTGAAGTCGGCACTGAAGGATGTACAGACATATAAAGACCTATGTCAAAGATTGGAACAAGAACGTGAGGATAATGAGGTGGAAGTAAAAAGGATTATTGACCACAACACATCCCTAAAAAAGGAACTAGTGAAAATTACTCAAGAGCTTGAGATCATCACTGAGGAGCGAGACAGTCTGAAAGCGGAGACAGAGTCCTTCAATAGTTGTAGGTCATTATATGAACAGGCTTTAAATAGAATTAGAGATCTTGAACTAGAACTAATATGCGCTAATAATAAGTTATCAAACTATGAAAAAAATACATGTTCCCCGTCCCTGGCTAACCTAAGCTTGTATGAGGAGTTTACTAGCTGTAATGCAGAGCATCTTGTAAAACCATCTTTAACAATTGATCTGACAGGAGATGACTCTGACCAAATTGAATACCAGCCCAACATTAGATCCTTAAGTAATGGAAAGCTTAAAAATTACATATTAAAATTAAAAAAAGAACGCGGTCATCTTTTACACAAACTTGAAAACTACCAAATTAAATTAGAAGATAGCACAAAAATATATGAAAAAGACACAAAAGAGTTATTATGTGAAATTAAAACATTAGAGGAATCATTAGCATTGACATACAGTAAGTACAAAATTTTAGACAATAAAATGCAGGAACTGACTATTATCTGTAATGAAAATTGTGCTGTAAGCACTTGTAACCAACATCAATCAACAAACAAGTGTAAAATAGATCAAATCTCAGCTGTAAAGTCAGTACCAACAAATATAAGTTCCAAAAATATGTCATTTTCCTATGTCAAGTATAATTCAGTGCTGTACACTGATAGTATAGGTAAGGGTTTGGGACCCTTGCTCTCTAATAAGCTGATCCACCCCACTATCAATCACTGTATGCCAGGGGTATATTACATGGATCTAATAGATAAAGTAATTCATGAAAAACATAATAGCAAAACATGTATAACTCTGCTGATAGGAAATAGTAACAACTTGACAAAAAATATGATTACAGATAGTTTCACTAGAATGTTACAATTAGACTGTAATAAGATAATATTGTGTGCCTTCCCATATCTTAGTAATGTATCTGAAAATACTAATAATTATATTCATATGTTGAATATGCATGTTCAGTTTTTAGTAAGTCACTATAGTGACAAATTTATATTTTTTGACACAAATAAATTTATAGATAGGGGTAGGTTGACCAGGAATACATTGTGTATCCTGAAAAAATCTTTAAATTTAATTGCTACTTTGTTAGCATCACATATTAACACAGTCATAGATAGTATGACTAAGTCAATTTTTACATCTTTTAGTAATGTTACTAAAATTAATCTTGTAAATAATTTAAACATCTAAGTGTGACAATAGAGAAGTGTGAAAACTTTCTGATATTATCTCATCAAAATATAAACCGCTTCTCTGGCAAAATATTAGATATAGAATTATTTAATGAAAAGTATAGTCCAGATATAATATGCTTCACTGAGACTTGGCTCAAGGCGCACAAGATGACTTTTAATGTGAACGGCTATGGGGTCGCTAGTCTGTATAATAGGGTTTCAGCTGAAGGTGGTGGCGTACTTATATTAATGCGTGAGACTGCTAAATTTAAGGAACGGAAGGATATTACCAAACTTTCTGTGGAACGAATATGTGAGGTGGCTTGTGTTGAGACTGAAATGTATCACATACTGTGTATTTATAGGCCACCCTCGTCAAATATCTTACAATTTATGTCCACAATAGAGGATATCCTTAGAAAACTAAAAAATACCAAAAAGATATTAGTCTGTGGTGACTTTAATGTAAATATTTTAGTAAACTCACCGGAAAAAAATAGTTTTTTAGCAGTGTTTAATTCATTCAACCTCAATAGTTTGTTTTACGAACCCACAAGAATCACGTCGTCAACGGCCACTTGCATTGACAATGTTTTTACAAATTTTGAAGTAGCTGATAAGTGTTTGGAAGCAGGCGTTCGGTCGGATCATAAATGCCAAATAGTAAAACTAAACACTGTAGCTAACATAGAAAACTCCACATTTAGTTTTAGACCGCTCTCGAAAAAAAATCTAAGGAAATTTAATGATAATTTAATGACAAACCTATGTTATTTACCAACAACTACAAATAATCCAAATGTTTTGTATAATGCATTGTTCAACGCCATTCGCGATGAATTCTACAAATGTTGTAAAATAAAAAATATTAAAGTCGACCCAAATAAATTAAAATACTGTATGTGGGCAACTAAGGGTATAAGAAAGAGTAGGGATTTTCTCTTTGAACTATATGACATTAGGTCCTATACACCTGATGACAGTTTTAAAATTCGTGTAAGAAACTATTCAAATATATTTAAGAAAGTTTGTTTACAAGCTAAGGCTATGTACGTAAGCGAAATTATTAGAAAATCCGATAATAAGATAAAATCTACTTGGAAAATGATTAATACAGAAACTGGGAAAAATAAAATCATGGACAAATCAATCCACGTAAATATTAATGATGAACTAGTTTCAGACAAACTCACCATTGCCAATTTTTTTGCAAATTTTTTTACTAATATTCCCTTAGATACCACCAAAAGTCTTGCATCTTCCACTGACGAAGCTGAACGACTTCTAAACAAAAGCATAAACAATACAATAATTCCCGAATTTAGTTTTCAATTAATTACAGATATTGATATAATAAAAACTTTTAAGACTATTAAAATCAAAGGCACAGAAGATTTATGGGGATTGTCCGTGAAGGCTGTTGAACCAATTATACAGAATATAGCTCCGATCCTAGCGGCCATCTTCAATGGCTGTATAATTGACGGAGTCTTTCCAGATTTGATGAAGATAAGTAAGGTAGTGCCCATTTTTAAATCAGGCTGCTCTAATAGTGCTAATAATTATAGGCCAATTTCTATCCTACCTACTTTAAGTAAAATATTTGAAAAAATTATGCTTAACCAAATGCTGTCGCACTTCAATGAGAATGGGATACTACACGACAAACAATTTGGATTTACTAAGGGCCGTTCTACGCAAGATGCAGGAAGCACTCTAATCAAGACCATACTAGAGGCTTGGGAGGGATCACAGGATGCTCTGGGAATCTTTTGTGATCTCTCTAAGGCATTCGATTGTGTAGATCACAGTACGCTCGCTGTAAAGTTAAAATACTACGGAATTTCTGGTACGTCCTTGGACCTTGTAGTATCCTATTTATCTGGTCGCGAACAAGTAGTAGCCATAGACGGAATAACTTCGGAAGCTTCTCCCATCAAAATGGGTGTGCCCCAGGGTTCAATACTAGGTCCGTTTTTGTTTTTAGTTTATATAAATGACCTCCCATATTTAGTAGATAAAATATCAAATATAGTTCTTTTTGCGGATGACACATCCTTGATATTTAAAGTAAATAGAAAAGATAAAGACTTTATTGGACACACAAACACACTTAGCCTAATCTCAAATTGGTTCTCAGCTAATAATCTATTGTTAAATGCAGGGAAAACTAAGTGTGTTAAATTTGCGCTACCAAATGTAAATAATGTCACACCTACTATTTCACTGAATAATGAAACGTTGGATCTTGCTTCATCCACGGTATTTTTGGGAGTGACATTAGATTCTAAATTACAGTGGGGTCCTCATATTGAGAAATTATCGGGTAGATTAAGTTCTGCTTCTTATGCCGTATGGAAAATAAAACAATTGTCAGATGAATCCACGGCTAGGTTAGTATACTTTGCTTACTTCCATAGCATTATGGCTTATGGCATTTTGCTCTGGGGGTCAGCTGCTGATGTTAATACTATCTTCATCCAACAAAAGAGAGCGGTCAGAGCTATTTATGGGCTAGGTAGCCGCGATTCTTTGCGAACCCTATTTAAAGATATAAATATATTAACTGTGCCATCTGAGTATATCTACCAGAACATTTTATTTGTTAGGAAAAACCTAGATACATTTAGTAAAAAAAGTGACTTTCACAATATAAATACTAGGAATAAGGACAAACTAGCTATGCCGTGCTTTAGGGTCAGCAAAGTTAGTAAGTCATTCATGGGAAATTGCATTAGATTTTATAACAAACTTCCCTCTCATATTACTGACATGCCTGATGCATTATTTAAAACACATGTAAAACGCATCCTAATGAGTAGGGGCTATTATAGTACTAAAGAGTATATAGATGACAAAGATGTATGGCAGGCTATACCCTTGTGCACCAGATCGGATACCCTATAGCTGATGAAGCATTGAAATGTGAACTGAAAGATCATGATAGTGTATTCTGTGTACTGTCTGTAATCATAATCATAAAAATAACACATGTTCTGTCTCAAAATAACTTTTCTGATCTGTTAAATTAGCAAAATAAAAATAAAAGTTGTATAAAGACAGCCGATTGGTAAATTGTGTAAGCCAATTAACTAAATAAAGACAGTAACTGGACCTAAATAATGTTGACATGCCCATCTGAGTATGTTTCGCCGGATCGTCTCAATGAGGCCGCGATTAAACCGGCAGTAGAATACCCCACTGAGTTTGTTTCGCCGGATCTTCTCAGTTGGGGCGTATTGGATCCGGTGGTAGCATAAAATCGCGTCCGACGATATGCTTATGGTCTATCTAAATAATAACATACTCAAATGACAGAACTTTAGACTATTAAATTATAGATAAAAATAAAATTCTATTTTCATACCTGACAGCTTTTACGCTAAAGCTATAAAAAATCTAATACAAACTATTTATTATTATTATAACTATAATAATTAAACTAAATTAATAAATTAAATATATTATATTAATGAGCCAAATATGTTTTGACTATTTGCAAATGCCTGTAATAGGTTTACGTAAATAAAAACTTTTTTTATTTTATTTTATTTTAAAAAAATTTAAATGGATGATTATGTATGTGTTACAGTAAAATGCGATGTCAGCAAATCTTAGGGTTTACTAGCGAGAGTGGGTGTAAGAATTCCTTAACTGAAGAGGCTTTTTTAGATTTATTTAATGTTATTTAAATACATGTTAAATTTAAATGTCTGGTTGATAAAAAGAAGATACTATTCGTTTATAAAATTTCTGAAATAAATTCTTTATTTCGTAACGGCGGTACGAAAACGTTGGCGGTATTTAAGCTTTGCAAGCCATTCAAACTTTTTCTGCCAATGCAAAATCTAATACTCATGTAAGCGAGCAATATTTTGAAATGACAACTAAACATTTTGCGTATAATTATAAATCAGCCAGATTGTGGAATTCGCAACCCGCTAATATCCGTAACTGCCATACGCTTTATCTTTTCAAAAAAAGAGTGAAATAACACTATCTGTCCTCTTCGTAATAATATTAATATTTGTGTATGTGTTATAACTATTTATTATTGTATGTATATATTTAAGTATATGTGTATTTATTGTATGTAAGTATTACTTTATTGTCATATCTTCTTTTGCAGATATACTGGAAGAGATTTCTTTAAAAACAAGTAGTACCTTTGTACATTGCCTTTTCTTTCAATTCTTGTTTTTTTTTACTTTATTTTTTTGTGTGTACATAAATAAATAAAAATAAATCATATTAGGTAAGTATGCTCATTAAGACATTAATGATATATTCATTATTTTGATGCAAAAACATTGAACTTTTTTTACAGTATTAATAAAAAATTGATTATAAATATACTATAATTATACTATATACTATACATTGGTCGCCCGGTGGTTAAAATTAGAATTCGGGACACAAAGTTTTTGCTTAACATATTAATAATATTTTTATTTAATATATCTATATTTTAAAACGAGGAGCAAATACTTTGTACCCCTTTTTACGAAAATTGCGAGGACGAAGGAGAATAAAATATAATTCTCCTCCGTTCTGTTTACTAACATACCAACTGTTTATTTTTTTATATTTTATAATTGAATAAATGATATAAAAATGAATCCCTATTTCCCTTAGTCACGCCTGAACGACTGGACCGATTTCTTTATATCATTTTTTGTTGTGTTCAATATTGTAAGGAGAAGGTTCTTATGAAAGAAAAAAATAAGAAAATTGCGCGGAGACTTCGAAAATTCAATACCTTAACCACCATATTAAATTTTCTAATGTAATGTAACGCTTTAGACACTATAAACTTTTTGAATATAATTTAAAGGCATTTGACATAACATTTACATAATGCTTGCTGCTCTTAGTGCACATAACGGTTAGTTCATACCTATTACACCTAATATAAAAAGATCAATTTAATATAGTTTTAGTTAAGACAGGACAACATCTGTCGGGTCAGCATACATATATTTATATTAAAACAATCAGTTAAATATTATGTTCGAGTGGGATCAAACCGGACATTTTTAAATACGACTAAAACTATGACTTTTAACGTAACATGTTACATTAACATTAAACAACAGTAAAGTGACAAGTCTTTATCCTGTTACAAAACAGATAGTAGACATATAAGCCTCTCAACTGTCTGACAATTAAATTATGGTTTAGTTAATTTTGATTGAAGATCATCATGGGGTTATTTCAATTGTATGGGAACAGTAGATTGTTGTTATTGTCTAACTAAAAGCTCTGCGGCTTTAATCGCGTTGGACTTATTTAGGGTAAGCATACGCACCACAAAAATACCACAACAAAGGGATAAAATGTGGTCAAGCTGTGGTAACAAGTGAATTGGGGCGCCGGCAAATACCATGTATAAATTGTACTATGACTTTTCTTTTTGGGGTTCCGTACCCGAAGGGTAAAAACGGGACCCGGCTCGACTCCACTCGGCTCAGGGCGCTCGCTGGCGGTGAGATTGAGGGATTATGATTTTTAGTAATTGAGGAGGTTTTGTGCAATTATCGCTCTTCTTTATAGTTCGCGGGACTCCGACTTCGGGACTAAAAGGGTATCGGATGGTTCTTGCAAACTAAGGAGGACAACCACTAAAAACCCCTCCGGTGTTTCTTGTACCGCCGATGATCAGAGGATCGTTTAAGTTCTGGAGACCGCTCCGACGGTGGTCCCCGCCGGTGGGTTCCCATAAATAGAAGTCCACCTATCTCTTTTGGACCCATGAGACACCTGAACCTACTCCTAAGAACCCACATAATATGTAGGTATATAATGCTACAGCCACATTTTTTTAAATATTCATCCTTTACAATCTGGAAGGCACCTGCATTATTGATAAACACAATTGACAACTATCTAGTTTCAGCAGTCAATGCAATATTCGCAATACAAAGAATAAAACTTGCAACTTAGACACGGGGTTATACACGTTACGCCAATAGAAATAGAACTGAAATTCATACTTGGCATCGTGTTTGTTAAGCTTTTCTGCTTTTGAACCGTTTAAGCTATGACGTCATTCTCTCTGAATGCACTCATGGTAATAAAAAGCACTTAAAGTAGTGAAATTTGATATACAAAAAGTTTTAAAATATTCAATATAAGATTTCAAAGGCGGCGCCGCCGCTGTTGATGTTTTTGTTTTATTCAGTGCAATTTAATCATATTATGGCTATTTTGTTATTTCTGAATTATCGGTAAAAGCATTTCAGTGAATTTAATTTATTATAAACTACCGCTTGTGCCCCGTCCGACGTACCCACTGAAATTTCCTAAATTTTCTTTTATACAAACTAGAGATGTGTAGTTCGCGAATGAATCCTTCAATTGAAGTACTTCAATTGGAATCACTCTGTATCTCTTTCGTTCAGTGCAGATTCATATACTTCAATAGTTCAGTTTAGTCCATTTAGTTCACAGTGTTAAAATTCTTATATTCAATATAATACGTACACAATATAACTTAATGCTTTTAAATGAAAGCTATAGGTACTTATAATTAAAAAAAACATAGAGAACTAATACAAAACAATATAATCATTCTCGTTATTAGTTCATTGCACGATCGATGATCGTTTGAAAGACATGCGAAAACTGATTCAAATGAATCTTGTTCATAAGCTGAACTAGTGAAGTAAATGAGTGATATAGTTCACTTAGTTCGTTGTGATTTGCTGAACTAAATGAAGTACTGAACTAAATCAGTGGACTACTTCATTGAGCCAAAAGATATACTTCATTC
The DNA here is from genome assembly GCA_947037095.2 of Nycteola revayana. Classification (NCBI taxonomy): domain Eukaryota; kingdom Metazoa; phylum Arthropoda; class Insecta; order Lepidoptera; family Nolidae; genus Nycteola; species Nycteola revayana. The sequence continues at coordinate 4,209,533 of OX344844.2, forward strand.
ATTTCTTTTTACTGACACATTTTGCGCATGTCTAATACAAACCTTGCCTATAATAACGAATATAATATTTTTTTATTTATATAGACTAGGTGTGCCGTTCTGGAGTTTACCTGAAACGAACAAACAGACTTATTAGTAACCTTGTTTCTAACATTATATTTAACATTTTCTATTATGGATGTTTTTTATTGCTATTGTTTATTCCATAAGTCGCTGGTTCAAATCCGGCTCGAAGGACCAATTATGTTGTAATTATTTATTGAATTAAAACTTAGCTTAGAACAGTAGTTGGCCGCTGCAGGCTCAATCTGCACAAGTGTGGCATGATGGACGACAACTACATACAATGTCACTGTGGCACCCGACCACAGTCTATGTCGCACACGTTGCCCTGCCCTTCATGATCTAACAGCTGCACGATGGAGGATTTGATTGCGGGAACGACAGAGGCCATTGGAGTGGCGACTTATTGGTCACAATGGCTTTAAATAAATTATAAAAACTAATAAGTTGAAACAGCGACACGAAAGAAGAGTTGAAATAAAAACACGTTTTTAGTAAGTAGCCATCTTTTTCTTTATTACTTTTTTTGTACACATTCTTTACTCTATGACATTAAATTTTTTTTCATAGTGAACAGATTGCTCCAATAGCTATCTAAGTGGCAAACAAGCAAGCGGTACATCTGATGCACAACTCATGGATTTAAGCAGTGCCAAGTATGTATTCTTCAAACAAGGCATACACAAGCCTCCGTTTGAAAAATAATTTATAACGTTAATGTGAATGAAAAGAAACCATTTTCCCACCAACCTCGTTAGCTCAGGCTCTAAATCTCGACTGTATTGACCTTTTCATATGTGTACGACATAAAATTGAAATACCTAATAAAAATAGAGCAGTTTTACAACTTCACATTTTTGGCAGACGGTCAATAAAATGTGCAACATCTACACGAAATGTATTTATACATTTATTGCTAAAACTATAAAAGTTACATCATTGACCTGCAGTTTTAGGAATTCGTGAATAAAGAGTAACCTTCGGATGCTCTCGTAGACCCGAAGTTCGAGAACTGTAACGTGGAGCGACAGTTGCATAAAACTCCCCTAAAAAACTTAAAGCCATAATCCCTCAATCTCCCAGCCAGCGACCGCCCTGAGCCAAGGACTGGGGACGCCCTCTTTCACAGGTTGCTTAGTTTGTACTTCTCTACGCTTTAGCTGCTCGCCTTTATTCTGTAATAAATGTCCGTCCGAAAAGACAAAACATAATTTGAATTGCATTTTTTTTTCTTTAAAAGACAACTCACTACATATATTCGTCTGTTTGTCGTGGAGGCCTATGAAAAACACTTAATATTCAAGGAAATACAGAAAACACGGACCCAGAGAACCACTTTTCTTTTTCTCTTTGTGGTTAACACAAATAATTGTCCCGGTTGTTTAAATTGAACCCAGAACTTGATATGCATGTCGTCACGCCATTCTACCATAGGGTTAGGCAGACACAAAGGAACGCTGCTTTAATCCTGACAAATTTCTTTTGCTTCTTCCATATTCATCAGTTTCTTAAAGGTTCACCGCTTATAGGTACTTAAAATAGGATTTGGCCTCTTCACCATTCTGATAACTCTTAACTGATTTTGATATTACATAGCGATATAAGTCTTTATTTCAGTCTCAAATCGCGTGTTCAATTCCCACGCCGGACAAGAAATATTTGTGTTATATATTAGGTTTCTTTATGTGTCTGATTGGTGGCAGCGCAGTTAGCATTGGATGTTATACGGGCTGATGATCATGATGTTATTACTCATATGGATAGAGATACGCAGATAAGAGCGGGAGCTTAGCAGGTGAAACTATATAGTGTATGCAAAACTATAATCTACATCAATCAACATTAATTATTAAATTTGTTTGTCCGCATTACTTTTTGAACAAAGGAATCACATCACCGCCAATTTGGCGGTTTTTCTTTTTCTTTAAACTTGTAATCATTTGTTTCGTAATTATTGGTAAAATATGTATGTAATTTGATAAAAGAACTAAAGAATTATTTAACAAATGTAGGAATTAATTATATTAGTTATATATTAGATCGTAATGAAAAATGATAAAAAAAAATATAAAAAAAAATTACAAACAAAAATGTATATAGGCTTTTCTTCCTGATTTAAAATATGTATATTACTCAATTAAAAAATAAATAGCTAAGCCCTTTTTCATTATGACGGCAGTAAACTAAAATATAAATGTACATAACTGTTCAAAGAGGCTTTATTAGTTATCTAGGAGTTGAGAACAACATTTAAAAACTAAACACAATATTTTTACATTACCATCATCTGTTTCTGTCAGAATCTCCGTAGCGTACTACTTAGATTTCCTTGAACATAAAACCAGTCAGAAAATAAATAGTTAACAGTATACTACTAATATTAGCTTTAAAGAGTTATTTCAACCAAACACAGTAAATTTTCCAGCGCGGGCCGGTAAGTGGCCAGATGTAGTACTACGCCGTAGCACACATACTACGAAGTGCTACGATCGTGCACGTAGGTAGTAAATCTACTACGGGTATGTCCGGTAGTGCTAATGGCGCTTATTACAAAATAGACACGCCTTGCTAAGAGAAAATATTTATTTTCAAGTAACATTTCCTTTTGAATCAAATACTGGGAAATCGTGTTATTTTAGTTTAGCACGCTATGAAATTCTTTGAGAAGTTTTGCAGGTATTAGTGATTAAATTGAATGTGGAAAATAATATTTGTAATGTGAAAATTACTTTAACGAATGGATTTGGAAATAGATTAAAAAATGGAATTTAATTATAAGTCTTTTAGTCTTTAGTAGATACATTTCATTTATTGATACAATTCTTGTGAATAATGTATCTAAAGGGCTGATAAATTGGAAAGATAAAATGAATAGAGAACGAGAAGAAAGTCAGTGCTCAGCAACACAAAATAACAAGTATAATACATACTTATTTATATATATATACATACATATTTCGTGTAGAAGTGACTTCGATTTGTACTAATATTAAAATGCCGAGATTTTAATTTCAACAAGTATTTCACCACAACGCGTGAATGAAATGTAATTGAAGTAAGGCAAAGACGTGGGTACCGACGCAGTGCAGACATGATGTCACTTCAAAACGTTTTCATACAAAGTGTGCGATGTGTCGTGAATTGCATACAAGCAGCGTGGTACATGCGCATCTCAAATATTCGCTGCGTCTGTACCACGTCTTTACCTAACCTACTTCAATTATATTTGTCTTCTTGTATCTGAAAAATATGAATTCCAATTTTTCTTAACAGAAGGTACACTACACATTTTGTTTTTTTTTACTGAGCTAAACAAAGGTCTTCCCCATTTCTTTGGGAGGGTTGGGTCCAAAAACAACTACTAATTAATTACCTAAATATTTAATCAAGGCCTATCGCACCTAACATCCTCTACAAATACAAATATAATAAACATTTCCTTAAATCTTAACAGCTCAGAACTTTGCGTTAATTCCAGCTTATTATAAAATAAAATAAAACTTACTACTACCTATTTTAAAACATTACTCAAGTTTTCCACTTCATCTATAAAGCGCGGTTACCGTTTTACAGTTTTTGCTGTAATGCGGCTTTGTTGCGCTGGCTGAACGTCCTACATATTTTTTGTTGAATAAAGTTTCAGATTTGCAATTCTTAGCTACACCAGCTATTGTGTAGTTTTATAAAGAAATATTACTAGATTTATTATTATAGATTTAGCCGTGTGGTTTCCGGCTTAGAATATACCACCCCATATCCTCCCATGGATGTCGTAAAAGGCGACTAAGGGACATATGGCTGATGAATGGGCAGCAGCATCTATTAGCTCAAGGTTTACATCTTACTGCGGTCACCAATCCGTCTGCCAAGCTTGGTGATTATGGCAATAACCCTCAACGATCCTTATTTTTATTTTTTATTTTTTTGTCCGGGGGGAAATGCATTGACGCATTCCCACCACCGCTGCAGCGTATTCGCGCGCTGGCGGTGGGATATGTGGGACTCGCCCTCTCCATAGAGTGGTATGCTAAAGTCATACCACGAGGAGAGGACCCTACACCACTAAAACCTCCCGGACACTCCTTCGATCCGCCGTTGACTGGGGCCGGGTACGCATGAGCAATCCAGCCCCCCGACGGCAACCCTCAACGATCCTGGCTTGCCAAGGTCTGTTAAGAGGAGGCCCATGTTCAGCTGTGGACGTAAACGGGCTGTTGATGATGATGATGATGATTACTAGATTTACACGCGCGGACAACCTCCGTAGCGTAGCGGTATTTGGCTTGCTTTAAGTCTAGGAGGTTGTGGGCTCAATCTTCACACCGGAAAATAAATCTTTGTGTAAATGAAAAGTTTTCTTTCCGGATCTGGTTGGTTGAGGGACTACCCTCAGTGCCTCGGAAAGCACGTTAAGCCGTTGGTCCCGATTGTTATAACATCATCTATAGCAAGCGTATTTCAGAGAGTGGGCAGCAACGTTTCCCTGTGTATTACAACGTAATACTGCGGTCACCAATCCGCCTGCCACGCGTGGTGACTATGGCAAAACCCTCCTTAGGGAGGAGGCTCATGTTCAGCAGTGGACGTTGTACGGGCTAGATATGATGATGATGATTCAGGCACGGTTTCACCCGCAGTTCTTGCTCCTGAGGGAACTTAATAATTAGATAGGTTACATTTTACACCTGGATAACAATGGTGTCTAATGGTAAAAGAAATGATAAATGGTTAATTTATGAAATCGGTCAAGTAGTTCCGGAACCTATTCAATGTACAAACAAACAATCAATCAAATTTGCCTTTTATAATATTAGTATAAATAAAGAAACATACTCGTACAAACAAATCATATACTTTTTATAGTTTTTTTTTTTTTTAATTTCTTTTACAACATTAAAGTTCAACTCATGTTTCAATCGTTCCCGTAATAATTTATATTTCCATAAAAACGTCTTTATTAAACGCTAATAATGGAGTTTTCCCAAAAGATTTTGTTTTATTTTCCACTTAAGTCTCGGGATGTTCAGCAGTCATAGTCAAAGTCAAAGTCAGATATCATATTTTCCGTAAAAATGGTCACATTTATTTGGAATCGTCATATTTTTCCCTACCGTGCAGTGCGTGACGTGGCGACTACTCAAAAACACTGCCAAAAAAAACTCAGTAGAACCCACATTTTTTATAATAATATTTATATCATATCACCAGTACAGACTGGTGATTATGACTCCATTCCATATATAAGTACAGTAGAACCCAAGTTACATACCCAGCGACGTAGCTTCAGTCATTGCCCTTTACCGTTATAACGTGCAGTGCAATAAACTAATATTTCATCAAAACCAGTTATTTCATATCCAATAATATTAGACATTATTTAAAATTTGGGAACTTTATTAAAAAAGTGATTTTCAATCGCAACCTAATAGGTTAGGTATTCAATATTTTTTTGCAATATTCTTCATTAATAAAACGTAGAATGTAACGATTGAGTTAACATGATATTCTTTCTGTATTTTTATTATTATTATTATTCTTTTTTTGTCGCATGTGCATCAAATAAACAAAACATATTAGTTATATATATATTATAAGCGCTGGAGGGCCTCCTTCAGAATTAATCTTGATGTGGCGTGATATCATCAAATAAATGCCTCTACTGCACTTAATAAGTCACTATAGTAAATTATTCGATTATCATGTCTTAATCATATCAATCACTATTAATATTATTGATAGGCACATCAGTCTTTGATTAACGCGATAAATCGTCGTAAACTTGGTGCGCTGGCCGCTGTTCTCACACAAGTCTTTCTTCAAGATGGCTGCCCCGCTTCCAAAGACACGATGCTCTGCTAGAGTGACCTTGACACATGTCACTCTTGACAGTGACATTTTAAAGGTATATTAAGTTTTTTTTTTTTAAAGAACTCTATCTTTGTTCATTGTCCGTTGCAACATTAAGAAATAATTTAATAAGACTTATTTAAGATATACAGAATGAAATTCAGCAATAACACTATAATATAATAATTGTTTTCTAAATATATTATTTCTTGTTTATGTTTTTACAAATGTATAAACAATGAATAGGGCTAAGTTTGTCACACTTTCATATGGGTATAGTGTAGATTCACTATGACTCAAATTTATTTTTGTCCTACATGTGAGTATATAGTGTGTAACCGTTTGTTAATCCCAAATAAATAAATAAACATATTAATTTACTGAATCATCATCATCATCAGCCCGTACAACGTCCACTGCTGAACATGGGCCTCCTGCCTAGGAAGGGTTTTTGCCATATTCACCACGCTTGGCAGGCGGATTGGTGACCGCAGTATTATGTTGTAATACACAGGGAAACGCTGCTGCCCGTTCCCTGGTATACGCTTGATATAGATGATGTTATAACAATCGGGACCAACGGCTTAACGTGCTTTCCGAGGCACGGAGGGTAGTCCCTCAACCAACCAGACCCGGAAAGATATCTTAGAATTTACACAAAGATTTCTTGTCCGGTGTGGGGATCGAACCCACGACCTCCGAGACCTAAAGCGAGCCAATTACCGCTACGGTACGGAGGTTTACTGAATAGTTTAGTGAATTCGCCCATGTAACCCCTTTACATTACGAATCTACTGCAGATCTATCTGCTAAATCTGTATTTCTCGTGTTTAATAAAGCTTTCAAATGGCAGCAGAGTTTTTTAACGCAGTACTACTGAACCAAATTAAAAAATAACTTACTTTGTTTCTTTTAAAAATGTATATTTTCTATAGATATTATGAAATAAAAACTGATTAAAATGTCGCTATCGGTCTAAAACTTAAAAAGTACTAAACAGATTTGCATTACATTTTTACTAATGGTCAGAGGAACTCATGACTAAATGTAAAGTGAATACAGAAAGCGCAGGAAGTATAAGCATAAATGTACCTTTTAGTTACGCCGCTGACTACATCCAGTTAAAATGTGCACTTACGCTTGGCATTCAGCACATGCAATGAATAAAACTGGTATTACATGACATTTAACTTTTCCAAACCTATAACAAAGTACAGTCAACGAAATATATATCGTTATACATTGTTAAAAAAAAAACATTTTAATTCGAACGTTTATAAAAGTCATAACGTTGAGAAACTTTTTTTTTCATATAATTAACTCATTTCCAGTGTACAGCGGTCTTAAAAATTGGATTCAGAGAAGTGGCTTCCAATATCAGCACCACCTTTTGATACACACATGCGATACACAAGTAAAGCGTCCTCATCGTCATCCTTCCGTCAGCGACTGCCTTAACTCGAGTCTTTCTAGTGTACAAACCATTTAAATAGGCTGAAGCCCTGCTCGCGTTTTTCCCGGAGAAGTAGCAAAATACTAATGCATAACTACATAAAACTCCTTTTAGTATGAAAAAGAAGGTGCCATTAAAACTTTGTTCTACGACCCGTTCCGGATCAGCCACTAAACCAACAGTTTAACATAAACATATACATACATATTGTAATAACAATGTAACGTTTAAGTTAACAACTAGTCATGGACCCTAATAAAGTTACATTGTTTTATCTTTTGATTTAACTTCGTTTGTAATTTGCTTACATTGTTTATATCTCATTAACAACATTTTGTGACAACAACATTGACTGCCAAAGTATTTAATGGTAATAAGACCATAACTAGCAAGGCCTTGGGCTCAAATCTCGGGTCTACCAATATTTTTTTTGTAGCTGCCCTTAGTCTCGACTGGATTGTGTCTACCTACACTTTGAATATTTTGCATAATGTACGGAAAAGTTTACCGATTACTAATTTTCAACATTGAAATTAATAAATTTAGACCACCGGCAGGATTTGAACCTGCATTTTAGGTATACCTAATATCTTAACCACTCAGCCACGGTAGAACCCGAATCCTTAATCGTGGCTGAAATCACTACATAATTTAAAATAAAGTCGGTTACCGCTACCTGTCTGTCCCTATGTATGCTTAGATCTTTAAAACTACGTAACGGATTTTGATGTGTTTCTTTTAATAAATTTACGAGACTGTATATGCGTTGCACCTGTGCGAAGCCGGATCTAGTCGGTTAATAATTTCCAATACAAGTATAAAAAATCAATAATTAATTACAAATATCTATTGTTGACTGTACCAGCGCTGAATTCATCCCAAACCTGGCTAGAAGCCAGTACAGTAAGGTTTTGTATTTCATTACTATTTTTTCCCGTTGTTGACTTAACTCAGGGCCGTTTCCTGATAAATTTGAGGGCAAATAAGAAGGGAAACAGATGCAAAACAGGTTGCCCGTTTTAAATAATGTTTACCATTACGAAAGAATTGTGAATAACAAAAGGTATTCTTTTTTATTTGACGTCATTTGTAATGTGCGTACTTGGTTGTTAATAATGGGAATGGGAAGTGTAATGGTTGCTTTTTTAAATATTTATATAAAAGTAATTGGTTTTTAAATTAACAATGGATTATATCCGAGAGGACGACGGTTTGTGTATGAATCAAAATTGTTTTTTAGTACAGATTTAGATGGTTTAGTGTTTAGCAATATACAAGTATGTGTATACATAGTACTGCGGTCGATAAACGTCAAGATAAGCGGCATAACTATGGCTAAATTCCTTAAAAAAATAAAAAAAATAGACGGCCTCAGTGGCTGGGTACAAACCCAGCAAAGAAAAAAAATGTCTATGTAACATTAAGGTTCTCTATTTTTATTTAAAAGGGTTTCGGTGTTTTTGAGAAAGCTCGAATCTTTGTACTCACAGACAGATACTTTCTATATTACCTTTGTCAGATTATCATTTACAAGTTTAAATTCATATTTGATCCTACAAACATTATAATGAATTTAGACACTCAAGTAAATTCTAACTGTAGTCAAATATATAGTATAAGTTACTGACTCGTAACTGAAGAGAAGTCGTTAATCGCACAAATCTATACAAATTTTATGAAGAAGAAAGATTTGATTGTTTTCTTTGCATCTTTCAGAACTAAAGTTACTTCAAAAACTCTATTATTACTAAGAGGCTCCGTTATCCAGGATTAACATAAGCTATATTTAATTATAAAGTTTTTGCGGGAACGGTAGCTACGCGGTTAACCGCAGAAAGCGAGTTCTTAATTAAATAAATAATGCCAAAACATGTTAAGCCTACATTAATAACATAAACTAATTTATTATTAGCTCCAAAAGTGAGTTTTCATTGCTCTGACCACACATGGCAGGTGGGTTGGCGACCACAATAATATGTTGTTACTAATTTAAATGTGAATAGTACTGCCCCTTACTTAGTATACGATTGTCATTGATAGATAGGTAAAGTCATGAAAGAAAGAGACGAAACATTAGATTGGTACAATTGGCGGCCCTTATCACAAAATAAGGCCGCCAACAGAATTAATCTCTTCCAACGGTGTATGATGCTTTTCGAGGCCACATAAAAACAATATCCGTAAATTTAGTTTCCAGGTCTAGTTAGTTGAGAGACTACCCTCTGAGCCTTGGCGAGCACGTTAAGCCGTTAATCCCGATTCTAATAACATACAAGCGAATGGGCAGCAACGTTTCCGTGTATGTGTTATAACATAATAATGCAGACACCAATCCAAGCAACTTACGAAGCCAAGCATGGTAACAAAAACCCTTCCTCGGTAGGCCTATGTACAGCTGTGGATGTTGAACGGTCTGTTGGGTGATGATGAAATTTACTAATTACTTTCCAAACTTTTCCGTTCGCCATAAAGCATTTAATAAATTACCAAGCGCATAAGCCGACCAAAACTGCACATTAACTAAAGTCTAGTTTAAAATGTAGTTAACAAGAAAAAATACATAACGAAATACCCACAATACATTTTCTTGATACTAAATCATATTTTACTTCTTTTCTACTTTTTAAATAGCACAAATGAGAAAGAAATGAGCCATAGCATTGCGTCATCAAGTTGGTGCAACTTTTTTTTATTATAATGCAGAGCAAAACGGATGTTAAGAAAAGGCTCTAGTTTCACGACAAGCTCAAAGTTTTAATGAGCAGTGTATGAAGTTTTGCACACGTGTGTTATAAACATTTATTTATTATGAGGGTTTTATTTATATAGTTACGGTTATCTGATATTTATGATTCCAACAATATTTCTAAGTTATTAATGAAGAGTAAGCTCGGTATGATATTCAATTAGTGCTTAAAAACCTCGCAGTGATTACCGCGTTGAATGACAATGCTTACCTGTTGTGCAAAAAACAAACCAGCACTCGGAGAACGTGCGCACTAAAGAAGTAATTGATCTTGCGATGAACTTGCACCTTCACATTCTAAATCTCAAAGTTCATATAATAGAATTATTAATTAAATCAACAGCCCATTAACGTCCCAGCTGAACATGGGCCTCCTCTTAACAGACCTTGGCAAGCTAGGATCACCACGATTGGCAGACGGAGTGCTGATCGCAGTAATCCATCAGCCATATGGCCCTTAGTCGTAACGTACACTACATGGATGTTACTGCGATCGCCAAACCGCTCTTGCGCTGAGCTGCTAAGCGCCGCGCCGTGTTTACAGCAATATCACTCAATGACTCTGGATTGCCAGTCTGTCAAAGAGGAGGCCCATGTTCAGCAGTGGACGTCAACCGGCTGATAAAGATAAAATACCCTAATTAACCCCATAAACATTTTATAAATGTACTTTTCATTTAAATAGTACCAGTAGTTTTCAGGGTGTCCCCATTTGGACGGGCTAACGCGTCAGACGCGAAACCCTGTTAAACTTTGATGTTTATTTCTACCCCCCACCTCTCCCTTTGTCCCAAACTTTTACAAAGCGCCCCTAATTCATTATACTGGCCATCAAAAGCAGGTACCTATGCATCTCTATAGGTATACGGTTTTAGTTCAAATAGTTTTGTACCGCATGAAGTTTAGCAAAAAACGGTTGTTTCGAATTGACGGATTTAGGTAGCTCAGTTTGCGAGTAACTCGATTTAATTCGGTTTAACAATTGAAACAAAGTTTTGTGGATAGTAGCTATACCTATCTGTATTATGAGAACATTACCGTTATTGAATGGTTGTCTGACTGACTAAGAGCTAATTTTTCAATCTAATTAAATTATAGATAATTTTTTTTTTCATACCTGACAGCTTTTACGCTAAAGCTATAAAAAAATATCTAATACAAACTATTTATTATTATTATAACTATAATAACTAAACTAAATTAATTAATTAAATGAGCCAAAATTGTTTTGACTATTTGCAAATGCCTGGAATAGGTTTACGTAAATAAAAACTTTTTTTATTTATTTATTTTATTTTATTTTATAATCCTCAGATTAGATTTATCAGAAGAATAAATTTAAACTTTGACAGATTTTGTATGGAAATCAATGTTGTGTGAGATGGTCAACAATGTCAAACTTACTAACTGTGCAATAAAAAAATGTCTACTCATGGGTCATTCATCATCAGCCCGTACAACGTCCACTGCTGAACATGGGCCTCCTGTCGAGGGAGGGTTTTTGCCATAGTCACCACGCTTGGCAGGCGGATTGGTGACCGCAGTATTATGTTGTAGTACACAGGGAAACGGTGCTGCCCGTTCCCTGGTATACGTTTGTTATAGATGATGTTATAACAATCGGGACTAGCGGCTTAACATGCTTTCCGAGGCACGGAGGGTAGTCGCTCGACCAACCAGACCCGGAAATAAATCTTAGAATTTACACAAAGATTTCTTGTCCGGTGTGGGGATCGAACCCACGACCTCCGAGGCTTAAAGCGCGCCATGGGTCATTAAATATCTTTAATATCCCATTTGATAATTTTATCAGTAAACCCACTTCCAAGATTGCAAAGGAACTTTTTAAAAAGTCTTATTTATTTTAATTTAACACATAACATAACTAATGTCCTTCAAATAGAAGTATTTTAATATTTACGTCCAACAGTATAGAATAAATAAAACTACTCATTCGAAAGCTAAGCATTCCACGAGTAATACAGTCTATAATATTTTATTTACTTAAACACACGGGAGAAATACGCAATTCAAACCGCATGAGAACCTAGCAAAAGCAATAGCCACACATAAAGATTTAAAACTAATAAATCTTAACCTATAAATATTTAATCTGACGTTAAATAAACAACGTTTCTTGGCCTGTATCCGCAATTCTTGATTTAAGAAAAAACAATAGGAATCAAAACCAATATACTAAAATAATAACTTAGTAACGTAACGGTCTCCAGAATCTATTATTTGCAATCAATGCTTGGTTTTCGGCTTAGAATAGACCACCCCATGTCCTCCCATGGGTGTCGTAAAAGGCGACTAAGGGACATATGGCTGATGGATGGGCAGCAGCATCTATTAGCTCAAGGATAACATTTTACTGCGATCACCAATCCGTCTGCCAGTGGTGATTATGGCAAAATCCCTCTACGATCCTGGCTTGCCAAGGTCTGTTAAGAGGAGGCCCATGTTCAGCAGTGGACGTCAACGGGCTGTTGATGATGATGATGAATGCTTTCTAAGAAAGAACTATGCTCTGCTATATCGCCATTTTGGAAAAGCTTTTTGGTTACTTATTGGGGTTGAAATCAGTGCCCACTTCTTCATAGCTAAGAAAGGGAACCTAGATTTTCCAGTTCTGCAGGTGATCCTGAGACCAATTCGGCAGAGCAAGCAGGTATTTTTTTCTAAGACACGTTTAAAAGTGATTTGCATGTAAGTATTTGATGTATCTGATGATAATCAACAATCACATCCTTTTATAAAAATGTTAATACTTACTCATTATTTCGCAAGCGACCGGCAGCCATTTGCGCAAGAAAGGGGTCACTCTTTAATAGGTTGCTTAGTTCGTAGTTTTTAACCCAATAAATAAGGATGGAATTCTCCGTATCGTGGCCGTATTTGGCTAGCTTTAAATCTCGGAGGTTGTGGGTTCGATCCCCACGCCGGGCAAGAAATCTATGTGTAAATTCAAAGATTTCTTTTCGGGTCTGGTTGGTTGAGGGACTACCCTTCCGTGCCTCGGAAAGCACGTTAAGCCGTTGGTCCCGATTGTTATAACATCATCTATAATAATCGTATATCAAGGAACGGGCAGCAGCGTTTCCTTGTGTGGTACAACAAAATACTGCGGTCACCAATCCGCCTGCCAAGCGTGGTGACTATAGCAAATACCCACCCTCGGGAGGAGGCCCATGTTCAACAGTGGACGTTATACGAGCTGATGATGATGATGATGAAGTACATTGATGGACTTAATGCCTGACTTTTTCTATCAGTTAACAATAGGGTGATGCAGAGATAAATATATCTGGTGAAGTAGCAAAAGCGTCTTAGCTAAGTTTAAATGACCGCCAAAAAATATTCATCCGTCTATCTTGTACGTATGTTTGTCAAAAATTTTAACGTGTTAAACAAACGGATTAAAGTGAAATAATAGGCTTACCATGGTACGATCTCTAAACTCAGCATTTCGCAGTCAGAGCAAGATAAATGCTCTGCTAAATTCGACATTTTGGAAAAGCTTTTTAGTGACAAAGACACATTAAATGGTGGTTTGCATGTATTTGCTGGGTACTGTGGTGCTAATTAAATGCTCGGCGCACGATGAGGATAATGTTGTATGGTACAATAACAGTTTTAAAGTATATGATGGGTTCAAACTACGTACAAAAGTAATTAATAGAATCAAGCATTATTTGATGGAAATCCATACTAATCTAATTAAAAACACGTTGTATTACAATTGTTTGTTACGGTAATTGCTTCTGAGTCCTCGTATTCTGGGTTCGATAGTTGTTTTGAGTGAAGGTGTGTTTTGTGTCAGTGATTTGAGTGTTGGTACAGTTCCCCACGACACAGATTAACTTACGCCAAGGTGATCGAGTTGTCTTTAAAAAAATAGATATCCAAAATGTTAAGCCGGTGATTATTTTCTGAAGTAACACTATATCACATTAAAATTTAAAATCAATCAAATCTGTAAAAATAAGAATCAATTGTCAAATAGGAAAAGAGCTGATTATCATCAAATATCTGGAAAGATTGCCTTAAATTAATGATAAGAACTGTTTGAATTTGAAAAATAATCCTAGCCAGAATTATTAATTTCAATATTTTAAATTAATTTATCAAATTTGGACGTAATAGAACCAAATTACCAGTGACGCACATATTCAAAATACTTTAACTACGTCTCACTGATACTCTTAACCTGAAGCACAGGTACTGCAGTCTTGAAGCAAAGAGAGCGCTCTTTTGCTTCAAGCGGTGAGCGGTTTACTGAAGACAGTTTTTATTAGGATTCCGTAAAAACGGGACCCTATTACTAAGACTTCGCCGTCGGTCTGCCACTAAGCTGTATCTCAATAGAACTGCGATAGATAGACAGTTGAAATATAAACATAAATTGCCGCTATATAAAATAAAATAAATATTAAAGGGGGGCTCCCATATAATAATCACGTAGGCAGGTAGGCACGTAACAGGTATAGTAGGCACTTGAAAATGGCACGGAAACCTTCGTGCGCGAGTCCGACTCGCACTTACCCGGCTTTTATATTGGGTCCAATGTTATCTGACATCACGGCCGCCATCGACATCGGCCGAAGTCAATAGACGAACGCTTACAAGAACTATTTCTATCACTCCAGCGTACAAACGAAAATAAAACACTGCAATATTTGTCAGATAAAACCTACAATGTCACATACAGACACATCACACTGTAACGGCTCCTTATTTGTGTAAAATTAAACTTCTAATTAACAATTTTTTTGCGTCGGTATTTGAATATAAGAAGAACGAAGGTTGCTGACATAACTCATCGGATTAGCAAGCTGAAACGGCGATGGGCAGGACACATTGCTCGCATAACTGACGGCTGAAGGTGCCGAAAGGTTCTATGGAGACCATGACATAGCAAAACGCAGCGTGAGACAACCGCCTGCACGGCGAACTAATAAAGGTCGTTCCCGGAAATTGATGAGGGAGGCCTATTTATTTATTTATTTTATTTATTTATTTATGTACAAACACACAAAAGAAACAAAAAGAAAAATTTATACATAAGGAAAGAAATTGTTCAGCCGTGGACGACAAAAGGCTGATGGTGATGAAGAAGAGTTAAAAGTAGCTCGATAATTTTCAGTTAACGCATTACTATGCATACTATTAATAAATTAATAGTATGCAGAGTCCCAGTATAAAATGTACAGCTTTCGAAAAAGTCAGTGTTTAATATCTCGTTTCTTCAAAACTATGCGAAATCTAACTCGAAATATTGTTCAAAATCGATCTCAAAGTTTATATCCACGTATTAATATACCTTTCGATACTTCTTCTTAGTTTGTTGTTGATACTCTTTCAGTTTCGTAACAACTACAATCTCAAAATCATTGACTCATCCAAAATAATCTCCTAATTCCGAGCTCGGTTCGAACACACTAAACTATTCGTGTAGTCGAAGTACAAAGGGTAGGGGAAAGCTTATCGCTATTTATAATAATAGTTATTTTTAAAATAATAATTTATTGAACAAATTAATGGTACCAAACACAATTGTAATATAATTTGTAGACAAACGTGTTGAGTTTAGTTTAATTGAAGTTTCAAAACAAATAGAGATTATAAACAGAAACCTCGCAGCGACCATATTTAATGTGGCTCGTTCCCCAATTGCTGGGTGTACAGCAAATAAGCACTGTCATTCAACGGGGTAATGATGTCAATCATAGATTTAGAATATGTAGTATTGTTTGTGATAAATTAAACAAAGATTTCTTGATTAAAAATAGGTTTACTTAAATCTTTTACAAATCTTTTACAATTTTGAATACGTAATGAACGGAGAATTTTTTTAAGCTTATGATTGAACGAACTGTAGGAATGGAAAGTGTGAATGAAGTTAAACAAATTGAATGCTTGAGTGAATGTGTCGTAGACATCCTCGGGGGCCTTGAAAGTTATAGACGAAGCTTTCAAGATCAGTTGTCCGTGTTGTTAACTGGAGAAGGCAGCAGACACAATCTGTTGATGGCTCTTCGTATGGTGCCTTGCGAGGAGGATACGTCGGCGACTCGTGGTACACCATCAGTGCCGGGAAACAGCTTCGAGACTCTTCCAAGGCGCCAGCATAGCGGAGGAGTCCTATCATCTTTGATTAGGACTAGGTCGTCTATCTTTAATTCTTGGCACCGCACCTTCCACTTTGTGCGCTGCTGGAGCTCTGTGACGTACTCTGTCGACCACCGCTTCCAAAAGTGTTGACGGACTTGTTCTAATCGCTGAAAACGATCAAGACGGTTTGTGCTATAGTCCAGTAGGTACGGCGATGGTAAAGACGTCAGCGGCCTACCAATTATAAAGTGACCAGGGGTGAGTGGAGATAGGTCTTGAGGTGAAGGACTTAAAGGACATAAAGGTCGGCTATTAAGTATCGCCTCGATCTGAGCAAACAACGAACTCAGCTCCTCGAAAGTCAAGTGAATATTTTTAAGTACTCTGTATAAGTGAAATTTCGCGGACTTGACCCCGGCTTCCCAAAGACCTCCAAAGTGAGGAGCGTATGCTGGTGAAAAACGGAACTCAATGCCTTCGCGAGATGCAGAGTCAATAATAGAGTCGCTATTGGACTTTAGGAACGAATTTATTTCTTTTGCCGCTGCAACAAAATTTCTACCATTGTCGCAGTAGATGACCTTTGGTTTACCTCTGCGGGCTATAAATCTTTTTAGTGTCAGCACAAATGCATCCATCGTCAGGTCACTGACTAACTCTAAATGAACGCATTTGTACCGAAAGCAAATAAAAATACACAGATAGCTTTTGGTTATTTTACAACCTCGGCCCTTGCGGTCCGTAATAAGAAATGGACCGGCAAAGTCGGTACCTATCGTGGAGAAAGGAAAGTCAGCTTCAACGCGATCTGCAGGTAAATTTCCCATAATATTATCCATAGTACGAGCATTGAAACGACGACAGGTAACGCACTCGCGCGCGGCACGTCTAGCTAGAGCCCTGCCTCCTACAGGCCAATAGTGTTCCCTTATAGATGCTAGGAGATGCTGAGGACCGGCGTGCAACAGGCGTAGATGCTCCTGTTTGAATATTAATTTTGTTAAATAATGACTGGAATGCAACAAGATAGGATGACGTTTGTCATAATGGTAATTTGATGAATCGATGCGCCCTCCGACTCTAAGAATTCCATTTTCATCCAAAAATGGATTAAGAGACGAAAGAGCAGCTTTAGAATTTAAAGATTTACCCTTTTGTAGTAGTCCTAATTCTATAGGACAGGAATCTTTCTGGGCTAACTTTATAGAAACGTTTTGAGCGTTTTCTAACTCGGAAACTTTAAGTGGACCTCGTGATCTGTCTGATCTTTTTTGTGACCTACAATTGTTGGCGAACCTTAACACTCTAGCCAGAACCCGAATAAGAGTAGTTAAATTAGAATATTTAGCTAAATTCACAGACAAATCGGGCATGGAAGGTGACTCCTCCCCCCCTAAAGTGTGGTGGGTCTTAAGCTCTGGCAATTCTATAGAGTCCGTAGTATAAGCGGGCCAGGAATCCTCGGATTCTAAAAGAAACGATGGACCATTCCACCATATAGAGAGATCTACCTGGTCTGGATCGACACCACGCGAGACTAAATCAGCCGGGTTGATAGAAGTGGGAACATAACGCCAGTCTGTGGGATTTGACAGCTCATTTATAGCAGCTACTCTGTGGGTAACGAACGTTTTAGTTTTATTAGAGTTGAGCCAACCTAATACTACTTTAGAGTCTGTCCAATACACCTGACGTTCAATAGGGCAACGTAATGCGGCTAAAACCGTAGCAGTTAGTTGAGCTCCTAATAGGGCAGCGCAGAGTTCGAGCCGTGGTATTGTCGTGGGTTTAATAGGTGCAACCCGTGATTTTGCACATACCAGGCTAACTTGAGTAGCGCCGCTAGTAGAAACAGACCTCAAATATATACAGCTGCCATAGGCACGCTGCGAAACGTCACAAAAACAATGTATTTGTACAGAGCAATTATTTTCAATTAAAATGTATCTAGGTATCCTTAAAGAAGACAAACATGAAGATTTACTAGAAAACTTTAACCAGGAAGACCTTATTTCTGGAGGAACAGGTTCATCCCAATCAATTTTGTGGCTCCATAATTCTTGTAGTATAATTTTAGGTTTAATTGTAAAAATAGACAGAAGACCAAGAGGATCAAATATTTTAAATGTTGAGGAGAGTATAGTTCTCTTCGTGACAGTTTCAGAAGTCAAAACATCATGCTGAAAGTGAAGTTCATCCGAAGATGGCGTCCAACCTATGCCTAGAGTACTAGTCGCATTACTAATCATGAGATTACCACTTTCTAGGTTAACGGAGTCTGCGAGTAACTCAGGTAAGTTTGAACGATATTTACGCAGATGAAAGCTTCCCTTTGCTAATTCAGAAGAGACTGAAAGACGAATATGACGCAACTCCTCATCACTGCTTGCACCGGTAAGTAGATCATCACAATATAGATCATTTTGTATTATAGTCTTAATCTTCTGATCTGAACACTCTTCACCTATCTGCCAAAGAGACCGAGTAGTGAGAAAAGAGGCACTAGCGAACCCGTAAGTAACCGTATTTAAACGAAGCGTCCTTAAAGGCTTATCTTCACTATCACGCCACAGTATCAGTTGAAGATTGCGATCAGATTCTTTAAGAAGCACTGAGCGAAACATTTTTTCTATGTCTCCTGTTAAGACATACTTATGCTGTCTAAAACGAACTAATATACTAAACAATGGTTCTTGCACTACTGGTCCCACCATTTGTAGGTCGTTGACAGAAACACCAGAAGAAGTACGAGCCGAGGCGTCAAACACAACGCGTAACTGAGTCGACTCGCTTTGTTCCCGTATCACTGGGTGGTGGGGTAAGAAGTAGGCATTTAACGGCCTAGGCTCCGGAGATTCAGATAAGTGACCTAATACTTCGTATTCGTTTATGAATTGACAGTACTGTTGTTTTAATTCTGGTTGTTTTCGGAAACGAGCCTCTAAATTAAAAAACCTCTTTTTGGCTAGATTATAGGAATTGCCTAAACAATCTATGCTATCACGAAGTGGCAACCCTACACAAAATTGACCGTTACTAGTGCGAGTAGTGTTGGTGAGATAATGTTGCTCACACAATTTTTCTTCACTACTCGGCTTTTTTTGAGGAAAATTTTCAAGTTCCCAGAATCTGGACAATTCGTTATGTATGTTACTAGATGTGTCATCATTTGACACAAGATTGCACATGACTGAGTTAACTTTATTTTTATTAAAACAAGGCAATGATCCCGTAACGAGCCATCCTAACTTTGACGCTTGAAGCTTAGGATATCCAGGTCCTAAAGAATGCTGCTGGGCCCATATGATGTCCCAGAATAAGTCAGCACCAATCAAAATATTTACTGGGGATGGTTCATTTAAAGTGGGATCCGCTAACTGAAATCCATGAATATTTAGTTTTTGTAAATCAAAATAAGATTTGGGTAAGTTGCCGGTAATTTGAGGCAAAACTAAACATGAAACTGTTACATTAAAAGAACTAGTTTCCGAATGAATGCGTAGAATACAGCGTTCTGTGTTAATATTTAACTTAGTGTTACCAATGCCTACTATGGTAGTGTCTGATGGCTGAGGAATCAGGTTTAGATGGCACTTTACGGCCTGTGTGATAATTGTCGACTGACTCCCGCTGTCGAGCAAAGCTCGCACTATCATAGTCTCGTTGGTGGCTGGGTTGGTAACCTTTACTCGAGCCGTACACAAAAGTACCTCAGAGGAGCACATTGAGGACATAGTGACGGAATTAACTGAGTTGGAATTTTCAGTTTCTTCTGATTTATGAAGAAGAGAATTATGTCGTAATTTGCAATGACGACATGTAGCTGTAAGACGACAACGTCTAGCTATGTGACCAGATCGCAAACAATTCTCACATAATTTGTTAGAAGCAACAAAGGCTAACCTATCCTCTATTGAGCTCGACTTAAAAGACGGACACTCATACATGCGATGACTATTCTTACAGAACAAACATTCCGGTGTTTTAGAAGTAGAACTGTCGCCTTCGTTTGGTACAGCCACTAAAGACTTGGTACTGTTATGTTTACTTTGATTACTAGAGAATTGTTTTTGTTTGTTGTCTTGATTATCGTTTTTATGGCGATAAACGGTCTCCAATACGTCAGCGCGACATTTAAGGAAGCTGTAGAAATCATTAAGCGAAGGTATGTCACTCAAACTATTTCTATGTTCTTCCCACTTGAAATATGTACTATTATTTAATTTACCTGCAATTATATATATGAGTAATACATCCCATTTGTCAGTAGGTAGCCCAAGTGAATTGAGTGCGCGTAAGTTTATAGTGACGTGGTCAATAACATATCTTAGAGACTTGTCGTTTTCTTGAACGGAATTAATGTTGAACAAAGACTTAAGATGGTTATTTATCAATTGACGCTTATTGTCGTAACGTTCGCATAAAAGTTTCCATGCTTCGGAATAATTACTATGAGAAACCTCCAAATTAGCGATCACCCGAGTGGCTTCTCCGTTAAGATATGATTGTAAATAGTGATATTTATGAATACTTTCGATCTTATCATTATTGTGAACTAGCGAAACAAATGTTTCCTTAAACTCCAACCACTTAAAATACGTACCATCGAAGTTTGGAATTTTAATCACCGGTAATTTAAAACTTAACGCATTACAGCTGTGATCGTTATGATGACACGTAGCCATAGAAGATTTATTTTGAGAATTATTCTCACTCTCTTGAATCCCTATATTTTTCTTTATTAAATTTTGAGCTAAGGCGATACAATGGTAGAAATCGTTTTCTATTAAATCTCTAGTAGCCAACTCGCTACTTTGACTTTCAGCGTTGTTAATTTCTATCTGATTCTGTACCTCATCAAATTCAATGAACAATGCCTCAATCTTTGACAGCTTCAATACGAGTTTACTTATTTCTATTTCTGAAATGGATTCTAATAAAGCTAAAGTATCAAGACTTAACTTAAATTTCGTTACGCGTCCTCTAATACAACCGCGTTTGCTTATTAGTTCCTTTAACTTTAAAGTTTCGGGCATTGTAATAAACTCGTAATGAGCTAACACAAACAGACGTTAATAGAAATAACGAAATAGGCACATATAGCATACGATACGCTCCTCGCTTTGTTGATCAGCTGATGCCCGCGGCTCACGTAGACTGCATACGATGGTGAGCTATGCAGGTGGGGACGCGCCGACAGTCAGGTAACAGCGATGCGCAGGCGATGCCGTGTCACAATTCACAACGCTCGATCACTGGAATAGATCAATTCCGTGCGTCTTAGTAAACTGATAAAAACAACTAATTACTCGTATGATGGAACTACGACGGTTCGTAAGAAACATTTAGTATGTAAGTGATATAAAAGTTGAATTGAGTGATAAAAGGGATAAAGAATCGATAATAGTGAAATAAATTGCTTGGTTTGAGTAACGATAACGGTAAGAGAATTATTAAGTTGTAATTAGTTAAATGTGCATTAATTTAAGATGGCGGTAGGTCTACAAATAAGTGAAATTAATTAGACTGATTTGTGCTTTGCCTATCCTTTTTAGATCTCTTTCGAAATGATTATGATTAGGCACAATAGCCACAAATAGAAAGGTAGGAACTTCACTTGACTTCGAGAAACCGAACCCGCTAAATGCACAGACGAAAGGATAACACAATAGGTATGTTAGTAAGATGGAACGAGCTCACTTTAAATAGGCAGGCAGCTAATTCCAGCAGTCCTTTTGTAGGCAGGAGCACGTAGATAGGTAGATAGTGATTCCTCTGACTCGTTCTAAGGGTGGACCTTGCTCGATCGGAGTTCCGTAGTCCCAGCAGAGTTCCCAGAATGGCTTGACGAAGGTAAGGTTGCTCGACCCAGGTAAAAGTAGGATGCCAGTCCACAGACACGGTGATCTTAGATTCTCAACACGGCCTTCCGTTGGTACTGGTAGATGTCGTCCGGTGTCGACGATGTCCTTCGAATGCCCTTGATACGGTACGGGAACAATGTGCGTGGATATTTGCTTCGATCCGCCGATTGTAGGTCCTGTCACGGTCGCCACTTTTGTTTGTGATAAATTAAACAAAGATTTCTTGATTAAAAATAGGTTTACTTAAATCTTTTACAAATCTTTTACAATTTTGAATACGTAATGAACGGAGAATTTTATTAAGCTTATGATGGAACGAACTGTAGGAATGGAAAGTGTGAATGAAGTTAAACAAATTGAATGCTTGAGTGAATGTGTCGTAGACAAGTATAATATTTTATAATTTAGTTGTATGTATGTTTAGCTTCTTTTAGTTGTATTTATATTTTAGATTATATTTATAGACTAAAACGTTCTATCTCAAGAAATGTGGCAATTCGGAAATAACTTATGTATTAATTTGTAGTTACTGGAAAATCATTCGTAGCCTTTATGTTATTGTATAGATTTAAAATATTATTTTATAAGTTAGTTTTATTTTAAATTAGCTACTTTTAGTTGTATATTATGTATATTATTCATGTAATAAATGTATTATAATCAAATACATTGCAAGTTACATAATATAGGTACCCGATCCACCACCACACATAGTCGATTTTTTCTTTTATATTTTCGTTATGCCCTCACACACGTCCGACGTGTAGCGATTGGTCAAAGTTCGCAAACAACTCACGTTCAGTGATGTAACGGGACGATTTCGTTCGCGGAAAAATTGCTATCGCGCACCCTGAATGTTTAGCACATTTACCTGATAGCCGACCCCGTGTGAAACAGTTTACACACGGGAGAATGTACATGTATGTTCTATTTCTTGAACTATGTTTATAAGAATCCTGTAAATCGACAGTCTACCTGTATGTATGTATAAACGCGGTAAACTTAAAAACTTATTAACTGATCTTCAATTAGAATTAGATTAAGAGATTCTGATATATGAACTAGAGAGATACGCCAATGAAACCGCGCGGGAGATGTGAGTAGTATTTATTATAATTATTGATAGTGTTTTTGGATGTTCGTGACTAACGATATTTATACTCAATTGCGCAAAAATCACTGTATGGACAATCTCCGTGGCTCGCTTTAAATCTCGGAGGTAGTGGGTTCGATCACCATGCCGGACAAGAAATCTTTGTGTAGATTCTAAGATTTATTTCCGGGTCTGGTTGGCTGAAGGACTACCCTCCGTGCCTCGGAAAGCACGTTAAGCCGTTAGGTCCGATTGTTATAGCATCATCTATAATATCTATATCAGGGAACGGGTAGCAGCGTATCCTTGTGTATAACAACAAATTATACTGCGGGAACCAAACCACCTGCCAAGCGTGGTGACTATGACAAATGCTCCTTCCTCCGATGATGCTCATATTCAGTGGACGTTGTACGGGCTGATGATGATGATGGAGGATTTGAATAAAATTTGGAACACAGTAATAGCATATAGCCTGAATCCATACATTGCCTGCCAGACTACACTACATACTTAAGGGAAGAGGTGAAGGGTTGCGTCGGGACTCTTCCTTTTAAATAAAGAATCTAGTGCAACAAACTATTACTAAGACTACTGTAAAAAAAAATAGGTATTTTTTTTGGGACTAATCCCTCGCCGTGCCCTTTTTCAGACGTGTAACTCCCGTTCCCGTGGGAACTTCGTAATGAAATATAGCCTATATTAATCAGTGATAATGTAATAGCATTCAAATGGTAAACGATTTTTAAAATCGGTCCAGTACTTTTTGAGCCAATTCGTTACAAACATACTTACATTCAAATCTTTCCTCTTTATAATATTAGTATTATATATTATACAGTATAATATATATTATACAGTTATTTAAATGTAATTTAAATGCGTACCGACAAAATTTATAAACATTTATGAACGGAGTCACGGTATTAGTTGTATTCAAAGCTATAACATTCCTCTCGTCTTGCGCGGCCTTTATTGTCGATTTAAAAAGGGATCACATATGGATATGATCTCATTCGCGGATATGGTAATGGCGGTTGAATGGGTTTTCATCCATTGAATAGAAATTGCGGATATAATCTTCTTAATCACTTGATGGTGTTTTTTTGGGTCAAAATAATCTTTAGTGTGAATATGGACTTAATTCATGATTGTTTAATATTATTTGAAGATGTCACGATTTTTCATTTTTAATCTCCGTAGCAAGCACAAGAACACAAATAGCGCTAATCTTCGGCTCGATTTAGTCTTGGGTTCTTGAAAAAAACAAAACAGGAAATCTTTGTGTAGATTCTAAGATTACTTTCCGTGTCTGGTTGGCTATAGGACCACCCTCCGTGCATTGGAAAGCACGTTAAGCCATTGGTCTCGAGGGAAGGGGCAGCAGCGTTCCCTTGAATGCTACAACATAATACTGCGGTCACCAACCATAGTCCACCAACCATAGGGTTTTGCCACGGGAGGAGTCCTTGTTCAGCAGTACACGTCGTACGGACTGATAAAGAAGATGATGATGAGGTTTTTGTAAAATAAATAATGGATTTCAATAAAACGAGTTTTAGCTTCACATTTTTTTACCTAACCCTGGACCCAAACCGGTGAACTAGATAGTTACAGTGGAACTTATCTCACAACTTATCACAGTTGGAGCAACGAGGCAGGTTTTTACTGCAACATCACTTAAGTGGCTGTAGTCACTATGGTGTAATTTCATCTGTAAATTAATATTTTCTTTATTCGTGTATTAAAGGGCGAACTATCAATTTGCTTCATTTGAATATCTACCTAATAAGCTATTATCACTTACGGGGTATTCCAGTATCAGTGATGATGTGTCAGCAACGATGCTTCATCAGGCATAAAATCGAGCAGTGCCCTAATAAAAAGTTTAAAAACTACAAACTAAACTAGTAACCAACCTGCGCAACCGCCCCCTTTTTTTGACCTGGGTAAAATGCTTTACGCATCCCATTGCTCTCGCGGGGATCACAAACTTTTTGACCCTCGCGTCAGCGTAGGGTATGTAGGTATTTCCCTCTCCAAATAAATTCGCGAGACACGCTAGTCGTACAGCAAAGGTGCCGCCTAACCATTAAAAACCCCCCGGGATTCCTTCCCCCGCCGATAATGAGGGACCTAAGGATCGGTCTCGGTTTTTGGGTAAGAGGGCGCCCCCTGTGGGACTTAAATCTCGGCTCAGGGCGGTCGCTGGCGGCTTGATAGAGAAATTATGGTTTTCATGTTTTCATGTTTTTATGGGAGTTTTGTGCAACAGTGGTGTCTTACGCGGTGTATAAACTGCTTATGATGTAAAGTACCGTAGTGTATCCTCAACTTTATTGAGACTGGCAAACTTAATCAAGCCCTTTTATTTAACAGTTTCGACTTTTAATTAAAATGAACAGGCGACAATTGGCTGTCAATTAGGCTTGTCTTACGGAATAAGCTTTTCTCAGGAGATTGTCAACTGGATTGACTTGGAATTGAATCAAAATAATTTCCCAAGTCCTCTATCGAGGGTGAAATGACAAGTACAATTATATCGGTTTCCTAAATATAGATTTAAGTGCCTTTAGCATAGACTACTATTATATAGATATATATATTACTAGCGGCCCGCCCCGGCTTCGCACGGGAACAATACTGATACTTATACTACAGAATGTCTTTAAACCTCTAACAAACGGGCGAAATTTGGTCAAAACAATCAGAAACAAATTAATATAGGTAGGTACCTACTAAAACTCTGTGAAATAAGTAGGTGGGTATACTTTTATCGTATGAAATACCTATACTCTTCAGCACTAACAATACAACAAACACTAAATAAATAGGTGTTCAAGTATCTATCCATCATAGTTACAACGAACACAAAATAAAAAAATTGCCCTATGATTCTTAAGGATCGAGCGCGCATAATCGCATTCGGTCTACCTCCGTAGCGTAGCGGTAATTGGCTCGCTTTAAATCTCGGAGGTCGTCGGTTCGATCCCCACACCGGCCAAGAAATCTTTGTGTAAATTCTAAGATTTCTTTCCGGGTCAGGTTGGTTGAGGGACTACCATCCGTGCCTCGGAAAGCACGTCAAGCCGTTGGTCCCGATTGTTATAACATCATTTATAATAATCGTATATCAAGGAACGGGCAGCAGCGTTTCCTTGTGTGTTACAACATAATTCTGCGGTCACCAACCCGCCAGCCAAGCGTGGTGACTATGGCAATACCCTCCCTCGGGAGGAGGCCCATGTTCAGCAGTGGACGATATACGGGCTGATGATGATGATGACCTACTAAAACTCAGTGAAAAAAGTAGGTGGGTATACTTTTATCGTATGAAATACCTATACTCTTCAGGACTAACAATACATCAAACACTAAATAAATAGGTATTCAAGTATCAAGTATTTGTTTTGTGTTCGTTGTAACTATCCATCATAGTTACAACGAACACAAAACAAAAAAATTGCCCTATAATTCTTAAGGATCGAGCGCGCATAACGCATTCGGCCTACCCAAAACACGCGCTGTTATTTTGCGATAACTTCTAAGTTATTCATTTAAAGTATATAGTGTAGGGGTAAAATAATCTGCATGAAATGCTTAAGAATATTAACTCATTTAAAATGATAAGTATAAATACTGAATCCGTCTGATTAGCTTTACAATTACCGCATTAGAAATGATCATTTTTCTAAAAGATATAATGGATATAGCAAGTTAACCTTGAAAGATAGACATATGCTATCGTAGACTTTTTTGTAGATCTAAAAGAGAAGAATATTTCCGCCATACATTGTTTTGTTATATCTCATAGGGTTTAGGTAGCGTTTTCGTTAAAAGTTCCCAAATGGCTTACTTTTTTCCGACACCTCTGACAAATATCAATATATATTAGTCAAATGTACACATAAACTAAACAAATCATATACGTAAACCTTCCGGAAGAATCGTTCTATCGATTAGTAACAACCGCATGAAAATCCATGTAGTAGTTTTTGAGTTTATCGCGAACAGACAGACAGACGGACAGACGCGGCCGGGGACTTTGATTATAATATGTAGTGATGTAGTGATAGCGGTCGCCCGCGGCTCCGTGCGGATGTCGGTTACCGCTGCAAAAAGCCTACCCAGGAAAGACACGGTCAGCAAAATGATTCCCAGGTCAATTCACAGACACCGACATAAACATCGACGACGCAGTCATTATCCGCAGGCTTCACAGATTGTCTTTCTGTGGATGTTAAAGTTGTTAATGATGAAAATATTTAAATAGGCATTTTAGGGATTAGGCATTTTAGGCATTTTCAAATGTTCAAGAAAATATTAATAGCGTGTAATATTCTAGCTCTGAAAAGAACTGTTGTTTAGCACTGAGAAGAACTGTTGATTAGCTCTGAGAAGAACTTTTGCGTAGGTGTAGTTTTAAGAACGAAATAAAAAAAAATCGCATGAAATTTATTGACTTCGTAACGGGCCGTGCAGCAGAAATCGTAATATTTTAATTTAGCCATAACTTCAAAACCAAACGTCCAATTTTAATCATTCAAATACCAAATATTATCTACATAAACTGTACTTAGTGATGAAATAATTTATTTTTATAAGGATTAATAGCATGAGTAAAATAAACGCGTTTAAATGTAGTCCAAAAAAAATTCAAGATTTCTAAATAAAAAAATGGTCGTTGTGCCTCACTCGACATAGATAGGTATAGTGTGTCGCGGACTTTTTTGTAGATATTTATAAGATCTACAATTAATTAGAACATTTGATGGTTCTATCTTTTATAGTTTAGGCAGCGTACGCAAATAAGTAACTTTTCTGGTTGATTTTTTACACCTTGTGTCAGAAAAACCCAAATATCTTACGGAACCCGATTTTTTTCCAAAATAAAATTTAGCCTATGTTACTCGTGGATAATGTAGCTTTCGAATGGTGAAAGAATTTTTGAAATCAGTCCAGTACTTTTTGAGCCTATTCATTACAACCAAACAAACAAACAAAGTTTTCCTCTTTATAATATTAGTATAGATATGAATTTTTTAATTCGTAATATCTTTTGAATGGAAAGTCCAATTTAAATAATTTAAAAACTATTTTATAGGTAGTTAAATGGTCTTGACCATAAAATAATTTATTTGGATAAGGATTAATATAAACACATAAATAGCATGGTTTGAATTTGGTTAGCATTTTCATTAATGTTTAAAATGAAAAAAGTTGTTGTAGTGACATAACTACAATAGTTGGACATATGCTACCGCGGAGTTTTTTGTAGACATTATGATGTTCTTCAATATTGTTGTACATTATTTTGTTCTATCGCTAATAGTTTCGGCAGCGCATTCGACGAAAGACATTTTAAGACTCATTTTTCTACACCTTCGGTTACATTGTTCAAATTTTACCAAGGATCCCTAATTTTTTTCAAAATTAAATGTAGCCTATGTCAAATTGGAAAAATGTATCATTCTATTGGTGAAAGAATTTTTTAATCGGCCAAGTACTTTTTGAGCCTATTCATTACAAACATACAAACATACAAAAATAGGTACAAATCTTTCCTCTTTATAATATTAGTGTAGACAACCTTACAACCAGCGGTAATTGGCTTGCTTTAAATCTCGGAGGTCGTGGGTTCGATCCCTAGACTGGGCTAAAAATCTTTGTGTAAATCTAACATTTCTTTCCGGGTCTGGTTGGTTGAGGGACTACCCTCCGTGCCTCGGAAAGCACGTTAAACCGTTAGTCCCAGATTGTTATAACATCATCTATAACAAACGAACCAGGGAACGGGCAGCAGCGTTTCCCCTGTGTATTAGCGTGGTGACTATGGCAAAGACCCTCCGTCGGGAGGAGGCCCATGTTCAGCAGTGGACGTTATACGGGCTGATGATGATGTTGATGATATTTTAACAAGCTGCCCGCGCGCGGTTTCACCTGTGAGACTCCGGTTCCCGTAGGAATCAAGCCGTTGCGGACCCGTATGCCAGTAATTTTGGAATCTCTTTCACTAAAACTGACGATGATCACATAAACGTGCAACCCTTATTTTCTCATTTAATAAGGGTAGTTTCTAAATATTAAATATAATCCCTCATTAATATTACTATAGAGGGATATATGTATATATGTGAGTCGATAGCTTTAAAAAGAAAGGATTTTCCATATTATGTACACCTCTAATTTTACGCCTTTGTAAGGATTGTTCAGAAAAATAATTAACTACATTTAAATTTCTTTGAATAAGAAATATTTTCTAGTAATTTGAAAACCCTACTATCAAACTATAGAAATTTCATACAAACATTGACACCTCTTCGTGGTGGAATTTTGCAAAATCCCGTCTTAGACAGCTCTAATAATAAATTTCCTTGTAGAACAAGGAACCTCCATGCAAAATTTGAGACTCCTAGCAATAGTAGTTTATAAGATTTCGTGATGATGAATGAATGAGTGAACGAATGACCTTTCGCTATATATAGATATACAACTTGGATCGACGCCCTATTAAAGCTTGCAGGGAGTCAGTGGAAACAGGCCGCTAGCAATTGTTCCCGCAGGAAATCGATGACGGAGGCCTATATTCAGCAACTCATTCAATGAAAATGTCTACAATTCAAATAACTAATAAACATTATATAAAAATAAAAGTAGCGAATTTTAATAAAAAGTAATAATCATGCTTTCCCTTTAACTAGCGACCGGCCCCTGCTTCGCACGGGTGCAATGCTGATGTATTATACATATAAACCTTCCTCTTGAATCACTCTGTCTATTAAAAATACCGCATCAAAATCCGTTGCGTAGTTTTAAAGATCTAAGCATACATAGGTACAGACAGACAGCGGGAACCGATTTTGTTTTATACTATGTGTGATTATATTAAACATTCATCATTATAAAATACATGCTACAAGCTTAAAGATAGCAACCGTTAACCGCATTCCACGATACAATAAATATATAGGTATTTTGTAAAGATTTATTTTTCTCAAAAATGTATTTACTAATCTAATTAATATACCTACGTGACATCAAGTATCCCTTATCTGTTAATGGGATGGGAAATATGTAGGAAGTACCTTCATCAACAGCCCGTTGACGTCCACCGCTGAACATGGGCCTCCTCTTAACAGAT
This sequence comes from Nycteola revayana, assembly GCA_947037095.2. Lineage (NCBI taxonomy): Eukaryota > Metazoa > Arthropoda > Insecta > Lepidoptera > Nolidae > Nycteola > Nycteola revayana. Next base: position 4,239,854 of record OX344844.2, read on the forward strand.
CTTGGCAAGCCAGGATCGTAGAGGGATTTTGCCATAATCACCATGCTTGGCAGTCGGATTGGTGATCGCAGTAAGATGTAAACCTTGAGCTAATAGATGCTGCTGCCCATCCATCAGCCATATGACTTAGTCGCCTTTTACGACACCCATGGGAGGATATGGGGTGGTCTATTCTAAGCCGGAAACCACACGGAAGTACCTTATATATTTATAATCATTGGATATAGAAAAGTTGAGTGTTCGATAATATTAAGTCTACAAACCCCTGCAATAAATTATAGGTTACATTGTCTCGTTAAACATAAAGAAACGAAGCAACGAGGCAGGGTAATAAACGAGTTAAAAGTTTATACAACTGAAATTTCACCGAAAAGTCGTGGACATTGATCACAGAACGAAAATAAACTTTTTTATAAGCTAAATATACTTAAACACGCAACGGCTTTAACAAGCCTGTGAAACAGTCTAGACCAGGGGTTCCCAAAGTGTGCGCCGTAGAAAGTAAAGAGGGGCGCCGTGAGTCGATCGTCTATCATTATCCTAAATCACAATTATTCGTAGGTACATTTTTTGCGCTCGTATCGGTAAAGACCATAGATAGGTTTCGAAGTACTTTGTAGAAGATTCATCATCATCACAAGCCTAAATTTTCCCACTGCAGGGTTAAGGCCTCCGTACTTCTCCTTCCATAAATCCCTGCAATGAGCCACCCGGAACCAGTCTGCCGTGTGTCTAGGGACCCATAGGGTCATGCGTTTAGCCCAATGATCGTCTGACATGCGGCAGATGTATCAAGGCCAGTTCAATTTTAGCGTGGCCGCTTTGCGAGTGACATCAGTTATTTTTGTAATGAAACGTATTCCTAGCTCGATCTACAAGTTTGATACCCAGAATACTCCGTTCCATAGATCTCTGGCAAACCACGAGCGTAGACCTCTGTTGACATGGCAAAGACCATGTTTGAGAACCATATGTGAGGATGGGACGATTTGCAGATGATTATGTCGACAAATTTAACGATCCCAGATCCTTTACGTGCACAAGCTCCAGTTAGATTTTTGGCGGTGGAGATCCCGAAGCTCTCCGTCACACAAGAGACTGAGTAACTATCGTATTTTTCAATAAATTTATAATTAAAATACTCAAAGTGATATTGCGAATGTTTTAATTATTGTTTCTATCTAACTACTCTTATTGTAGGAAGGTATATTCCGACTGAATATTTTTCAAAGGTGCTCTGAAAAAGGTTGGGTACTCCTGGTTTAGACTAAAAATCAGAGAAAAAATTCGATTTAAAAATATAAAAGTATATTTTAAATTTCTATAAAATGCATCTCTTTAAAAAAATTAAGTTAAGAATAGTTTAATTTAAATGGTGGTCATGTATGAGATGTCACATTGTTACCGTGTCCATGTTTTCGTATTATATGTATACATTTTAAACAGTATTACTTATTAGAAATGGATTACCGTCCATACTTCCCGTTTTTTTTACATAGTGTCAACGAATATTCGCATTGGGCTGTAATGTTAGAGTATGTTGTATGAATAAATAAATAAATATTTCACACCTTTATCATTAGTGCGTATAAAGTAAGAATAAATAGGCTACCTAAAAAGATATGTGTTTAAATTATCTTTTTAAAAACTGAATACAAAATAACGGTGCGCTTAAAAAAATATCGTTGATAAATATTGGAGTATCAGTAAAATATACTCGTAATAAAAGAAATTGTTTGGGCAAAATGTTTGCATTATCTGCTCTATCGGTCGCTCTTTGTACACAAAGTTAGGCCGTCAGCGATGAATGTTTAATTGTAGTCGTGATTTATAGCATTTATAGTTTATTCTTAGACTGCTACTGCGACTGCGGCTTTAATTGTATTGACGTTTAGTTGTGCCTAGAACGTGGTCTGTAATTTAAATAATAATATAAAAACCGGCCAAGTGCGAGTTTGACTTCAAGTGAGTTTCAAGTGCCAATTGCCAATAAAAAAGCGTATGTTAATGAAATTAAATGTTTTTTTTTTATTACGATTTAGGACGTATTAAAAAAAACTGCTTACTAGATCTCGTTCAAACAAATTTTCGGTGGAAGTTTACATGGTAATACATCATATATTTTTTTTAGTTTTATCATTCTCTTATTTTAGAAGTTACAGGGGGGCGACACACATTTTACCACTTTGGAAGTGTCTCTCGCGCAAACTATTCAGTTAAGAAAAAAATTATATTAGAAACCTTAGTATATTTTTTGAACACCTACCCATTGCGCTATCGTCGTGAACCCACTCGTAACACAAGCATTTTAGCTTAGCACAGGGGGTTAACAAGAATTATAGTAGACTGCAAAAATCTGCTAGTAATCTTTGTATTATAAAAAATATGTCAAAGCAATTAATAGGCTCTGGAATAATTGCGGATGTAATGTAATGCATATTGTAATCTGATTTAGTCCCAAAGCATTGACAATCCAACTGCCGATTTCTAAAGAAATCTTTGATTTTAAACAATGATTTTTCCAAGCGCAGGGCTCATCTACCTATGGATTCATGTGTCGTTGTGTGTTGTTATGTCTGGTGAAGTAGCAAAAGCCTCGTGGCCAACTAAATATGTCCGTCCGCAGAAATGAATTGTTGTATTAATTTAAGACAGAAACTTTCATGTTGAAGTTGTTATCGTTTCATTCTTTACTAGCTTCCCGCGCGCGGTTTCACTCGCATGACTCCCGTTCCCGTGGGAACTTCATAATTAAATATAGCCTATATTAATCCGTTATAATGTAGCATTAAAATTGTAAAAGAATTTTTAAAATCGGTCCAGTACTTTTTTAGCCAATTCGTTACAAACATACTTACATACAAATCTTTCCTCTTTATAATATTAGTATAGATATAGATGAAGCTGTTTAGGAATATTTTGATAGTAACATTTACACATTTTTGATCAAATAAACATTTATTTCAGTCCAAAAATAAAGTAAAATATTCATTTAAGTTACTAACTGAAACTAGACAACTTGGATTAATAATTAAGTAACGCAATCAAGTAACAGGATCCTAAATCTTCCATCTACTTTTTGTGCTAATCCGTTCAAATTACTGAACAAGATGTATCTACGAGGTCGACAGAGAATCGAACGCCCACTGGGCATAATGCCAGACACCTATAGACGTCTCTTTAGGCAGTTCCGAAGATTTAATTACCTCGAATTGGGAAATTGATCACTGGCATTCTAAATTGGACCTACTATTAGTTATCTGTACTTGAAGTGATTTATTTAGTGGGTACAAATCAGTTTTCTGGACCGGGTTAGGCGAAATTTGAATCCAAATGTGGGTATTTCTGAATAAAACTAATTAAAAATGTATTATAATAAACTCCAAACTCTTAATTTACTACGTAGATAAATTTATTCACTAACAACATTTTAAACTAATCAATAAAATACATTGTAAATACAACTAAAAGTAGCTCCCCGCTGTAGACAGATAGCGGGGAGCTACTTTTACCTATGTATGTTTAAATCTCTAAAACTACGCAACGGATTTTGATGCGGTTTTTTTAATCGATAGGGTGACTCAAGAGGTAAATATGGCAGCATATTTACAGCATGTAATTTTAATGAATATTTTTGAAGATATTACAGATTTAAAATGCAGGGACATAGCGGTTACGGCACCGGTAAGTCCCTGCATACGGCGGCGCGGCGCGTGCTTCTAAATGTACCCGTGCAAAGCCAGGACGGGCCTCTAGTTTAAAATAAAACTAACTTTTGTAAGTTAGTTTTATTTTAAACTAGAGGAGAATTTACTATTTTAAATCTATACTATTAGGCAAAGTGCCTAGAATGCTGGCAGCATCAATCCTAGTTGTCCTGACACAAGGACCAGTCCATCTAAGAGTAGTTAATTTAAACCAGTTAAGCGATACTGGCATCCATTTACGAGACTGACCTCCCACTTATGTGGATTCCGGCTTAGAAAAGACCATGTCTGAATATGGGCGTCGTGGAGAATAAGGGATATACATCTGTTGGGGATCAACATCTATCAGCTCAATGTCAGTTACCATCTTACTCCGGTCACCAAACCACCTGGAAACTGTGGTGATTATGGTAATATCCATCAACGACCCTGGTTTGTGAAGGTCGGCTAAGAGTAGGCCCCTGTCCAGCAGTGGACGTTAATGGGCTGTTGAAGTAAAGAGAAGAGAACTCAATTAATCACAGAAGTTATTTCACATAGTCACAGAGAGTTTATTCACTAAGGTAACAAATATACATTACTATTTACTGTCAAAGGCATGTATTTTGAAATCACCTTATATTGGTTAGTTAGTGGGGCAAAAGGACTTTCGCGCTTGGCCACCTGAGTGGGCCTTTGTAGGTGACATCTTATATAATACCCAAAAACAATTCTCGCCGTAGACATAAATCCTATACATAAAACAATAGAGTGCGTGTTCTTTAGCCCGTTGCATTGATTGAGATCGTTAGCAAGTGTGCAAGTGAAAATAAGTATTTTAATTTGAAAGAAAGAAAGAAAGAAAGAAAAAACATTTAATGAACACACATTAAAAACATTAAATAAGTACATAGGTAAGGACAACACTTGAGGCTCGGACGCCATACATATAAAACACAAATATGGATAAAAAGAGAGAAAAAATACAATAATACATACACATTAAACATTAACAACAGTAGGCAGCGAGGTGCGGGGCGGAGCGCGAACGAGACTCATTATAACATCATATTCGGATATGATGTTATACGCAGACAGCTCGCGCGCCGACCGCCGTAGGTTCGCCAGAAGTGCTATTTACCTAACTTCAGCGGCGAGACAAGCTAATTTAAAAAAAACAAAAAATGTGTGATCTACCCGTCAAGTCCTAACAACAAATAACCCAGTGAGAAAACCTAATAGCAGCTACTTTAGCACTTTTAGGCTCGAAGATGGCAGCAACGCGGTGAAGTCGCAACAGCGGCGTGGCGGCCCAGGGTCGATACACATCATGCCACCTAACATCAACGATTCGATGGGCGTCCGAGGTTCGATTAAAAATATACATGTTTTTATAACTTATTAGTAACGAACATAATTACAGTCGGCGATGTGAACATGTAGTGTGTTCATATGGCTAGCAGTTCAGCATATTGTTACAGTCGCGAGGCGAACGTAACGCTGATTTTCAGCTGCCTGCCAAAGTGAGTCACAGATAGGTAAATAAGGATACACGGTTAAGCTTTTCTAGATAAATAACAAATAGGATAACATGTTTATAATACAATACGTATACATTTTTAACGAAGATAGAATACTAACAACTAAAGTTTTTAAAATATTTATAAGTATACACAATAATTATTTAATTTCATTTATTTTGATACTTGGTACCGTTCTAATTATCACAAAACATATAAAATACTAGCGACCCGCCCCGGCTTCGCACGGGTACAATACTGATACTAATACTACAGAATGTCTTTAAACCTCTAACAAAACGGGCGAAATTTAGTCAAAACAAACAGAAACAAATGAATATAGGTACCTACTAAAACTCAATGAAATAAGTAGTTGGGTATACTTTTATCGTATGAAATACCTATACTCTTCAGGACTAACAATACAACAAACACGAAATAAATAGGTATTCAAGTATCTATCCATCATAGTTACAACGAACACAAAACAAAAAATTTGCTCAATAATCGCCTCAGGCGATTAACACACGGCACCGCGCACCGCCGCGGTAGGCGGTGAAGCGGATCTCATGTCGCATTGGTTTCTATTAAATCCGTAGATGCCTAACACACGTACACCGAACGGCCGCGCGGTGGAGCGGTGCTCTCACCGCCACCGCCCCTCCGCGCTGCCGTCCGCGCGGTGAGGCGGCGCCTCACACACGGGGCGTCGCATAACCGCGCGGATCATCATGGGTGCAGGACGTGTTGCAATTTAAAAATGGATGAACGAAATATCTTCTTATTTTTTTCTCTCTACGCCATAAAAGCCAGAATGCTGCCACCGCTTCAGCGTCCATTCTTGCCAGTGTCTCTGATCATACATACATAAACTCACGCCTGTTTCTCAGCGGGGTAGGCAGAGACAATGGACCTCCACTTGCTACGATCCCTACACACATCTTTCGCTTTATTCATTCTCATAACATTCTTCATACAAACACGTCGGTTTAGGGTGGATCAAACCTTGTTAAATCCATCCGCGCGGACAGGCGCGTAAACCGCCTTACCGCGCGGGGCACCGCTACGAAATCCGCTTTACCGCCACCGCCCTCCGCGGCGGTGCGCGGTGCCGTGTGTTAATCGCCTAAGGGTGCAGTTCCATTGAGGCGGAGCGGAGCAGAGCGGAGAAGAGCTGTGCCGCGATTCACCAATCACATCGCACCATCCACCTCCGAGTGGAGAAGAGATGTGGATTTCAAGCCATGTGATTGGTGAATCGCGGCACAGCTCTTCTTCGCTCTGCTCCGCTCCGCCTCAATGGAACTGCACCCTTACACACGTACACCGCCCGGCCGCGCGGTGGAGCGGTGCTCTCACCGCCACCGCCCCTCCGCGCTGCCGTCCGCGCGGTGAGGCGGCGCCTCACACACGGGGCGCCGCATTACCGCTCGGATCATCATGGGTGCAGGACGTGTTGCAATTTAAAAATGGATGAACCAAATATCTTCTTATTTTTTTCTCTCTACGCCATAAAAGCCAGAATGCCTCCACCACTTCAGCGTCCATTCTTGCCAGTGTCTGTGATCATACATACATAAGCTCACGCCTGTTTCTCAGCGGGGTAGGCAGAGACAATGGACCTCTACTTGCTACGATCCCTACACACATCTTTCGCTTTATTCACTCTCAGAACATTCTTCATACAAACACGTCGGTTTAGGGTGGATCAAACTGGTCAAAACCGTGTTAAATCCATCCACGCGGACAGGCGCCTAAACCGCCTTACCGCGCGGGGCACCGCTACGAAATCCGCTTTACCGCCACCGCCCTCCGCGGCGGTGCGCGGTGCCGTGTGTTAATCGACTTAAGGACCGAGCGCGCATAATAACATTCGGCCAATCACTCACTCGCTGCGCTGCGAAAACACGCGCTGTTATTTTGCGATAACTTCTAAGTTATTCATTTAAAGTATATAGTGTAGGGGTAAAATAATCTGTTTGAAATGCTTAAGAACATAAAATCATTTAAAATGATAAGGATAAATAATTTTAATGTAATAAATAAAATTTAATGTTATAATAAATAATGTAATTTTAATGTAAATTTATATAATTGTATGTGCTCTATTTTTTAATTCCTTAAAATGTTTTTACTTGTTTTTCTTTGTCTCCCAATATTATATTATATTGTCATTTGTATTCACTTTGTACCCAATTATTATTGTTTTGCTTTTTGTTGTTTGTGTGTCTAATAAATATATTTTCTTTCTTTCTTTCTTCTTTCAAATACTGAATCCGTCTGATTAGCTTTTCAATTACCGCATTTGAAATGATCATTTTTCTAAAAAATATAATGGATATAGCAAGTTAACCTTGAAAGATAGAATATGCTATCGCGGACTTTTTTGTAGATCTAAAAGAGAAGAATATTTCCGCCATACATTGTTTTGTTATATCTCATAGGGTTTAGGCAGCGTTTTCGTTGAAAGCTCCCAAATGGCTTAATTTTTTCCGACACCTCTGACAAATATCAATATAATATATTAGTCAAATGTACACAAAAACTAAACAAATTATATTCGTAAACCTTCCGGAATAATTGTTGTATCGATTGGTAACAACCGCATGAAAATCCATGTAGTAGTTTTTGAGTTTATCGCGAACAGACAGACAGACGCGGCCGGGGACTTTGTTTTATAATATGTAGTGATAGCGGTCGCCCGCGGCTCCGTGCGGATGTCTGTTACCGCTGCAAAAAGCCTACCCAGGAAAGACACGGTCAGGAAAATGATTCCCAGGTCAATTCACAGACACCGACACTAACATCGACGACGCAGTCACTATCCGCAGGCTGCACAGATTGTCTTTCTGTGGATGTTAAAGTTGTTAATGATGAAAATATTTAAATGTAATTAATACTTAGTTTTCACTTCTGCCGGCAGTCCCGGAGTGCAACCCTTTGTTTTAGGATAGATAACTAAAGCGATTATTGTAGAGCTTCTCTATAAACAACATTTGACGTTAAATTATTTTCAGGTAACAAAATATACTGATGGTCGGGAGCCCCGACCCGTGATAGGGACGTAAAGTTGCCCATGCGTAAAACATTCTTTTCGTAAATCAATTCCTACTAATGGGATTTGTTTATCGTTAGTGCGAAAGAAATTGTTACTGGAAATTGGATTAATTTTGAAGGGTATAGGCAAATCAGTAGGGATCATGGGTATATTGGAATATGAGCTAATTCACCAGCTACAGGGCCAGTGATAATATGGTGGTAGCCCAGCGGGATCTAAACTCCCTCCCGCACGCACACCCCCGGCTTGGTGACGCCCACTTCGCAACGGGCCGTGCAGCAGAAATCGTAATATTTTAATTTCGCCATAACTTCAAAACCAAACGTCCAATTTTAATCATTCAAAGACCAAATATTATCTACATAAACTGTAGTTGGTGATGAAATAATTTATTTTGATAATGGTTAATAGCATGAGTAAAATAAACGCGTTTAAATGTAGTCCAAAAAAAATTCAAGATTTTTAAATAAAAAAATGGTTGTTGTGCCTCACTCGACATAGATAGGTATAGTGTGTCGCGGACTTTTTTGTAGATATTTATAAGATCTACAATTAATTAGAACATTTTATGGTTCTATCTTTTATAGTTTAGGCAGCGTACGCAAAATAAGCAACTTTTCTGGTTGATTTTTTACACCTTGTGTCCGAAAAACCCAAATATCTTACGGAACCCTATTTTTTTCCAAAATAAAATTTAGCCTATGTTACTCGTGGATAATGTAGCTTTCGAATGGTGAAAGAATTTTTGAAATCGGTCCAGTACTTTTTGAGCCTATTCATTACAAACATACAAAAATAGGTACAAATCTTTCCTCTTTATAATATTAGTGTAGATTTAAAATGATAAGGATAAATACTGAATCCGTCTGATTAGCTTTACAATTACCGCATTAGAAATTATCATTTTTCTAAGATATAATGGATATAGCAAGTTAACCTTGAAAGATAGACATATGCTATCGCAGACTTTTTTGTAGATCTAAAAGAGAAGAATATTTGCCACCATACATTGTTTTGTTATATCTCATAGGGTTTAGGCAGCGTTTTCGTTGAAAGCTCCCAAATGGCTTAATTTTTTCCGACACCTCTGACAAATATCAATATATATTAGTCAAATGTACACATAAACTAAACAAATCATATACGTAAACCTTCCGGAAGAATCGTTCTATCGATTGGTAACATCCGCATGAAAATCGATGTAGTAGTTTTTGAGTTTATCGCGAACAGACAGACAGACGCGGCAGGGGACTTTGTTTATAATATGTAGTGATGTAGTGATAGCGGTCGCCCGCGGCTCCGTGCGGATGTCGGTTACCGCTACAAAAAGCCTACCCAGGAAAGACACGGTCAGCAAAATGATTCCCAGGTCAATTCACAAACTCCGACATAAACATCGACAACGCAGTCATTATCCGCAGGCTGCACAGATTGTCTTTCTGTGGATGTTAAAGTTGTTAATGATGAAAATATAATTAATGATGTAATTAATAGGCATTTTAGGGATTAGGCATTTTAGGCATTTTCAAAGCTCCGAAAAGAACTGTTGTTTAGCTCTGAGAAGAACTGTTGATTAGCTCTGAGAAGAACTTTTGCGTAGGTGTAGTTTTAAGAAAGAAATCTAAAAAAAATCGCGAAAATTATTAGACTTCGCAACGGGCCGTGCAGCAGAAATCGTAATATTTTAATTTCGCCATAACTTCAAAACCAAACGTCCAATTTTAATCATTCAAAGACCAAATATTATCTACATAAACTGCACTTAGTGATGAAATAATTTATTTAGATAAGGATTAATAGCATGAGTAAAATAAACGCGTTTAAATGTAGTCCAAAAAAAATTCAAGATTTCTAAATAAAAAAATGGTCGTTGTGCCTCACTCGACATAGATAGGTATAGTGTGTCGCGGACTTTTTTGTAGATATTTATAAGATCTATAATTAATTAGAACATTTTATGGTTCTATCTTTTATAGTTTAGGCAGCGTACGCAAAATAAGTAACTTTTCTGGTTGATTTTTTACACCTTGTGTCAGAAAAACCCAAATATCTTACGGAACCCTATTTTTTTCCAAAATAAAATTTAGCCTATGTTACTCGTGGATAATGTAGCTTTCGAATGGTGAAAGAATTTTTTAAATCGGCCCAGTACTTTTTGAGCCTATTCATTACAAACATACAAACATACAAAAATAGGTACAAATCTTTCCTCTTTATAATATTAGTATAGATAGGGCGCCAACTAAATATAACGATTATTATTTGATTAATACTCTACGGCGTTGTTGATATCTACCCGTGCCAACACTTCATACTTTGTAAGGCGCATTTTATAGATTGCTTCTATAACTTCTAATTAATCAATCCCATGACAACCAAGGGCAAGTCAAGGCCTCACAAACAAGGGAAAACTAAAAACAAATCTTTATATTTACACGACTTTCTTCACGCGAGAATCGCATCCGTGAGTTCGACTTACGGCTAAACTTTAAAACAATAGACTAAGAAAAGTGTTGTACAATATGCAACTTCCTCTACGAATAAATCCCAGCAACTCATTGCCAAACCAATCTTGATTTGCTTCATTTACTACGAAACTCCCAGCTCCGTTTCTATGTAAATAAAAAAAGAAACTTGCCTTTATTCCAATCAAACCGATCTTTTATTACTTTTCTTGTTTTGTTAGTGAGTACCTTTATAAAAACTTTGCCTCTACCTACTGGGATCCGTCAATTTGGAGCAGTGACATCCCCGAATCGATTTACGAGCCTTCCCAAAGTAGTTAATTAAAAGGAAGATTGATTTTGTAAGAAGTTAGGTGTATTGAAATCAGTGACGGACCGATTAGATTCGATTAATCGAATATCGGATTCGAGTAATCAAATCGGGAAATTGAGGTACGGTCTATTAAAATCGACAAAGCTTTGGCTATTGTTAAGAAGATACCAGAATTCAAAGATGTGGAAGAAAATACAATGTAGAAATTAACTATGACAATACGCATTTTACTTATGGTGAACCAGTATTTTATGGTCGTGTGGTTTCGGGCTCAGAATTAGTCTTCTCATGGGTGTCGTAAGAGGTACTTCAAAGACATACAGTTGATAGTTGGACTGCAGCATTTATCAGGTCAAAGTTAATTACCATCACACTGCGATCACTAAACCGCCTGCTAAGCATGTGATGATGATTATGGCAATATCCTCAAAAACCTTGGCTTAACAAGGTAGGTTAGACGAAGCTCATATTCAGCAGTAGACCTACACGGATTGTTGAAGTTAAGCGAAGAAGTATTCACCTCTTGAGCATTGCGTGAAGTTTTACTACAGTACGTCTAAATTCGTTTGCAAATACTTTTGCAGTATAACTACGTCTAATACTTTGTGTGATTGATTATTTGGTATATGATACAATAAAGCCACCCATAGAACTTCTTTTGCTATTGGACTCACGTATTTAGTTTGCCACGATGTTTTTTCTATTTCGCCAGCCATTAAGGCGAGCACAGCTTCTGCCTAATGGTTCCATACAAACTAAGGAACCTGCGCAAGTCGGTTCAGGACAATCGCTGAGTTGGGACCTTCCGATGCTCTCGTAGACCCGAAGCCCGAGAGGCCCGTGAACTGTAAAAAATAGCGCGACTTGCACAAACCTGCCCTAAAATACTAAAAGTCATAATCCCTCAATCTCATCGCCACCGACCGCCCTGAGCCGAGGTCCAAGCCCCACAGGAGGCGCCCTCTTGCGCATGTTGCTTAGTCGGTAGTTTTTAAACCATTTATTAAAGCTGGAACTCTGCTCGTGCCCGGTGAATTTTCAAAAGCCTCGTGGCTAACTAAATGTGCGTCCGAAAAAAAAACTGTTAGGGGATTTAGGAATTATGAATTTAAAGGGAAGTTTTGTGCAACTTACGTACACCTTTTGCTTCCCCATTTCTTCTACTCTTTGGTCCATCCACGGCATACGGTTGCCTGGAAGAGATTGCTTTTAGCGATAAGGCCGCCAATTGCAAAATATGTATAACTGTAATAATTATTTATTGTTTATGTTACTTTTTTATTTTGCAATAAAGTGATGCAATGAAGTCATTCATTCATTCAACTGTCGCACCAATAGAACAGTAGTCCACTATCCTTGACCAATGTAATCGGGCTTTTTCAATTAATCAATTCAAACATTTTAATACCTTCCATTAGCAGTCCTACGGTTAGCTTCATTTTTAATTTAGATACAGTTAATTGACTCAACCGTTTAATGGTCTTATTTCATTATGTTTTAGTAGCCATCGTTAAACGTTTAATCTATTTACACAACTTTATATTTTTAGTCAGTATATTATATGCGTTGGTGTTTAATTAATTATTTAGAAAATAACACAAATGAATGTATTGAGAGTAAGAAATGTATACTTAAGGCAATAGAGTTAAATTATATAGTAGGTATTTATGATAATCTAGGTGTTAAACATCCGTGACCTAGCGGAATAAGTCTCGACTTAAGTATTGTAGGTCGTGGATTTTCCGCAAACACTGGACAGGATTTGTTTATGTCAATTCTAAGATCCGTGGGGACCGGGAGCCAAATTAATTTATAAATACCTCGCAGCGGCCCTCGTGCGGCACGTTCTCAGAGTGCTGGTGGTTACTTTGCACAGCAGGTAAGCATTGCCATTCAACGGGGTAATGCAGCCAGCATTCTGTGAACCTTTCCAAGTAGTATTTAATAGATTTAGAATATCAGTATTTTAGAAGTTAGTTTTATTTTAAATTAGTTACGTTTAGTTGTAAATTCTGTATTTTATTCACAAAATAAAATTCTAAGATGTTTTGTCCGACATGGGGATTTAACCCATGACCTCCGAGACTTAAAGCCACGGAGATTATCTTATACCGCCAAGACACTAAAGTTGCCTTAATGTAAATTTTACGATTTTTTTTTTCTTGTTGTGTGACTGTGAACGCCCTACCACTCGAAATAAAAAGTTGTAACTCAAGTGTTTCCTTTAAAAAACGAGTCAAGGAGTACTATCTCTCTATCTCATCCTAAGTTTATATAATATAATATAACGTAGTATAGTTTATATTTATCTGTATATGTATGTAGGTATCTAAGTATATCTATACTAATAATATAAAGAGGAAAGATTTGTACCTATTTTTGTATGTTTGTATGTTTGTAATGAATAGGCTCAAAAAGTACTGGGCCGATTTCAAAAATTCTTTCACCATTCGAAAGCTACATTATCCACGAGTAACATAGGCTAAATTTTATTTTGGAAAAAAATAGGGTTCCGTAAGATATTTGGGTTTTTCTGACACAAGGTGTAAAAAATCAACCAGAAAAGTTACAGGCTCAAAAAGTACTGGGCCGATTTCAAAAATTCTTTCACCATTCGAAAGCTACATTATCCACGAGTAACATAGGCTAAATTTTATTTTGGAAAAAAATAGGGTTCCGTAAGATATTTGGGTTTTTCTGACACAAGGTGTAAAAAATCAACCAGAAAAGTTACTTATTTTGCGTACGCTGCCTAAACTATAAAAGATAGAACCATAAAATGTTCTAATTAATTATAGATCTTATAAATATCTACAAAAAAGTCCGCGACACACTATACCTATCTATGTCGAGTGAGGCACAACGACCATTTTTTTATTAAAAAATCTTGAATTTTTTTTGGACTACATTTAAACGCGTTTATTTTACTCATGCTATTAATCCTTATAAAAATAAATTATTTCATCACTAAGTGCAGTTTATGTAGATAATATTTGGTCTTTGAATGATTAAAATTGGACGTTTGGTTTTGAAGTTATAGCGAAATTAAAATATTACGATTTCTGCTGCACGGCCCGTTGCGAAGTCTAATAATTTTCGTGCGATTTTTTTTAGATTTCGTTCTTAAAACTACAACTACGCAAAAGTTCTTCTCAGATCTAATCAACAGTTCTTCTCAGAGCTAAACAACAGTTCTTTTCGGAGCTTTGAAAATGCCTAAAATGCCTAATCCCTAAAATGCCTATTAATTACATCATTAATTATATTTTCATCATTAACAACTTTAACATCCACAGAAAGACAATCTGTGCAGCCTGCGGATAATGACTGCGTTGTCGATGTTTATGTCGGTGTCTGTGAATTGACCTGGGAATCATTTTGCTGACCGTGTCTTTCCTGGGTAGGCTTTTTGCAGCGGTAACCGACATCCGCACGGAGCCGCGGGCGACCGCTATCACTACATCACTACATATTATAAACAAAGTCCCCTGCCGCGTCTGTCTGTCTGTTCGCGATAAACTCAAAAACTACTACATCGATTTTCATGCGGATGTTACCAATCGATAGAACGATTCTTCCGGAAGGTTTACGTATATGATTTGTTTAGTTTATGTGTACATTTGACTAATATATATTGATATTTGTCAGAGGTGTCGGAAAAAATTAAGCCATTTGGGAGCTTTCAACGAAAACGCTGCCTAAACCCTATGAGATATAGCAAAACAATGTATGGTGGCAAATATTCTTCTCTTTTAGATCTACAAAAAAGTCTGCGATAGCATATGTCTATCTTTCAAGGTTAACTTGCTATATCCATTATATCTTAGAAAAATGATAATTTCTAATGCGGTAATTGTAAAGCTAATCAGACGGATTCAGTATTTATCCTTATCATTTTAAATGTGTTAATATTCTTAAGCATTTCATGCAGATTATTTTACCCCTACACTATATACTTTTAATGAATAACTAAGTTATCGCAAAATAACAGCGCGTGTTTTAGGTAGGCCGAATGCGATTATGCGCGCTCAATCCTTAAGAATTATAGGGCATTTTTTTTGTTTTGTATTCGTTGTAACTATGATGGATAGATACTTAAATACCTATTTATTTAGTGTTTGTTGTATTGTTAGTCCTGAAGAGTATAGGTATTTTATACGATAAAAGTATACCCACCTACTTATTTCACTGAGTTTTAGTAGGTCATCATCATCATCAGCACGTATATCGTCCACTGCTGAACATGGGCCTCCTCCCGAGGGATTGCCATAGTACCCACGTTTGGCAGGCGGGTTGGTGACCGCAGAATTATGTTGTAACACACAAGGAAACGCTGCTGCCTCTTCCTTGATATACGATTATTATAGATGATGTCATGACAATCGGGACCAACGGCTTAACGTGCTTTCCGAGGCACGGAGGGTAGTCCCTCAACCAACCAGACCCGGAAAGAAATCTTAGAATTTACACAAAGATTTCATGTCCGGTGTGGGGATCAAACCCATGACCTCCGAGATTTAAAGCGAGCCAATTACCGCTACGCTACGGAGGTAGGCCGAATGCGATTATGCGCGCTCGATCCTTAAGAATTATAGGGCAAATTTTTTGTTTTGTGTTCGTTTTAACTATGATGGATAGATACTTGAATACCTATTTATTTAGTGTTTGTTGTATTGTTAGTCCTGAAGAGTATAGGTATTTCATACGATAAAAGTATACCCACCTACTTATTTCACTGAGTTTTAGTAGGTACCTATATTAATTTGTTTCTGTTTGTTTTGACCAAATTTCGCCCGTTTGTTAGAGGTTTAAAGACATTATGTAGTATAATTATCAGTATTGTACCCGTGCGAAGCCGGGGCGGGTCGCTAGTATGTAAATATTTATTTGAGACCTACGCACACTATTGGTCTTTTCTTCTTCGCCCTTCCTCTTGCGGGTCTGCTGGAAGAGATTTCTTTTGAAATAAGCAGTACCTTTGTACAATTTCTTTCCTTATGTATAATTTTTTTCATTTTGTTTCTTGTGTGTTTGTACATAAATAAATAAATAAAAATAAATAAATACCCTCCATACCTCGGAAAGCACATTGATCCCGATTGTTATAACATCATCTACAGCATCCAGGAAACGAGCAACAGCGTTTCCTTGTGTGTGTTATTAAGCAAGATGAGGGTACTTCCCACTCAAGCACCTCACTTATATCTATCTTAATCGCCTTACTTACATTGATTACTAAATCGACTTGTACAATCCCTATACGTACATAACTCATATGACTTAACCCATTAAGACCGGATCCAAATTCCCTATGTTTTAACAACTCAAATCCCACATAAATCCCAAGGATCATCAAAATCATAATTAACCCGACGAAATTTGCGGTCCTATACAAATACTCGATTCAATATTCGATGTTATTCTCGATTAATCGCCATCTAGGGAGGCCCCATTGCAGTGGCGTAGCTAAAGATATCAGGAGACGGTGACAATAACAGAGACGATCTCTCAATTTAAATCACTCATTGGTGCTCATCTTTATAATGAAATGTAAAATCCAGTAGATACAAGTATATTCGATGTATGCGTTATTGTCTGTTATCAATACTTAGCATAGTTTTTTATGAACATGGTTGATTTAAAAGATCGTCATCTTACTTTTTTATTGAAAACAATATGTTTCCGGTAAACAAGAACAAAAGAAGAAGGAGAGGAAGAGGGAGGCCTAAGAAAAATATGATATGAAGGAAAACGGAGTAAAAAACGTGTTGCGCTTTCCCAGAATAAATTAAGACAAAGGCATGGAGATGATGAGACAGAAAAAATATACTTTGTAAATGTATATTTTCTTCTGTTTTTGAACTTATATTAACAACTTGTACGTTACCTAGATAGATAGATGATTATGAAATTTTAATGTAACTGAAATTGTAATTATTGTACATTAATGTATTATTATTGCAACGGAGTTTTAATTGTATAATATTATTTACTGTTGTAATTTTGACGACACAGCCAAATAAAACAATTTTAACGTAAAACATTTGAACAAAACAATCAATCACAAAAACAAAAGTTTTTATTAAATTAACTTTATAAGAAATGAAAAGACATTTAATGTTATTAATCGGAATGACGATTCTTAACTCACAATTATTTCATTAAAACTAAACTATATTTTATTATTTCACAATCTTAATATATTTTTTTAACACGTATTCAAATCTTTTTTCTGTCTAGCAATCTTAATGGTATTTTGCCCTGCGTTATCTATGCACTATGGCAGGGTGGCAAACCCTGCCATAGTGCATAGATAACGTTTATAAGCTCTTATGTCTAATGTTAAAGAAATAATTACATCTGAATAAACCTTCTCAATGTATTTGATTTTTTTTCCGATTGACTTACACCAGCAAATAAGCTAGTCTTTTGCCCCTCCTAGCACCCTCCTACTACGCCACTGCCTTAAATAAGTACGTATCGACTATAGTAGCTCATCCCTTTATCGAAAAGTTAATTTAATACGAGCATGCCTCCACAGATAAGACGCAATGACTGATAACTTATATTTTAGCTTATAAAATACACTGTAATCATGGCCGCCATACTGTTAGCATTTAGATTAGAAAATCTTTGGAGCAATCTTTGAAGTTTTCGTTGGTGTTGCGATTTACGAAGATGCTTTGTTTTGTGATGTTATTATGTGATATGGAAGAGATTGGTGGTGGCAATTCATCATAATTTATCACGATATTTTCTTAGATGAGAAGGGTTTTCATTGGATTAATCTTACGCGGTTTGTTGATTCGTTTTTGCGTAAGACAGAGATAAACTGGAAAGCTTAATTAAAATTATTAAGGATAAATCTTAAAATATGTAATGTATAATTATAGAATTTTTGTACAGAGTCGAAGTCTTAACTGTTCAGCTTTTACGGAAGTTTGGGAGCCAAGGTTATACGCATACTAGGTACTTCCTAATAAAACTCTAGGTAGGAGATATAAGAACTTATTATTACTTTTAACCGGGAATAGTAGCTGTCAAGGTTACTTAAATTGGTTTAATACAAAACACATACAACAGGGTCTGCCGGAGAATTTCAATAGCGACTTATAACTTATTTTGAATAACGCCATCTATTGACACTAATATGCACTAAAAAAATTAGTACTCCTACTACCAATGTATGTGAATAACTTTAGTAATTACTTGATTTATTATAAAAATAATAAAATAAATCAAAATCAAACATAATTTAATAGTGAATTTTTAATTAATTTTATATGCAACGTAAATGTCTTGACAAGTACAAATTGTATGTAAATACCTAAGTGCTGAATAAATATCGTTCATTTACATTGATTTTTGTTTTTTGTTATCCAGGGGAAATGCATTTACGCATTCCCACCGCCGCTGCAGCGTATTCGCGCGCTGGCGATGGGATATGTGGGACTCGCCCTCTCCATAGCTTGATATGCTAAACTCATACCACGAGGCGAGGACCCTACTCCACTAAAACCCCACGGACACTACTTCGATCCGCCGTTGGCAGGAGCCGGGTACGCAAGAGCAATCCGGCTCGTTTATTTACCCTGCCGCGCCGGTATTATTTTATTCCAGTATGATGGATCTCTTCTCTAGGGCACCTAAAACTTTTGCTGCAAATCGTAACTATTACAGAGCCACTAATGAAGACATAGAAAGCTTACACCCAAGGGACGACATGGAGTGGTCTATTCTAAGGCGTGAACAACACCACCTACTGCAGGACGAGAGCGAGGTCTCGCATGAGGTAGCGGGAATGGGGATTTTTGAACCAGGAGTCATGTTAAGTCGCATAAATTATAGAGCAATATACCTGTTTATATTTTTACTAGATTTTTTTTTCTTACGGACATATTTATTTAGCCCCGAGGCTTTTGCTACTTCACCAGGCATATTTCACTAGCATCTCTTGCGCAATTTTACCCGCATAACTGCCGTTCCCGTGGAAACTTAATAATCAAATATATATCATAGCAAACAAACAAATTCTTCAGCTTTATATATTAGTATAAGATTTTGACAAGTATAAGTGTTTGTATTCGTAAATCAGCCGAATACCTTTTGTTATATGTTGTAGTAAATCTCGAAATCCCTTCTAGGGCTCCTCTACTGTAAGTATTTGCATAAAATAAGTTCGCGCCCCAAATTGAAAGTAACAAAGTAGTACTAACGTAAAACTAGGTGTCCCTTCTTACCCGACTGCGCCAGAAGGAGGGTTATGTTTTTCGAGAGTAATAATAATAATAATATTTATTTCCATTAAAATTAACTTACATTTCCTTACATGCTACGTCTTAGGGACTATATTGTACATTAATAATCATATAATTTGACCGAAGGAAACATATTACTGTTGGACTCCACACTAGGTCGAGCCTGGCTCGTGGAGTCTCTTAGTGGTACCTATATGTTTGATTAGGCTGAAGTAGTTAGTACAATTTTAAGGATAAAGAGTGAGTGCAAACTTTAAATAAAATAAAATGCGCTCTAAAATGTGAATTTAGAGCGAGCGGATTTAGTTGTGTGTGATAGTCAGACAATTATACATACATACTTGTTTGGCACGCTCTGCAGCCTGAAGCTGTCAAACAAGTATGTAAGTACGGATTGATGGATTTTAGCTTGAGAGGTGACGTAAGATGTTTACTGAGAGAGTGACACTGTGTATAACAAAATAAAAAAAAAACAAAATGGCAACATTTTTGGCGCCAAAGTAAAATGTTAGGCTCACTTTGTAGATTAAACGGCTTGGCTCTTAGATTTTAGCATGAAATGCTTCGTTAGATTCGTGTTTACTATTAGAGCTTCATACTCATTTTTATCAAAATAAAAAAAAATACACAAAAACAGAGTCGGGTTTTAACTTTTTTTAAATTACCGTTTTTATTATTTAAATACATGTAAAGTTTTCATCAATAGGCATGACGTAAAAAAACATTTATTCAGTAAGTTAGATTCTCCGAAAATATTGAAAACTTATGTTTTTCGTTTCTTAAACAAAAAATGACGAAGATACAGCGCGTTGAAATTTCGTAGAACATCACTTCTAAGTAGAATTTAACCTAATAGTGACGTCACAAGCCCGTCTCCTAAACTGTGTAGTTTGTTGTTGCTCTGTATCTTTGACAATATTTATTAATTTGATAAATAAAAAAATACGTGTCCAATATTTTTTAATAATCTAACTGACGGACTAAATAGTTTTTTTTGTCCTCATGCCTATTCGAAACATTTTTTTTATACATATCGTCGAATTGTAGGCAAACAGCTCTGGGGAAAATGGGAACAATAAATAAAATCCTGGTAGCTCAGGGTTGGCACGGTTTACCGGTTTTTATAACGTATGGCAAAAGTTTGTATTCAGTAGTGTCAGGATTGCCAAACCATTTCGTATAATATGTGCTTTTGAAAAAAAAAACTTTTTGTCATACCCACGCCGGAAAACGAAAATGACTGGGAGGTCTTAAGGTTAGGAAAATACGGGTTTCTTTGTACCTATCCCTTAAATTGTTTGACCTATAAAAACTAATATTATAAATATTTTTTCATTGTATTCCTTTAATACCTACCCGAACGCGTCTTAGTTTATCTATTTAATAAGATAAACTAAGATTTATTTTGTTCGTTTGAATGCGCTTATCTTACGAATAACTAGTCCGGTTTGAAAAATAATTTCACTGTAGCCTATTTATTGAGAGGGCTATACTTTATTATAAAGTTCCCACGGGAACTGTAACTAGTAGGCATATATTTATACTATCATTAGTAATGAATAGTACACAAATATTAGTATCATATATACATACAGATTATAAATAAGTATGACTGCACCGGTGGCTCAGTGGTTACGGTAGTTGCTTCCGAGACCTGGTGTTCTGGGTTCGATTCCCACGCGGGACAATTATTTTTGTGAACCACAAATAGTTGTTCTGAGTCTGGGTGTTCTTTGTGTCCGTGAAATGAATGTTTGTAAAGTCCCCCACGACAAAGGGATTAATTTCGATAGTGCGGGAGTTGATTAAAAAAAAAAAAAAAGGTACACTATTAATCAATAATTTTCTTTCTTCCTTTTCTTTTTGTATAGTATATTATTTATTTATTCACAATAGCTATAACTGATTTTATAAGTTATTTTCAGTACAATAAATATCTAATACTACTTCTTCAATATTTTTATTTAAAATTTAAGCCAGTAATTACTCACAATGCAGACATTAGTGGAACGCATAGTCTTTCATTACACGCTATCTTGTAGCCTAACATTTTACGATGTCAGTAGCTAGTTCATCATTATCATTAGCCCGTATAACATCCACAGCTGAAAATAGCTTTAAGGCTTTAAAAACTCTCTTTAAAGTAGGGGCCTTAAAGGGAGTTTTTCAGTCACAGTTCACAGTCATCTCCTATGAAGATGGTTTTGTCTCAATCGCTTCTCAGGCGTTCTAGCGACAGTACAATGTTCCTATGCGCTTGTAAACTGTTAATCGCTGAATGGTTTCACACTGGCCATAACTTTGTTTTTGTCAACTTAGTTCATCATCATCATCATCATCAGCCCGTATAACGTCCACTTCTGAACATAGGCCTCCTCCCGGGGAAGGGTATTTGCCATAGTCACCACGCTTGGCAGGCGGGTTGATGACCGCAGTATTATGTTGTACCAGACAAGGAAACGCTGCTGCCCGTTCCTTGATATGCGATTATTATAGATGATGGTATAACAATCGGGACCTACGGCTTAACGTGCTTTCCGAGGCACGGAGGGTAGTCCCTCAACCAACCAGACCCGGAAAGAAATCTTAGAATTAACACAAAGATTTCTTGTCCGGTGTGGGGATCGAACCCACGACCTCCGAGATTTAAAGCGAGCCAAAACCGCTGTATAATATATAAATAACTTAGTTAGTAACTAATAATTATAAATTTTAAATGTTATGTTGGACATAACATCATAAGTATCATAACGCTAACAACGCATTGGGCTGAATTGCGCAACTGTAATGTTAGTATGTTGTATGAATAAATAAATTTGAAGAGGCCGTAGCCCAATGGCTACGGTGTCGGACTTGCAATCATGTGGTCGCCGGTTCGATCCCCACCCATTGCACTACCGACGTGAACCCACTCGTAACACAAGCATTTTAGCTTAGCACGAGGGGTTAACAAGAATATAAGTAGACTACAAAAAATCATAAAAAAACTACAGCCATCAAGACTGAAACCACTAAGCCACGTTGGTGTCCTAATAGACACATTGAACTAGCAATAATATAAATCACGACATTGCTAGCTGTCGAAGTAAACAGTAATTTACAATGCCACTTGGACAATGACATATAATATGGTTGTATGTAACCATATCTAATATAGTTATATAATGATAACATACTAACTGCATTGTATGTTGTACGACCTGTGACTTCGTCCGCGTGGAATTTAGGGTAGCAGTTTTAAAAATATTTTAATTAGACTTTTTTTTCGGTAAAAAAGTAGCTTGTAGGTACTTAATCAAATATTTTGCATAATAGTAATCCATACATAATTCAGCTATTGACATAGATTTATCTTTACCTATTTTTATATAAACTTTATTCTTTTAAAATTATTATTCTTTTCTCTTTTAAAACATCCTTTTTTTTGCTGTCATTACAATTCAGTTCTGTCACAACATAATAAGTGTTATAATAAAACATAGATAATTACTTGCAGCGACATCTACAGTAGCCGCACAAAACTACACGAAGACAAGCAGCGCCATCTACCACTTAGCATACCAACTAACCTGTATCGCGCAATAAAAGATCGCAAGCCAATTCGAACAGATTCAAGTTCTGAATATCAACCAGGCATACCACCTCGCCTGCCAAAGAAGATCTTCATATTCTCTGGAGGAACATCAACAACCGTTCCTCTACAATTAGTGACCCCGAAGACAGCACGCAACCGGCTACTCCAGCAAGATACTCCCCCTCCAACTCCACAAACATCACCAGCAAGCAACTAGCTTTCCTAACTACGGCTTCACCGACTCCGGCTACAGCACCACGGCGCTGCGAACACAACCTCACACGCACCGGTCTGCGCAGCACTGCCAACTTCACCGCATGCAGTCACACCCACAACAGTCCCGACTCACAGGGGGCCGTCCCGACCCACCATGATTCCAACACACTGGAACTTCAACAAACACGATCGACTTTCAGTCTCGGTGGGGAGTACTGTAGCGACATCTACAGTAGCCAGACAAACCACAAGAAGACAAGTACCGCCATCTATCACCTAGCATTCCAACTAACCTGTATCGCGCAATAGATGTTCGCAAGCCAATTCAAACATATACAAGTTCCGAACAGTAACAAATGGCCGTCGGTCGAAGAAGGTCCTCTCATAGCACTCATTCATAGCGAATTTTTATTTAATAAGTACTAGTTGTGCTTGCAAATTCTTCACCCCCCTTTTCAACCCCTACAACCTTTTTTCGATATAAAAAGTAGCCTATGTCCTTTCTCAGGTTCTAAACTATCTGTGTACCAACCTACAACCTTTTTCGATATCAAAAGTAGCCTCAGGTTCTAAAATAACTGTGTACCATATTTCAATTAATCGGTTCGTCAGTTTTGGCGTGAAAGGCCGACAGACAGACAGAGTTTCTTTCGCATTTATTATATTAGTAAGGAATACAGTCTATCGCTATATAACAGTTTTACAACATTTATTTGATGGTTCAGAACCCCTGACGGTATGCTTTGACAAGACAAAACAAAATTCATTACTAAACTAACAACACAGTTAAATGAAATATTCGATCGAGTACGTTCATTCCGACTCGATTCTCTTTATTCGATTCTATAGAATCGATTCTTCACAAACATGTTTACTTACATGTTTTTATCGATTCCGGAAATTCCGACTTCCGACCTTTACGGGGCCGGATGTGTGACACGTTTATTTTTTGATGAAAAATGTAAGAGGGTGTTTTGCCTTGTCTTTTAGACTCGATTTCGGGCGTGTTTCAATATTGAAAATGTAATTGAACGATGTGACAATGTAAAAGTTATTAATAGCATATTGGATAAGTAATACCTCCGTAGCTTAATGGTATTTGGCTCGCTTTAAATCTCGGAGATCGTGGGTTCGATCCCCACGCCAAACTGGAAATCTTTGGGAATCTGTCAATTCTAAGATTTCTTTCCGGGTCTGGTTGGTTGAGGGACTACCGTCCGTGCCTCGGAAAGCACGTTAAGCCGTTGTTCGCGATTGTTATAACATCATATATAATAATCGTATACCAGGGAACGGGCAGCAGCGTTTCCTTGTGTGTTACAACATAATACTGCGGTCACCAACCCGCCTGCCAAGCGTGGTGACTATTACAAAAACTCTCCCTCGGGAGAAGGCCCATGTTCAGCAGTGGACGTTATACGGGCTGATGAAATGAAATAGTTTATTAGTAATGTAATGAGGGATTAAAACGTTAACCTCACTAATTTTTTTTACCGGTGGGTGTAAATAAAGTAGTGGGACAGTATGTGGGATTTGCCCTCTCCATAGCGGTGGTATGCTAGTTATATCACGAGGAGAGGACCCTACACAACTAAACCCCCTTAGGTACTTACTTAGCTGTAAGTACTAAGGTACAGTTTGAACCTGATCAATTGACCAATGGCTTAATATTTAGCCTGGCAGTTAGAACCACCATATTTTAAACTCTATAGTCTAGTAATAAAGATCAAAACCATTGAATCTAATCCAAATATACGTACTGTTAGGTTAAGGGTCAATTTGCGTTATGAGGCACGGTGAGTAGTCTCTTAACCGACTAGACCGGGAAAGATATATTTGATTCTATACTAAGATTTCTTGTCCGGGAGTGGAACCAATATATTATAAAAGACAATAAAAATAAGTATATTTAACAACCTACATAAATATAGATAAGTTTCAGAAAAAAGTAATATACATAATATGAATACCAGACATAAGCATGACTTAGTTGACTTGCAACTCGTCTCCATAGAATAAGCAACTCTTTTATGGGGCAATGTATTCATTCGCTTTTATAACAAACTCCCAAATAATATTAGAGAACTATCTGTTAATAAATTTCAAGCCATTGTTAAAGCTAAATTATATAAAAAGGCATATTATAAAATATCAGACTATGTAAATGACAGAATGGCTTGGGAGTAACTGGCTCTGGAATGACACTGCTGCTAAACAATATTGTAAAAGTAATGATAAATTGATTATTTAAAAAAGGATTCCTCTGAGTTTCTAGCCAGTTCTTCTCAGAGTTGTCACGTCTTGAACTGGTAGGAAAAGGAATGGACGCATCATAAAAACATGATTTAATTTTTTGATTTGTTATAACTAACTTAATTATGATAACAAATATTATTAAGTTTACGATATTGCGATCGGTTCATTTAAAATGTAATTTAATACCTATCTTATAAAACTTAGATTTAGTCAAACTTCAAATGAAAGGCGGAGCCAGATATTTTTTTATATGATTATGTTATCACGTAAGCGACAACTTGTCTTTTGTGATAATTAGATTATATTTTTTTATAACTTTAAAAAAATCGATCTCAAGTTTTTTTTATTTTTTATTTACTACCTTGTTAGTACTGCAATTTCTGTTCGATTGCGATAATGGAATGAGAGACTGTCGCCCATAATTGTATACCATAAGTACAGGTATTTAAAGCGAGGATTATACTTTGGCAGCAAAAGGATTTATGCAATTAAAATAAGCTTATTTGTAGTTCCACTCATTATTATCATCGTAAAACAATACGTATATTCAAATTACAATCGGAGCATTAATTTTATGTAGCGTTAATTTCGTTAACCGGAGCTGAATTAATACCAATCATGGTTCATTGTAATTCTGAATGGTGTGATTACTAACAAGCCTGCCATTACCAACTAGTATGTATATTTGAGTTAAATCCTATTACTTAATAGTGTATCCATCTTATTAGCTACGAGGTGAGTTCCGCGGTTTTACCCGGGTTACTTTGCTCCATTTTGTAGTCTTAAATTAATTCAGCAATTTTTTTAATGGGACCCACACTCCCATCTAAGAAGTTTAAGAAGTTTAGAAAACTTTTTTTAATAAAGCCTTCGATGTATAATCAAGAAATACGAGAAATCCTGATAGACTTGTATGAGAAACCGCTCTTAGAACAACTCTATTTACAAAAAATTGCTATGCAATGTGTGTAAAAATTTATAATAGATTTCCGAATGACATAAAACCATTACCTATCGTGAATTACGGAAATTGCTTTTTTTTCCTTTCTTTCTATCTGCGATCAGCCCCCACAGCTATAATCAGATGTTATTTGATAATTGGCTTTTATTGAGATTCGCCATATCCTTTGATATGGACTCTTTATTTCTTATTTTTACCTATATTGTGGCTAGTTGAGACTTCTTAAGGCGCGGTGAATAGACGACTTTTACGTATTAGTTTTGTCACTGTTGCTACGCGTAGAAATGAAAGAGAAGCGAAGAGACGCCGCGATGGCGCAACGTTTTGTTCGACTCGTTCGAGTTATTAAATACATTAATCCTTGCAAATATCTTATTCCAATCGACAAATAAAAACAACAGTTCCCTTTATTATTATATATTACATCACTGTTATTAATATTATCAAGATTTGTTTATAAATAATACAGTTACAATTGCTACAATTTCAATTTAAATGGTTATTTTATGGTTTTTTTATCGAGAAAATTTACCGAAAACGTGTTTTGAACACAATGGTCCCCCCATAAATATGATCAAGATTAACATATATTATTTTAGCTGCTCTAAAATGTAAACATTTGGCTAAAACACTGTTTTATGAAGCCTATTTTGACTAGGTACAGCGCCTTAAGTCTGAACATGCAGTCTGTGGTGTCCAATAGGAAATAGCTGGAAATAGCTTTTAAATAAAATATTATATTCAGTTGATGAACTTTAAATTTGTAAAGAATGAGATCAATAAATAAATGTTAATACAATTTTAAATAAGTAATGCAAATAATAATATTTTAATAATAATAATTATTGGAAAATGTTATTCAATTTAATTAACTGTTGTATGTCACGTCATGATATTGACAAAGTGTATTGGATCATATCGAGGGGTGAAAGGCTATTTGTTTGAAGCGACATTTTGGACGATATGGAGTTATATACATATTCGGATTCAGCGAATTTTTCTGCGTCGTCTGAGCCGAGCTTTCGTACAATTCTGAGCACTTTTATGGCGCTTAAAACAATGCCATTTTAGTGCATAATTCTCAAACATGATGTATGATCAGACTTCAAATTTGCCATATTTTTTTAGTATATCATTTAAGCTGTATACAAAATTAGAGAATCGGATCATAAGCCGTTATTCCGTTCCTAAAATTTTAGTTCGATGGCAGATAAATCGTTTTTCGATGTAGCTATCTTTAGATGAAAAGTCCCTTCAAACATTTTGCTTACGACTACTTACTCTGTGCAATGTCGCTTCAACCAATTTGCCATCAGCCAAATTCATTAAGACATGTCGTCGGTTCAACCCTTTCGCTACAACTGTTTTTCACTCTGTTTAGAACAACCAAGTTATATAACTCCTTTCAAAATCTGAGACATCAAGCAACTCTTTAAGAATGTTCATCGTTGCTTAAGCCAACTTTCCTGAATCGTTAACAAAACCCAAAACCCAAACCCAAATTGGTAGTTAAACAAAATAGCCTATTCCTATTATTATTGAGTAACGTCGATTCAATCATTTTGCTTTCTCCTGCATAAGTACTGTAAAGTCACTTAAACCATTTTGCCTGCTGCTGATTAGTGACAATGTTGGAAGTTGAATCATTTTTCTTTACTCTAAAAATAAGGCGATACAGATCATTTTGTATTAAGCGACAATTTATCTTATACTCATAACTGTTTTTTAATTGAAAATTATACCAAAACATTCAGGGATTTTTTTTCAATAAAAGTTTGCGATCCCCATTATAGAAAGAGCACTAGTTTTTTCATAACGATTTTTTTTCCAAATTTTCAATCTTTAAATGGCTCTCCTGTAAAGTTCGTAAAATGTCGCTTCAAACAAATAGCCTTTCACCCCTCGATATATAATTTAATGAGAACATCTTTTTCCATTTCATAATTGCACTCGTAAGACAGCATCGATAGTGTCACACACTGGAAATGACTATGAGGACCGAGGCCCACCAAGTCCCGAGAAAAAGTTAAACTGCCTGGGGCCCACAACTTTTTTCTATTCTTCTTTATAACTAGCTACCGTCTCGGCTTCGCACGGGTTCAATGCTTATGTATCTTATCTTATACTCATCTTATAATTTTATATACAAAGCTAAAGAGTTTGTTTGTTTGTTTGCTTGAACGCGCTTATCTCAGAAACTACTGGTCCGATTTGAAAAATTATTTCAGTGTTAGATAGCCCTTTTATTGAGGAAAGCTATCAGGTTATATTTAATTATGAAGTTCCCACGCCAGCGGGAGCTACGCTAAAACTGCGCGCAGCAAGCTAGTTGTAAATATAAACCTTCGTATTGAATACTACTCAAACTCTATCTATTTGAAAAAACCGCATCATAATCCGTTGCGTAGTTTTAAATACCTAAGCATTCATAGAGACAGACAGATAGCGGGAATCGGCTTTGTTTAATACTATACATTGTAATAAATCCTTTCTTTCTTCCACTATTCCAGTTTGGAATGAATTGTGGTATTCCATTTACTAATAGCTCATAAAATTCTAAATTAACTCCAAACTATCCATTTCCAAATTAACCCCAATTTTCCCCTCCCCTGATCTTATCTACCTGTGGTTGATAGTTCATAAAATAGTCCCAGAGCGGACAAAGGGTCGAAGTACAAAGGGATATATAGACATAGAGGTCGTGTGTCGAATATTTTGGTATTTTTTATGCCCCACAGGGATCGGGCAAATCCCTCGATATGATAGGTATAATGATTCGGAATACATGTTTAGATTTAATGATCATATTTGATATTGAACTGTTTACAAGTATTTCATATTATGTACAAATATTTTTTTTGTTTCTTTGTAAAAACGTACATCCGCCTCCGTAGCGTAGCGGTATTTGGCTCGCTTAAAATCTCGGAGATCGTGGGTTCCAGCCCCATGCCGGAGTGGAAATCTTTGTGTAAATTCTAAGGTTTCTTTCCGGGTGTGGTTGGTTGAGGGACTATCCCCCGTGCCTCGGAAAACACGTTAGGCCGTTGGTCCCGACTGTTATAACATCATCTATAATAATCGTATATCAAGGAACTGGCAGCAGCGTTTCCTTGTGTGGTACCACATAATTCTGCGATCACTAACCCGCCTGCCAAGCGTGGTGACTATGGCAAACACCCTCCCGGGAGGAGGCCCATGTTCAGCAGTGGACGATTTACGGGCTGATTATGATGATGATTAAAATAACGTATTATTATCATATAGTAACCACACTATCAAGTAGAATTTATAAGGCGAATGTGAACGGAATGCAATAAATGAATATGAATATGAAATATGAATTGTTGGAAGGGGAAGACCAAATATCGTACCACGAGCAAATCGAGGACGTTCTTAAGAAACACCAGATTAAAAGTACCCTAAACCGAAGGACATTTATGAGGAGATTAACGTATGTATAAGTAGAAGGAAGTGGTCTCTGCTTACCTCTGAGGGAAAGAGGCATGAAAATATGTATGTTACCACACTAGCAGCTTAACAAGCTAATGCGTGTGCTTCTAGTGATTTGAAATATTTGAATTACATAAATAATATTCTAAATCTCTTCTACTTGGAAAGGTTCCCCGAATGCTGGAAGCATTATCCCGTTGAATGGCAATGCTTGCCTGCGGTGCAAAGTAAATACCAGCACTCGGAGAAAATGCATCTATCTATACTAATTATACTGTGAAGAGGTAACGTTTTGAGTTTGTAACGTTGTGGTGGGTAATCTCAGAATCTTTAGAACCGATTTTGCAAATTCTTAAACCAATAGAAAGCCACTTAACTTAACTTAACGTTGCCACGAGAACGGGATCTACGCGTATAAAAATGCGCGGGGCAGCTAGTAAAAAAATCACAGTATAAATACCAATTTTCACAAGCACGTGTAACTTTCTTGTCAATTATAATTACCTCCACCTTCTACCTTAATTATAATTACCTACCCAAAGAAAATACGCGAAAAATCATTCGCAGTTAATCAAAGAAGTTTCGTTACATAGTCATTATCCTCGATTCACACGGGTGCTAAATTTTGTTGTATATAAGGTACTACCTAAGTATATGCCTTCCCTTTAACAGCTTACACAAAGATAAAACAATGATAAACAAAAAAAAGAAATTATTATGAGCCCGTATCACAGCTACTACTAAACCACCCTTATCGCGAGAAGGGTTTTGCCATAGTCCATGCTAGGCAGACAGGTAGGTGACCGCAGTATTATGTTGTAATACTCAGGGAAACGGGCACCCTGGTATACGCTTCTTATAGATGATGTTATAACAATCAAGAACATCGGCTTAACGTGATTTCAACACGGCACGTAGGTTAGTCGCTCAACCAACGAAATCTGAAAAAATCTTAGAATTTACTTAAATATTTCTTACCTGGCATAGAAATCGAACTCACGACCTTCCAGTTACTCACTTAAAGCGAGACATATATCGCTAAGCCACAAAGGTTGTCAATATACAAAGATTTTAAATATATCAAAATAGAAATTATTTCTTTTTAATAAAGCAGTCCCTTAAATAGCAGCTGTGCTAGTCGTCAGTGTATCGTCAGATGAAGGCTGCTCATCGCTATTCGTATCGTAATTTTTATCATATTAAAAATTTCACAATATATTCACGATAATGTTTTGACTAGCATAATCAACTAATCACTATACGTCATGATGTTATCTGCTGTCAAAGGTAAGCATATACTTGAGAAACACCTTATATTTGCCAAAGTTTAGATAGAAAACATTTCGTGCACTCAATAATTCTTGCGGTATATAATGCCTGAATCGCGTGACAGTATTGAAGCGGATTATACACAAAGTTATATACCACGAAAGTTTTCGCCTCGTGTGTTCCAAGCCTATAGTTACATGTTTTTTTTAAGGCTTACTTTATAATTGTTTATTTGTATAGATTTTTTTGTAAACTACTGGTTTGGTTGGCCTTATTATATAGTTGATACTTTTTGCGGAAGCTGAAGTAATGACTAAGCCAATTTTGTTTGAGTTTTAATGTAACTGTTCTTGATCGAAATATGTAAGTTTTTGAGGCCGTTGATTTGATTCTAGGGTTTCTTTGAGTAACATCAAATATTTGTTTTTAGATAGAACCAACTAGTGGTTAATTAAATGATATAAAAACATCATTATCTTTGTCAATCGTATATCAGAGTAAGAGCTAAAACCGGCGGCAGTTAAAAAACCTTCCGATGCCCTCGTAGACCCGAAGTCCAAGAGGCCCGCGGTTGCACAAAACTCCCCTAAAGAAACTAGAAGCCATAATCCCGAAATCTCCCCGTCAGCGACCGTCCTGAGCCGAGGTCCAAGTCCCACAGGGGACGCCCTCTTGCGCAGATTGCTTAGTTTGTAGTGTTTAAACTATTTATCTAAGCTGGAGGTCTGCTCGCATTTATGCCCGGTGAAGTAGCAACAATATACATATGTATTTCCATTCGAAAAAAAAACAGTTTAAATAGGTATATTACTGCAAAAAACAATCTTCCTGGCTAGGTAGGTGACTTCATGATAGACATACCCACGTAATGTTGTTTCATATTCGTGTACAATTCCACACCCACTCATGTCTACGCCCACACCCACATTCATACCCTCGCCCATGCCCATTATGCAGCTTTTATGCCCGTCCATTGATAATAGCTGCTAATAGATCATGAGCTGACCCTTGCGCCTGTGCCCGTGGTACCGTGGCTCACAAGATACAACATTAAATAGAATAAATTGCATTTATTCAGCAACTCACGCTCCTCGAAAGCACATAAAGTCGTTAGTCCCGATCGTTATAACATCATCTATAACAATCGATTAACAGGGCAGTTAGCTGCGTCTCTGTATGTAACAATATAATAGGCGTGACGACAGTATCAAAAAATTAAAGATTTAATGTTTTTAGGGGAAAGTACATATAAAAAGAAATTATTACACTTATTTATTTTTATATATAACCTTGAGATTCATGTGATTTTTAATAAAATAAAAGATTAAAATACTGCAATCGGCCATTTTGACTGAAACACCAAACACGGCGCATGACGTCACGATATTGTAACTATCAAAGAGAATTTAACCACTACGTTAGGTTTGGCGGACTCATTACATTTTTTACAATAGCGTGACGTCATAGCCGACGCCATGACACTTGAGGCCTTTTTTCGCGCGCTATTTAAAATTTAATAGAAATATGGCTTAAACTTCGTTAAATTTAAATTTATTACCGAAATATTGTGTTTTTCGTACTTAGAAAATGACTACCCACGTTGCGCAAGAGGATTTCAAAATCTTGCCTCATGCCTATAACTATGGCAAAAACCCACCTTTATTACCCACAAATAGATTATTTTCAATGCATTGCCATTCAACGGTGTAATGCTACCAGCATTCTGAGAACTTTGCCAAGTAGTATAGTTTTTTTTTCACGCCTGTGTTTTAGAGGGTTTAAACCCAATCAGGTTGGCATCACCCCATAAGGAGACAGCCTCCAAGATCGAGTTCACCCCCTCCATCATCGACTCCTTGAGCGACTGTTACACTGCTTGTTGTACTGCTTTCAAGTAATTTATTAAAAGACAAAGTAGTCTTCTTAAAAAATAAATAACAGTAGTATCAGTAACCATAGCCGATCTTACAAATCTACAAACTGTGTAGTCTCTCCGTTTGTCTTGTGACATCTATTCCTCTAAGCTAATTGTTATATTAATATTTCATAGTACCATTAAAGTTCCAACACTCATGGCGTAACACAAACTCAACTCTAACTGACTTGCGCAAGTAGGTCCGTTAGTTGTGGTTAATTAAACACCACTAATTGTTACGACAGATCAGAATTGGTCACACTCACTGAAAGTTAACTACTGGTAACACCAGTGATTTTAGCTTTAATTAGGCGTAGCAACCATCTCCGAGGCATAACGGTATAAGTCTGAAAGGCCGTTAGTTTGATCTCTACGCCGGACAAGAAATCTTTGTGTAAACTTTTAATGTTCTCCAGATCTGGCTGATCTAGTTACTTGAGAGACTCCAACCTTTTGTGCATCAGAAAGCACGTTAAGCCAATAGGCAGAAAAACTAAAAAAATATAATTAATCAGTAAGATTACTTAAAACGAGCAATTATAAACTAAAAAGTTCAGGAGAGGGGGGCTTGTGACGTCACTACTAGGTAAATTGTTCCTAGAAGTGACGTCACATAAAAATTCAACGCGCCGTATTTTCGTAATTTTTGGTTTGAATAACGAAAACAAAATACATGTCCAATATTTTTTGGTAATGTAACTGACGGACTAAATAGATTTTTTATTCTTCATGCCTATTTTATATCAAGAAACGATCAGCAGGTCAGTGCTATGTCATAATATTGCGGTCACCAACTCGCCTGCCAAGCGTGATAACTATGGCGAAAACCCTCCCATGGGAGGAGGTCTATGTTCAGCACGAAGCAAATTACATATTATCAACTAAGTTTAACTAGAACCTTCGCACGCGTGGATGGTGGATCTATACTACTATATAAAGATGAAGAGTTATTTTGTTTGCTTGAACACAGTAATCTTAAGGACTACTGGACGAATTTGGAAAATTCTTTCATAATTAGAATGCTACATTATCCTTGAGCAACATAGAGTATGTTTCATTATGATGTTCCCACGAAACTGGAGCTGCGCGGGAAACTAGTGAGTTAGTAAATTAACGATAAATTGTGAACATTCTCAATGATCTGACAGCACTAATCAAATAAAATAAAATTTGTTGTAATATACTTATACAATAAAAGATAAAAAAATGGAAAAACAACAGAATGTAATTATACTAATATTATAAATAGGTGAAGTCTTTGACGCTGTAGGGGGTATTCTCTCCCAGGAGTTCCCGCGGCACCATAATAGGTACCTATGGTATCTATGGTATATTGGCCGCGGGTGCCGTCGCGGGGCCGGATTTCTCATGCGTGCCCGGTCCCCGCCAACGGCGGATCGAAGGAGTGTCCGGGGGGTTTTAGTGGTGAAGGGTCCTCTCCTCGTGGTATGAGTTATGGGTCAGTGGGTAGCATACCACGCTATGGAGAGGGCGAGTCCTACATATCCCATCACCAGCGCGCGAATACGCTGCAGCGGCGGTGGGAATGCGTAAATGCATTTCCCCCCGGACAACAAAAAAAAGGGGGGGTAATCTCAGAATCTACTGGACCGATTTCGAAAATTCTTTTACCAATAGAAAGCCACGTTAATTGTGAGTTTCAAAGGCTATACTTTAAGTTAAAGTTCCCACGGGAACGGGAGGTACGCAGGTGAAACCGAGCGTGACAGTTATTAATTAAAAAAGGATAAAGTTAAATAGAAAACAGAGATCGAACCCCAACCAGTCGACTACAATGTCTTTTTTACAATACTACAATTTGTCAATTGCTACGGACATTAAATGTCACGGAGATTAATTAACACGAACAGTCTATAATAATCCCTCCATAGATATATAGTAATATTGTCTATGAATGACCTACATTATTCGACATAATTATATGAATATGATATGTCAATTGCTATATTATTATGATTACTGTATAACATCAATTTTGTTATCGTTTTTACTTGTCTATAATTTTTCTATAATTATAATAATAGAGGAGGAATATAGAGGAAAGATGTGATTGTTTGTTTATTTTTTTTTATTGAATAGGTTCCGAAACTACTTGACCGATTTGAAAAGTTCTTTCACCGTTTGGTAGCTACACTATCCCCGGATGACATAGGCTATATTTAATTATGAAGCTCCCACGGGAACGGGATCTACGCGGGCAGTTACAGAAGTCGAGTCTGACGAACTCGACTTCTGTAACCGCCCGTAACCGCGCGTTCGTCAGACTCGACTTCTTCTTTGAAAGTCGATGATTTATGTAGAAGAAGCAAGTGGTTTTAAGTACTTGTACTTTGGTCCGTGAATTAAATGTTTTTTTAGTTTTTTTTTCACTATTTAAAGATTCTTCGTTTTCTTATAGTCGTTTTCAATGATTAAAATAAAACCCTCAAAACCGATTTTAACAATCTGTTCACTATCAGAAATCAACTTTATCTAAGTGATGATATTCCCACGAAATCAATGCTAGGAGTCGAACAGTGCACGGTAACCCTATTATAAGGTTTAGCTTCTGACACCTGATGTTTTAGGTACTGAACAATGATTTGTGAGGAAGACGGAAAGTGGTTAAAATACGAGTTGTATTTTGGTCCGTGAATTAAATGTTTTTAAAGTTACCTCACGATTCAAATATTGTCGTTTTCTTATAAATTTTAATGATTCAAATAAAAATACTTAAAAACAGATCAAGAAGAATCTGTTCACTATTAAAAATCAACTTTATCTAAATGATGATATTCCCACGGAATCGAAGCTAGATAACCAACATCGTGCGGTAAGCCGTACGTATTTTTACTTCGTTTATTATCCACAAAATCTTGATCTACACAGTTCATTCCGCATACCAAGCCATTAAAAATATCACGCAAAATAAATTTAATACTTTCTTTTATTATACGCTTAAATGTTTTAAGAGTATAGTTATAATATAGCTAGCTATACTATACTAGCTGATGCCCACGACTTTGTCCGCGTGGTGTTTTTTATTCCCTCGGTTTTTGACTATCCCAGGGGAACTCATACATTTTCTGTGATTAAAAGTATTTAAAATGTTGACCGGGGATGTAAGGTACCGCTATGCTAAATTTCATTTAAAGCGGTGCAATAGCTTTGGAGATTAGCCCTTACAAACAGATAGAGAAACAAAAAAAAATTAAAAAATCGGCAGGTGTTCTATTTTACTTCCAACATTTCCCTGACTCGGGTTTTAGCGTTTTTTTCTATGTACAGACATTCGACCTCTACAGTTTTATTATATGTACCAAATAGATAAATAGATTCGTCTTTCATGTTTATAATCTACACTAATATTATAAAGAGGAAAGATTTGTACCTATTTTTGTATGTTTGTATGTTTGTAATGAATAGGCTCAAAAAGTACTGGGCCGATTTAAAAAATTCTTTCACCATTCGAAAGCTACATTATCCACGAGTAACATAGGCTAAATTTTATTTTGGAAAAAAATAGGGTTCCGTAAGATATTTGGGTTTTTCTGACACAAGGTGTAAAAAATCAACCAGAAAAGTTACTTATTTTGCGTACGCTGCCTAAACTATAAAAGATAGAACCATAAAATGTTCTAATTAATTATAGATCTTATAAATATCTACAAAAAAGTCCGCGACACACTATACCTATCTATGTCGAGTGAGGCACAACGACCATTTTTTTATTTAGAAATCTTGAATTTTTTTTGGACTACATTTAAACGCGTTTATTTTACTCATGCTATTAATCCTTATCAAAATATATTTTTTAAAATTTCATCACTAAGTACAGTTTATGTAGATAATATTTGGTATTTTAATGATTAAAATTGGTCGTTTGGTTTTGAAGTTATGGCGAAATTAAAATATTACGATTTCTGCTGCACGGCCCGTTGCGAAGTCTAATAATTTTCGTGCGATTTTTTTTAGATTTCGTTCTTAAAACTACACCTACGCAAAAGTTCTTCTCAGAGCTAATCAACAGTTCTTCTCAGAGCTAAACAACAGTTCTTTTCAGAGCTTTGAAAATGCCTAAAATGCCTAATCCCTAAAATGCCTATTAATTACATCATTAATTATATTTTCATCATTAACAACTTTAACATCCACAGAAAGAAAATCTGTGCAGCCTGCGGATAATGACTGCGTTGTCGATGTTTATGTCGGTGTCTGTGAATTGATCTGGGAATCATTTTGCTGATCGTGTCTTTCCTGGGTAGGCTTTTTGCAGCGGTAAGCTACATCCGCACGGAGCCGCGGGCGACCGCTATCACTACATCACTACATATTATAAACAAAGTCCCCTGCCGCGTCTGTCTGTCTGTTCGCGATAAACTCAAAAACTACTACATCGAATTTCATGCGGATGTTACCAATCGATAGAACGATTCTTCCGGAAGGTTTACGTATATGATTTGTTTAGTTTATGTGTACATTTGACTAATATATATTGATATTTGTCAGAGGTGTCGGAAAAAATTAAGCCATTTGGGAGCTTTCAACGAAAACGCTGCCTAAACCCTATGAGATATAACAAAACAATGTATGGTGGCAAATATTCTTCTCTTTTAGATCTACAAAAAAGTCTGCGATAGCATATGTCTATCTTTCAAGGTTAACTTGCTATATCCATTATATCTTAGAAAAATGATAATTTCTAATGCGGTAATTGTAAAGCTAATCAGACGGATTCAGTATTTATCCTTATCATTTTAAATGAGTTAATATTCTTAAGAATTTCATGCAGATTATTTTACCCCTACACTATATACTTTTAATGAATAACTTAGAAGTTATCGCAAAATAACAGCGCGTGTTTTAGGTAGGCCTAATGCGATTATGCGCGCTCGATCCTTAAGAATTATAGGGCAAATTTTTTGTTTTGTGTTCGTTGTAACTATGATGGATAGATACTTGAATACCTATTTATTTAGTGTTTGTTGTATTGTTAGTCCTGAAGAGTATAGGTATTTCATACGATAAAAGTATACCCACCTACTTATTTCACTGAGTTTTAGTAGGTCATCATCATCATCAGCACGTATATCGTCCACTGCTGAACATGGGCCTCCTCCCGAGGGAGGGTATTGCCATAGTCACCACGTTTGGCAGGCGGGTTGGTAACCGCAGAATTATGTTGTAACACACAAGGAAACGCTGCTGCCCCTTCCTTGATATACGATTATTATAGATGATGTTATAACAATCGGGACCAACGGCTTAACGTGCTTTCCGAGGCACGGAGGGTAGTCCCTCAACCAACCAGACCCGGAAAGAAATCTTAGAATTTACACAAAGATTTCATGTCCGGTGTGGGGATCAAACCCACGACCTCCGAGATTTAAAGCGAGCCAATTACCGCTACGCTACGGAGGTAGGCCGAATGCGATTATGCGCGCTCGATCCTTAAGAATTATAGGGCAAATTTTTTGTTTTGTGTTCGTTGTAAATATGATGGATAGATACTTGAATACCTATTTATTTAGTGTTTGTTGTATTGTTAGTCCTGAAGAGTATAGGTATTTCATACGATAAAAGTATACCCACCTACTTATTTCACTGAGTTTTAGTAGGTACCTATATTATTTTGTTTCTGTTTGTTTTGACCAAATTTCGCCCGTTTGTTAGAGGTTTAAAGACATTATGTAGTATAATTATCAGTATTGTACCCGTGCGAAGCCGGGGCGGGTCGCTAGTAAAGAATAAAGAAACGGCTAAGTGTTTTACCTCTCTTCACTATCCACATAATCGTGGATCTAGATCATTCCGCATACTTAAAGAAGCCATTAAAAAAAATCACGCAAAATAAATTTCATAGTTTCCTTTTAGTAACCATTACAATGTTTCAAGAGTAAAGTAATAATATAATATATTTTATAACAGTTAAACCAGGCCATCGTACCAGGTAGGAATTTACACAAGCCCTTTTGATTCTAAGTTATTTGATTACCCTGTTATTATAAAGGTTTCACAAATAAAGTATTATATAACTATTTAATGTGGGTTAGTTGGTTGTTAATATTTAGTGTTGTTGAGTTTTATAAACTATTTATGGGGTTCGCTGCTATTTCAAGTATTCACGATAGAATTTGGAACAACTCTGTTCGTGGAGTGTGGTGATGTACCTATTAAAGTGCGGCACGTTCTCCTAATACTGGTTTTTACTTTGCACAGCAGGTAAGCATTGCCGTTCAACGGGGTAATGCTGCCAGCATTCTGGGAACCTTGCCAAGTAGAATAGATTTAGAATAGTAGTATTTTATAAGTGAGTTTTAATTGAAATTAGCTACTTTTAGTTGTAAATTTCATTCATGTAATATAATGAGTACCCACACATAAAACAAAAAAACTATTAAATAAGGTGAGTTACTTAACTGAAGAGTAGCAGAGCTTTATCTATAATATATACCTTACATTAAACCTAAAACCTAAACCAGCTTCCCAAACTGTGTAGAAGTGTAGTAATAAGAAATATATTTAATTATGAAGTTCCGTCTAGGTATACCAGCTTCCCGCGCGTTGTTTCACCCGAGTAGATTCCGTTGCCATGGGAACCTAATAATAAAATATAGCATATAGATTTCCTCAATATATAGATTGACATCCAATACTGAAATAATTTTTCAAATCGGACCAAGTAGTTCTTGAGATTAGCGCTTCAAAGGAAACAAACTCTACAGCTTCATATATTAGGTAGATAATATATAAATGATTTAAAATTAAGAAACAAGAGCAAAAGAACGCCCTTTTTTCTGGCAGACATTGGTTGACAGTTGTCTTTAGATACTTCA
The DNA here is from genome assembly GCA_947037095.2 of Nycteola revayana. Classification (NCBI taxonomy): domain Eukaryota; kingdom Metazoa; phylum Arthropoda; class Insecta; order Lepidoptera; family Nolidae; genus Nycteola; species Nycteola revayana. Next base: position 4,279,631 of record OX344844.2, read on the forward strand.
CCGAATAAAAAAAGGGCTCCGGTTTGATGATGTAAAATAAGACAACCTGCCTAAGAGGGCGTCTTACTCTCCGAGATTCAGATGAAACACTTACTACACACCTTTCTTAATTCGGGTTATGGTAGTCTCTCAAGCAACCAGACACACAAAGTAATAAGAATTTACAAAAATAAAAATAAAGGAAGACGTAAAATTTGATTATATTTTAGTCAGTCAGTCATAGTTTTTGATACTCTATGTATAAAATATTGAACTAAACGGATTTGAATAACATGTTGCACACACATCGTTTTCAATCCGATTTCACGTTCAGCCTTATATTTTAATACCCGCAGCGGTTGATATTTTCCCAGTTATACAATCGATATAAGAATCGTCGTGGGTTCGATCCCTACACCGAACAAGAAATCTTCGTGTAAAATCTTTAATTAGATGGGTTGTTGACCACAGTATTAGTCCTACTAATAATACACACGCAAAAGTATATAAGTATGGATCGATGAATGGATGGATGTTTGTTTGACTCTTTCACGCAAAAACTATTGAACGAAGTTTGCACGGGGATAGTTAATAAGCTGGATTATTGGCTACAAAATATCAATAACATATATCAAATATCAAAATGTCCGACATTCTAGCCATCGGGCGACGGCCGCTTATGAATAATTTAAAGATAAAGATCAAAGTCATTCACAATATTAATTAACCGACTACACTTTAAATATTTTTTTAATCATCATCATCATCAGCCCGTATAACGTCCACTGCTGAACATGGTCCTACTCCCGAGGGAGGGTATTTGCCATAGTCACCACGCTTGGCAGGCGGGTTGGTGACCGCAGTATTATGTTGTACAACACAAGGAAACGCTGCTGCCCGTTCCTTGATATACGATTATTATAGATGATGTTATAATAATCGGGACCAACGGCTTAACGTGCTTTCCGAGGCACGGAGGTAGTCCCTCAACCAACAGACCCGGAAAGAAATCTTAGAATTTACACAAAGATTTATTGTCCGGAGTGGGGATCGAACCCACGACCTCCGAGATTTAAAGAGAGCCAAATACCGCTACGCTACGGAGCTTGAGGTTTTATTTTTTTAATACAAAAATTTATTATAAAAATGCACAAAGCCGCAAACACTTGTAAAGAAAGATAAACTTAATTAATAGCAACAATTAAAAAGGTCACTGCACTCGTAACATACATAAAAGCAACCTAATTTTTTCCATTTCTTAGTATAATACTAAATAAGAAATATAAAAGTAAAATAATTATAATATCTGCGTAGTGTTGCATGCTAATTACCATAGTGTCGTGACGTCACGCGACGCTAGGAATAACCTAAGCCTTTTTTTGTGCTGGCAATAATTTAAGTTGATAAATAATTTATTCTTGATATTATGTAACGCCGGACATAATAGGTTGGTTATATACATATTGGTCGCCACGCCGTAATGGCATATCCATGCCCGGTACGGAATGCCCGAAAATCTATGATAATATATAAAGCTGAAGAGTTTGCTTGTTTGCTTGAACGTTCTAATCTCAGGAATTACAAGACCAATTTGAAAAATTTAAAAATTCTTTCATAGTCATATAGCCCATTTTGGATCATCGAGATAGACTAAGTTAGGTACATTTAATTATGAAGTTGCTTTCAAACAAAAACTTATTTACGTAAAACAATTAAATTTAGAGAGATTTAGCAATATATTTTACCGTAAGTACATAGACGGATGTCCCAGGCTCGATTCCCAGGTCGTGCCAAAATTAGTGTTATTATTTATTTTTTTCTTAACAAGAATCTTAGTGCCTGCCCGAAGTCAGGAAATTGGTAATATTTCACCCATGCTTGCAAGAACACGTTAAGCTTCTTTTGCTTGATCTTTCACCAGGTGTGTCAGTAGAGCCTTTCCATCGGATTTTCCACTAAGACTACTCACTGGACATTTTCAGCGTAAAGAATAGAATAGAATAGTGTACAATAAACACACATAAGTAAACAGGACAAAGAAAATATAATAGACAAAGTACAATGGGCGGTCTTATCGCATAAAGCAATTTCTTCCAGACAAAATTTGAATGGATAATGGAATTCACTAGGTAAATGACGTAGGTAAATAGTGTGTAATTCACAAATTAAGATCTTTTAATTTAATACCAATATTTTGGTATAAATATATTGGTAGATACTTGAGATTATGTTATTTTAATAAAGAACTACAGTTTGCACCAATGTTTGAGTACTTTTTTGAGCCCTTGAACCTATAATAAAAATTAAGTATTTAATTAAATATGAACTTAAAACTGCGTGTGGTAAAAATTATTGTTAATTTTATTTTTGTATATTGCGGAATTAATGGTGGAGTGGTCTGATGATTATCATACACAAACGTCTTATATTGTAAACTTTTCTAGTTAGAATTTTAGCCATCACGAAAATGATGACAAAAATCTTAGGATATGTGAATACTGCAAGACATTAAAAGTGTAGTAAGGGACATTCTTAGCAAGTAATGTACCTAAAAAATTAAATTACACATTAACCTCTGCCTAATTTGTAACACCTAGGTCTTAAGGTACCTAAAAAGAATATATAAGTTTTAGAAATGGGTTGGAAGGACTTTATACTAATAATAGCTTCCCGCGGGCTGTTTTACCCGCTTAACTCCCGTTCCCGTGGGAACTTCATAATTAAATATAGCCCGTATTAATCAGTGATAATGTAGCATTCAAATGGTGAAAGAATTTTTAAAATCGGTCCAGTACTTTTTGAGCCAATTCATTACAAACATACTTACATAAAAAAAAATCTTTCCTCTTTATAGTATAAGTATAGATATTGTATAGACAATATTTGTATTTTACTTACTTAAACTTATTAGATATTTAGCGTGTGACAGTGAACAGTGATTATTTTTAACTTTAGAAACTATGACGAAATATTGAAAAGTCGGACACTAGCTCAAGAAGTTTGCGAGTAAACGCTGTTTTTTAATACATTATTTATACTACCTACCTATGTTTATGTTCCGGATCATGATTGGTAATTTGAAAAAAAATGTTAAAGAATTTTTAGCAACCCTAATTAGAACAATGTGATCGCGTATAATGTAATTCCTGTTTATTATTATAACTCGAATCCCACCCATTGCACTACCGATGACGACGTGAACCCATTCGTAACACAAGCATTTTAGCTTAGCACGAGGGGTTAACAAGAATACTAGTAGACTGCAAAACTCGGCAAGTAACTTATTAAAAAAAAATGAAATAATTTATAACTAAAAAGGTGGATATTTGTAACTCAATAACACAAAAACTGGAGCTAAAGAATAACACTGTTACAAGTTTTGAAAATAAAAAAGTATTTTGGTAATTAAGATAAATTAATTGAAAATTATTGCACAGATACCTATGCAATTTCAAATTAATACATACTAAGGTAGACTAAGTCAAAAATCTGATAATTTACCTATATAAAATGAAAGGTTGGTATTTTAATATAATATAATGATTACTCTAATAATTTAGAGTAGGTAACTTTTAATTAAATTTATAATTGCAGCGGAAATACCTATATATTAACTTAATTTATGATAACATTGCTCTTCCCATTATTATTTCACATCCGTTACAAGAAAAACTATTTTTTTCCATTAAAATTTTGTGGTTATAGGTATGGATTTAACAACCTAATTTTTATCGAGTCCGTTTTTCGAATTAAATTTTATTCGATTTTTTTTATTTTATATTTCAATGTGGTAATAAAAATAAAGAAATGAATTCAAGAAGATAAAATACTTCTAACAGATACAAAGATGTATGGGAAAAATCATAGGTTTATAATATTTTATTTCAAAATAACTCCATAGAATTCCATAATTCTAAACTTTTATTTGAAATACCTACCCGAGACTTACATACATTTTTGGAATATTGTATTTACAATAATATATCACTTACCTCAAATCCGGTCAAGAAATCGTTCAATCATTTCCACTACACTTCAAAATTTCCATTCACAAAATACAGTTCATCACTCACTCACAAGCAAAAACAAAAAAAACAACACAAAACCTGAAAATTATTCACAACACAAGAAAGTTTTCAAAAACATTTATTTTTTTCACACGTTCGTTCATAAACAATCGAAATTCAAAACTTTGTTTTTTTACAACCAGCCCAGTACGGTTAGTAATTTTAAATTCAGAATTGGAACTTTAAATATATATTCGATGCCGCGTGTTTCGGGAGAAGGTGCGATACGTCCTCACCCCTGGCCCGTTAGTAAGCAACTGAAGATACCTACGCTACACTACGCCTATGGCGTATCGTGTATACGGTATCGTAGCAAAATACGCCCGCATAGAAATAACAGTACGAATGCGACCATAATATTATCTATGATGCAGTTTCGAGTTAGTTTGGTAATTAGTACTGTGTAATAAATACGTTGGAATGTATGAATTATTTCATTTCAACGTAATGTCCTTTTTTGATGAACGAGGTAGCAATTGTTTGTAGTAATTTAGCTATTATTATCCGGTGACATGTTTTCATTTTATCTTCTGAATACGAAGAAGAATTTCACTACTAACGAATATTTTAGTTTATTTGGCTTTTAACTTTTTGACTTATTAATTGAACGGTGTACGACAAATAGCACTCATATGACTCTCCTACTTCCTGTTGTGGATTCGATTCCTGCGCTGGGATTTCATATGTAAAATGAAAAAAAATTCTATCATTCTGGTTGATTAAAAGATTACCACGGAGCACGGATAGCGGATAGATACTGCTGCCCACACATCAGCTGTGTGTCCCTTAGTCACCTCTTAAGACATCCATTAGATGACGGGTGTGTAACGGTTGATATAATAACAAAAAATCTAACGTTCACTTGACATAATTTCACTTAATATAATTTTGTTTAATATAATGATCAGTTGTCATAATGAATAGTAGTTATAATTTCATTTTACCTCATTTCTTTAGATACAATGAACATTTATTATAATGCACATTTGACATAATACTCATTTAGTATATTATTCATTTACTATAATATTCATAATTTAATTCATAACCTATACATTTGCCACACCCAACTATTGTTACCAGGGTCTGGATGCAATCTTCACTTTAGGGCACCCCGATTCGGATAGGTTAGGTTAGAAGGGGATGGCGCCATCCCTCCTTAATTCTCCATTATCTCCTTATTTCTCCTTATTTATCCATCCTTATTTTTTTTATAAACCAGCCAGAAGTAGGAGCCCCGCGAAGCGGGTCTCCGTCGAGCAATTAGGTCAAAGGAACATTATTAGATATTATATGCATTTTGAAAATTATATAATGCATTTTGAAAATCATATACTTAATATGAACTTTATACTAAATTTTATTATATGAAAGGATGGTTATATCATATAAAACATAAGATCATATGAAATTAGGTGATTTGATATTATAGCATATGAAAATTATAACATATGAACGTTATTTCAAGTGAAATTAGAACATTTGTTATTATATCAAACATTACACACCCTTAGATGACATGGGTGGTCTATTCTATGTCGGAAAGCACACGGCTACTTTACGAAAAATTATTCAAAATTATTTAAGTTTGTACAACAATGTATCCGCAATTGCAATACTCTTTTGTCATTTAAGAGAAAGGTGAAAGAATTTTATCTCTCTTCTTCATCATAATGTACGTGTAAGTATGTATATTTTATATTTAGTATGTAGTTTATACTTATTTTATATATATGTATTTATGTATATGTTTAACTTATTGTATATGCATGTATGTATATCTACCTACACACTTCTAAATTCTTCTATCTTTCGGCTTCTCCTCTTGCAGGTCTACTGGAAGAGATTTCTTTAGAAATAAGTAGTACCTTTGTACATAGTTATCTTTTTGTTGTTACTCTTTTGTATCTTGTGTGTGTACATAAAAAAAAAAAAAAAAAAAATGTGATTTATGATAAGTGAACTTATATAATAATTGAAGTCTCACATTTGTCATAATAAAATGAAAAAGAAATGCTTAAATACTAAACATCATCATCATCATCATCATCATCAGTCCATACAACGTCCACTGCTGATATATATAATATAATCTGGTAAAAGGTGCGCTTATCTCGAATAGCAAATAGAATAATTTAACCTAGGAGGGAGGGATTTTGCCATGTCACCACGCTTGGCAGGCGGGTTGGTGACCGCAGCATTATGTTGTAACATACAAGGAAACGCTGCTGCATATATAATATAATCCCTTCTCTGTTAAAACTGGTTCTTCGGAACATTTCAGCGTTTCTCCCCGAGTTTGCGGCTACAGTTGCGTAATTCATTTACTCGTTCCCGATTACATCGTTTGTGTCACTAAATGCGAACTAGAATTACCGACAGTTAAATGTTGGTCAACCTCCGTAGCGTAGCGGTATTTGGCTCGCTTTAAATCTCGGAGGATGTGGGTTCGATTCCCACGCCAGACAGGAAATGTTTGTGTAAATTCTAAGATTTCTTTCCGGGTCTGGCTGGTTGAGGGACTACCTTCCGTGCCTCGGAAAGCACGATAAGCCCACGTTGGTCCCGATTGTTATAACATCTATAATAATCGTATATCAAGGAACGGGCAGCAGCGTTTCCTTGTGTGGTACAACATAATACTGCGGTCACCAACCCGCTTGCCAAACGTGGTGACTATAGCAAATAACCTCCCTCGGGAGGCGTTCCATGTTCAGCAGTGGACTTTATACGGGCTGATGATGAAATGTTGGTCAACCTCCGTAGCGTAGCGGTATTTGGCTCGCTTTATATCTCGGAGGCCGTGGTTCGAACTCACGAACACCGAGAAAAGATTTTAAAGATAGTATTAACTTACATCATTTATCTTTTATCATTAATCGTTGGTTATTCTTAAGTTTTACTAGAAAATCTTAAGATTTACTGTAGTTCGAGCTTTTACAGTAACATATATTGTACGACATCTTCCGCATGTGTAGTTCAACTGATATCAATTTATATCGGACTAACTACAAACTAAAATAAACACCCACGTATTTCCCGATTCCGTGTAAAATTTATTGTCCTTTTGTTTTTAAAAGAAGTCTACCTTTATTGCCGATTTTTTTTAGTCACGATTTGATATGTCATCATTTTACATATTTATATACAGGGTTATTTGTAAAACACCGGTAACCGCTCAGGACTATATTACTAACATCATAAACAACAACTTTTTACAAAACATAATACATTAACCAAAAACAAACCTTCAATATTTCGTTGTCCTATCTAACACATTTCAACTCTGTATTCCCCGCTCCCCTCGCTATTGTCGGTACTATCGCTTTCTTTTGTTTCGCATAGACTTCGTAACATTTAGAGCGTTGAATTTAAATATTTTTATTTTTGTGTGTAAATCTGATGATTTTTTAAAAGTCATAGAACAAAAGTTGTTGATTGTGATGTTAGTAACGTAGTCCTGAGAGGTTACCGGTGTTTTAAAAATAACCCTGTATAACCACAAATAGCAAAAACTTCATTTCGCAGCAAATCATTTGGCAAACAATCACTTAGCATACATTCAAACGCATATTTTTTAATTCAGAACCATCGTTTGTCATAAACTTCATATCCATAGACCAGAATCACACTATGAACACCCGACGCGACGCGACGCAACGTATTCATAGTGTGATTCTGGTCTATAGAAAACAATACATTTGATTCGACTCAACACGAGTCGCGTTGATCAGGACGCGTTTTAACAATATGTTTCCGCCTTAATAATAATAATTAAGAAGTATAGAACCATCGTGTTGCAGAAAGTTCATAGTTAGAATCGTCTTTAAGTATACATTTCATATAGATAGTCATGAAAAGACATGTATTTGCTTATGTATTAGTATGTATGTTTATTTTTTTATTCATAGATATATACATCTATATATACATATATTTTTAATCTTCATACATTACTTCATGTTTCTCCATCTTAATTTCCTAAGCCTACACTATTCTTTTTAAAGTATAGTCCGTATAGTCTGTCCAGGATTTCTTTAACCAACCCATTTTCAGTGTATTTTCTAAGATACTAAATTCATTATAAGATATGTTTCATTCTATTATCAGCTAGGTTAAGGTCGATGTAGGGTCGGATCTTTTACTATTACGGCGGTTCGGCAAGTTTGTTCTGTCACTCGCCGGCCGCTGCCGGTTTTTTACCTATGATTGAATAGTCTTCTTAACCCGGCCAAAAGTTTAATAATATATTTTTTCTAACTTCTACACTAATATATAAAACAAAAGAAATTGTGTGTTTGCTTGAACGCGCTAATCTTAAGAACTACCGGTCCGATAAAAAAAAATCTCTCAATGATAGATAGCCCATTTATCAAAGAAGGCTATAAGCTATATTTAATACTTAAGTTCCCACGGGAACTTAAGAAACGCGGGTGTAACCGCATGGCAAAAGAACATAAAAATTACATTTTATGTTCTTTTGCCTGAAACATTAAACCTACAAACATCTAAAAATACACAACAACGTAAAATAAAATACAAAAATCTCAACCGCCTCCGCGTAGGCCTCGCCAAGAAAAATTAAAAATTTCACAAGTTCCGGACCAAACGGAGCCGAGCAAGTTTTGACATGCTTACAACTCCTTAATGTGTTTGCAAAATGTTAAAATGTTTTACGAAACAATAAACAGCTAAGTGGGTACACTTCGACAGTTTGCTTTCAGCCCGGCTAGCATGGCGAATGAGTCTCTTTTTAGGACAGACATTTTTGTAGTTAGCCCCGAGGCTTTTGCTTGAGCTCCAGCCTTATTCAATGGTTTATAAACTACAAACTAAGCAACCTGCGTAAGCAGTCGCCCCCTGTGCGACTTGGATCTCGGCTGAGGTCAGAACAACTGAAGTCCGAGTACGAACTGTTCGCGGCCTACAAACTAAGCAACCTGCGTAAGCAGTCGCCCCCTGTGCGACTTGGTTCTCCGCTCAGGGCGGTACAACTGAAGTCCGAGTACGAACGCGTTACGTACTCGGACTTGGGGTCTAGATCCAATCTCTTTACATTGTTTTTATGTCTAGTACCTACTTTAATGACAACCTCCGTGGCGTAGATATCTATGCGGGTCTTGTTGATTGAGGTACTACCCTCCGTGCCTCGGAAATCGCGATGGTCCGAATCGTTATAGCAGCATCTATAACTAGCCAATCTATAATATACCAAGAAACGGCTAGCAACGATTCTCTTTGTTGTTACAAAATATTACTGCGGTCACCAACCCGCCTGCCAGGCGCTTTAACATTTATAAAATTATCAGAGTACGCCATTGAAACAAAAAGACAAAAACTTATTCTTGCTATAAATAAGTAGCTAAATTTTAAAGAATTCCTTTATCACTTGAACCGATACTTACATATTTTAATAAAGGTATCGGGCCCTTCCAGCTCCTCCAGATATCTTACTTACGAAATGTATGGTCATTGAAGTTTTCACAGATACTTACACTCACAAGTGGGACCCAAGATCAGGTCAAGTAGCGACGCCTCGCGGTTCCACCCGCATTAAGTTATATCCCTCGAGAATTGTCTATTTTTCAGGAAATAAAAAGTATAGTAAATATTATGTACTTACTAACTGTACCCCGCAGTTTTACCCAAGTCACTCTACCCCAGTGGGTTGGAGCGTGATATATAGTAGCCGATATGTTAATATCGTAGCGGTATTTGGCTCGCTTTAAATCTCGGAAGTCGTGGGTTCGATCCCCACGCCGGACAAGGAAATCTTTTTGTAGATTCTAAGATTTCTTTCCGGGTCTGGTTGGTTGAGGGACTACCCTCCATGCCTCGGAAAGCAGGTTAAGCCGTTGGTCCCGATTGTTATAACATCATCTATAATAATCATATATCAAGGAACGTGCAGTAGCGTTTTCTTGTGTGGTACAACATATTACTGCGGTCACCAACCCGCCTGCCAAGCGTGGTGACTATGGCAAATAACCTCCCTCGGGAGGAGGCCCATGTTTAGCAGTGGACGTTATACGAGCTGATGATGATGGTGATGATGATATATGTTAATCAAGCTTACAAACTATCCGCGTGCAAAATTATATAGTACTATAGCTTAGCTAGGTTTTACCCGTGTTACTCTGCTCCAGTGGATCGGACCGTGATTTTTTTGTAGCCTATATGTTAATCCAGCGTATAACCTACCCCGGTGCAAAATTTAAAGCGTAACAAACATCCTTTGATCCATACTTACAAACTTTCGCGTTTATAATATTAGTAGGATAAATAAAAATTGTTGCGCGGAAATCGAACCCACGCCCTCTAAGACTTCAAGCGAGACTACAGATACAATAAAATAAAATAATAAATTTAATTGTAGCGATATTTTATGTAGGAGTATTCTAGTGTCGCTTTTACATACATATATTATACCTACTCGTATGTAGAATAAAAACAACGACCATATGTACTACTTAGAAACCCACTCAGTGAAAAAATTTAACGCTTTTGGCATAAATATATTGAAAACTAGCTGCGCCCCGCGGTTTTACCCGCGTTTCTCCGCTCCAGAGGATCGGAGCGTGTTTTTTTGTGCCTATATGTTAATCCAGCATATAACCTTTCCTGGTGCAAAATTTCAGCCAATTCCGTTCAGTATTTTTGGCGTGAAAGAGTAACAAACATCCATCCATCCTTACTTACAAACGTTCGCGTTTATAATATTATTATAATAGGAAGTAGGGTAGGTACCTTTTGATCGCGACTTTGACCTTCTCCTTACGAGCAAGTCAAGAAATCCACTTTACAGTTACTTACATTAGAAATATGAAATGGTAACAGTATTGGCTTCCATACCCAACGGGTAAAAATGCGACCCTATTACTTAAACTCTGCTGTACGTCAATCTGTCACCAGGTTGTATCTCATCAACCGTAAAAGCTAGACATTTAAAGTTGTCACAGATCGTGTATTTTTGTTGCCGCTGTAAGCTACCTATTTAAGAAGGACCCCATACAACAAATGTATTTTTTTTGCAGTCTTGTTAGAAGTTTTATTGAAGGTATATTCACTTTAATAATAAACTAGCGACCGCCCGGCTCCGCACGGGTACAATGCTGATGTATTATACATATAAACCTTCCTCATTAATCCCTCTATCTATTAAAAAGAACCGCATCATAATCCGTTGCGTAGTTTTAAAGATTTAAGCATACATAGGGATATAGCGACAGAGAAAGCGACTTTGTTTTATACTATGTAGTTATACTTATCTATTCTAATATTATAAAGAGGAAAAGTTTGTATTTTTATATTTCTGTATTTTAGTATGTTTGTTTCGAATAAACTCAAAAACAACTCAACGGAATTGGTAGGCACGTTATTTTTCTAAAAAAGTTTTTTTCTTTAATTTGCGGCCATTTTATTTTAAAGCAACGATACGTACCGCATACCAAAAGATCCTGCTCTGTAATGTCGACAACATAGTTAAACAACTACCAAACAAATAATAATAATAACACTGACTTCGCAAGTTATTTCGAAAACGATTAATTAAGCAAATGAATCGTACGAAGGAAATGTGTGAACTAGTTTCGGAGCCCTTCGCTAATACCGAACAGCGATGCCCGAATGCTTCCCCAAACTTAACATGCTCTAATAAGTATTAATTTAGCAATAGAGTTTGATTTTTTTTGCTATTTCCATCAAACTTTGCTCTTAGCTTGAAGTTATGAAGACTGAATGTCTATACTTCTATCGTGCTAATCTCAGGAACAAATGGTACGATTTGAAAAAAATCTTTCGATGTTTTAGCTTATTTACCGAGTTATGGCTATATTTAAATGACAGTAGCAGAAGATAAGAGCAGATTAAAATATAATTTACGAAACATGGAAATTATAGTGTAGTATCTGGCACTCATAGTGAGGTGTCTTACACTCGTAGTGTAAGGTCTGACACTACTTTATGAGTGTCGGACTGATGTGTGTGTCTATATATTCATATATGAAATATTTATGACACTCATAGTACACGATGAGTGTCACAAATATGTTTGATATTTATAGATAGAGTAGTGTCCAACACTGATAGTGTCTGACACAGATAGTGTACTGTCGAGAGAGTAGTTTTTTTTTTTATACTACGGCTGTTTATAATGTAAAAACCATCTGACACTCAGAGTATCTCTGTCATATCTGTAAAATGTATGGATATCGAGGAAACTACCATACGGAGAATCATATTAAATATGATGCTTTAGTGTCAGACACCACACTTTTAGTGTCAAACGCTACACTATCGGTGTCAGACACTACACTATGAGTGTCAGAGTGATGTCTGTGTCCAAGTTTTTGTGTCCAGATGACATGATTCTCCGTATGGTTGTTTCCTCGACATCCATACATTTCACAGATATGACAGAGATACTCTGAGTGTCAGGTTGGTTTGACATTCAAAGTGAAGTGTCTGACACCGATCTGTATTTATCGACGACATATGTGTGATAGGTAGTATTTGACATTCATAGTGTAAGTAACTATGAAAATGTTTGGATATCAAAGAAACAAAATGTATCACACATACTTCATCCATGAATACACAGACACATACATTAGTTTGACACTCATAGAGTAGTGTGAGACTCTTATACTTTCAAACAATAACAGTATAGTGCTTGAAAATTATAGTAAAGGCTCTGACTTCCAAAGCCAGACATTCATAGTTAAGTGTAGTAACTGTATAGATTGACACTCATAGTGTGGTGCCTATAGGTCACAGCTCATAAGAGCCACCCGGCACCCACCCCGCACCGCCTCATCGCACGGCGTACACTCGTTGTCGCCAGGTGGTCCACGGTTATCACCACGTAACGTCGCGCGGTGAACCAGAGGACCCAACGCGGTCAACCAGTGAACGCCGCGTGGTCAACGAGTGGACGTCGCTTGATCCACGAATTTTCGAGTAGTCTGTTAGCAATCGGCGCATTGCCAACTATCGTACTCACGTGAATAATTCGCGGGCAGCGCGCGGTCGACCCGCGCAGTCAAAGCAAGGTAAGCATGCGAGCAGCGCAGCAGTTGTCCGCGCGTTGAGGGCTTACAACCGAGGTGATTCCGGTGAAGCTACGGAGTTGATATAGTGAGCGCTTACCCATCCAAGTCCATATAAAGAATACTAGCCACAGGAGGCGAGTCGGTGCGGAAAGGGTGCCTTTACACTTATAAAGTAGTGTCTGACTTTTAAGTAACGCAAAAATATTCAAAACTACATTCATTGTTTCAAATAAATTTCCAACTTACGTAATATAATCGCAACAACTTTCTTAAACAACAACAATTAGTTGCTAAGTTGTGTTACACGTAATAAGCGCGGCTTGAATCGGAGCCAGCACAAGAATCCTAAAGTTTGTTCATTAAGCGTACGGCCTGACCTGTGGATGTGAAACTTTAATTGTACCGATGTTCTGATTGTGGGATTATGTGTATTGAGATGGTTGATAAAGGAGCGTGTATAGAATATTAATGAGGAGTTTGCCGCATGGTTTTATCGACGTAGCTCACTTCAGCGTGGGAATTTGATCATAAAATGTAAACTTTATATTTTAACAAACAGATAAAAATACTGAATACTTAAATATAGCAGCAACACTACTTAATATGTCTTGTTTTAAAAATCGGAGGTTGTGAAATCTTTGTGTAAATTCTGTTATCTTTCCGGGTCTGGTTGATAGAGAACTACCCTCCATGCCTTGGAAAGCACGATCAGCCGTTGGTCCCGATTATTACAACATCATCTGTAACAGACATATACCAAGGAACGAGCAGTGGCGTTTACTTGTGTGTTACAACACTGCGGTCACCAACCCGCTTGCCAAATGTGGTGACTATGGCAAAACTCTCCCTCGACAGGAAGTCCATGTTTTCCAGTGGACGTCTGGGCTGACGATGATCAAGACTACTTAATAAAACCAAATGAAATTCGCTGTAGGTAAATCTGTCTGTCCCTAATGAAAGAAGTACTATACTACGACGTAGTACTTATCAAATCCGGCGTAGCACTTGTCTACTACGCCATAGTACGTATCCACTCCGACGTAGTATATTATGTCTGCTACATCGTAGTAATTTTCTTAAACAACTTGTTCAGCAAGCTTTAACGCTAATTACTACGAAAGGAAAGTCGTCAAAATATTTCATCATACAAACAAGGAAATAAAGTTTAAATTTTACTGTAAACGCGAGTGCAAACCTCGCATTATCTGATGGAATCGCTACTTGTTTTTTTTTTAAAGATTTCTAGCAGAGTTTTCAGTCTTCTAGTACTCTTGTTAACTTACTCTTGATAAAATGCTTGTATTACGAGTGGTTTCATGTTGGTAGTGCAATGGATGGGAATCGAACCGGCGACTAGAAGATCACAAGTCATTGTGCTACAGCCGCTTTATATTATTTTGCTTTTGTAAACGGTTTTATACAAGCCCTAACTGAATTTATGATTTCAAGGTAGGTACCTACTATGATTTTTTTGGAATGAACATTTGTAGTTACTAATTGTAGACTTGAGTGTAAAAGATTGTACCACAACGAGACCAACGGCTTAAAATGAATTTTCCAAGCATTCTCTTAACTTCTTTATTTATTAATTTAGTTTTTTTTAATTACTCAAAGATAATTTAACGTAGGTTCCAAACTAATAACCTCCGAGATTTCTAAGTTACAGATGTATAATCATCATGACCGATTTCAGTCATGACGGACAGTCTTCAAGGAGATTGGCCAACAGCGTAGAACTTGTGTTGATGTACTTCTTATTCCCTCAGCCATATTGTTTCAATCGTTGTCTCGTTGTGAATAAAAAGAGACTAACGATCAAAATAACAGGGCAAATGTGAACATGTGTGTGAGGGGAAGGGGAAGACCAAGGAGGACGTTCCACTTTCAAATCGAGGACCTTCTTAAAAAAGGCCAGGTTAAAAGTACCCTAAACCGAAATACATGCATGAGGAGATTAATGAATGTAGAAGATGCAAAAGTGGTATGTCCAGATCGTTTCAAGTGGAAGAAAGTGGTCTCTGCCTACCTACCTATGGGAAAGAGGCGTGAATGTATGTATGTTCATTAATTTATCTCACAAAACGGAACGGAGCGCCATTTCAAAAAGCTCCTATCTGAATAGTATAACATACATAATAAACATAATAGTGTAGGAGTCGAAGCAGCTCGCGTCCGTAGGTTTACCCTCGAGACCCTACACGTAACTCCTGGGTGGTGCTAAACGAGCTGCACTTACTGGTGGTAGGCTTCGGCCGCGGCTAGTGACCACCCACCGAACAAAGCCACGCCGCCAAACGACTTTGTCGTGTTCCGGCGTGTTGTTTGGTGATGCCATTTGTAATTCGAGTCAGGACAGCAGCGTCCCATTGCAAACCGAACATTAAACACAACGAACTTCCGCATTGAGAGACTAGTCGCGGAGGGTAGCGGGATCCGAGGCACGGTGCACCGCTGGCCGACCGCAGTCAGTAGGGGGCCCAATTGTGACCCAGCCACTCATGAGAGGCTGCCCCGCCAACTGTCGAAAAATCCCAGGGATGCGCCATCGTGCCGGTTGGCAACCGGGCGAGAGGGCATGATGGTAGTCTTTGGGGGGCTCGGGCGTCCCCGCAGTCTCCAGACTAGTCCCCCTGTTGTGCGTTTAGTTTTTGTGTGTGTTTTTTCTGGAAAAGCAATGCGTGATGCCTCGTCCTACTGTCGACTTTCGACCCATTTTACTCCCAACACCATGCAGAGAAACAATAAAAAGAGAAAGGTTTCACAGCGGCTGCACTCCCTCTCACTGAAAGTGCACCTTTGTAACATAAGGGGTTTGCACTCAAATCTCGTTCCTGTCCATCACCACCTTGAGACTGAAAAACCTCACCTCTTGTTTCTCTCGGAGACGCAGATTGGTCGTCCTTCCGACGTGTCGTACCTTAGTTACCCAGGGTATACCCTGGAGCACAACTTCAAACCACGTGCGGGAGTATGTGTATATGCTCGGGACGACATCTGCATTCGCCGTCTCCGTCGATTCGAGGACCCCACCTTCTCCGTACTCTGGGCTTTGGTTGACACAGGCATTGATAAGATTCTGTATGCCTGTGTTTACCGCTCGCACACCGGGGATCCGGAGACAACTCGGCTCGCTGAATACCTCTGTGAGGTGGCAGACGCAGCTCAACAAAAGTACCCATCCGCTCAAATGGTGTTACTGGGGGATTTTAATGGCCATCACCAGGATTGGCTGTTCCCATACCGGGACACCGACCACGCTGGGAGAGAGACGCGTAAGCTTTATTTAGCGTTAAATCTCACCCAGATGGTCCAAGGAGCTACACGGATACCAGACGTTGACTCGCATACAGCCTATTGCTTGGACCTTCTGCTGACAACTGATCCAGACCGCTACTCAGTGTCGGTCTCTTCACCTTTAGGTAGTTCCGACCACTGTCTGGTGAAATCTGTATCTGTCTACTCCCCGCCCGATCCCTGCCCAAAAGGCACTCGGCGGATGTGGCGATACAAGTCAGCAGATTGGGATGAGATGCGGTCCTTCTTTGCATCTTATCCTTGGCAACCTGTCTGCTTCTCTTCTGGTGATCCTACCACCTGCGCCAATGCTGTGACCGATGTGCTACGATTAGCGATGGAATATTTTATTCCGTTCACTGACGTACCGTCGTCTGGCAGAGATCGCCCATGGTTCGGGGCTGAATGTGGACGCGCTGAGGCGCGAAAACATCAGGCATACCTGGCTTGGGTCGATGCTCGTAGGCGCAAGGCAAAGGATATACACGCAAAGAAGAGATTTTTTAACGAGGCTGCCAAGTCCTGCAAAAAGGCTCTACAGAAGGCTCGCTTTGACCATATTAGCCGAATAGGGAACAAACTGGCTTCGTACCCCGCGGGTAGTAAAGCGTTTTGGTCCCTAGCTAAATCAGTTGAAGCAAACTTCTGCCGCCCCTCACTGCCTCCACTGCAGAAGCCTGATGGAACACTGGCTCACACTGCTGAAGAGAAAGCCAACTTGTTTGCTTCTCTGTTTGCGGAATCTTCACGACTAGATGCTGGAAGCGCGATTCCTCCTAACGTTCCAGGAAGCGAGATAGTCATGAATGACATTCACATTCGCCAAAAGGAAGTTCGCAAAACGCTTCGTAATCTTGACGTGAATAAAGCCAGTGGCCCTGATGGTATATCTGCCATTATGTTGAGGACATGTGCACCCGAGTTGACTCCTGTCTTAACACGCCTCTTTCGCCTCTCTCTAGAGACTGGACTGGTGCCGAAGTCTTGGAAGCTAGCAAATGTGCAACCCGTGCCCAAAAAAGGTAGTCGTGCTGACCCTTCAAACTACAAGCCTATCTCCATCACCTCCATACTCTGCAAGAGCATGGAGCGTGTTATCAACACCAGGCTTTTAGCGTACCTAGAAGCTAACAACCTCCTCAGCGATCGACAATACGGTTTCCGCCGAAACCGGTCCACTGGGGATCTTCTAGCGTACGCTACCTACATCTGGAGTGAGGCCATCGAGAGACACGGGGAAGCGCTTGCCGTTTCTCTGGACATCTCGAAGGCCTTCGACAGGGTTTGGCACGATAGCCTTATTGGCAAGCTTCCTGCATACGGTCTACCTGCTGCATTTTGCGCTTGGATTTCGGATTTCCTGAGGGATCGGTCATTACGAGTGGTCGTTGACGGCTGCTCGTCTGAGCAAATGGCTATCAATGCCGGTGTTCCCCAGGGGTCTGTACTCTCTGCGACGCTTTTCCTGCTGCATATCAACGATCTGCTGAAGCCCGGTACCTTTGGGTATGCAGATGACAGCACGGTCGTGGAGAGCTACACTTCCAATGCGCGGGCCAGTGGGGCGGATATAGAGTTGCTCAGAGAGGCCATGGTTGAACGCTTAAACTTGTCCCTTAAGGCAGTCTCCGATTGGGGCGATGCCAACCTGGTTCAGTTTAACGCTAGTAAAACCCAGGCGTGTTTGTTCTCCGCAAAGAAGAGGCCGTTTCGACTGTCTCCTTCTTTCCGAGATGTATCCATGCAGTTAACTGACAAGCTTGAGCTGTTAGGCGTTGCTCTTTCATCGACTCTAAATTTTGGCTCATATATTGAGTCGAAGGCCCAAATAGCCTCCAAAAAGCTTGGCATCCTCTCGAAGGTGAGAAAGTACTTCACACCAAATCAGCTGCTCACATTATACAAAGCCCAAGTTAGAGCATGTATGGAGTACTGTTCTCATCTTTGGGATGGTTCCGCCAAGTATCAACTAGAGGCACTGGAGTCGATTGAGAGGCGCGCCAAAAAGTTAATAGGCAGCGTAGCCGAGTCTCAGCTGCAAAGCCTTGCGCACCGACGAAGGGTTGCCAGTTTGTCGGTTTTTTATCGGATACATTTCGGAGAGTGTGCTGAGGAACTGCACAACTTAGTTCTGCCTTCCCCTTTCTTCTATCGGACAACAAGACACTCGGAGAGGCGCCATCAGTACATGGTCGATATTCCCAAAATACGTACGAAGCGCTTCGAGTCCACGTTTTTTGTACGTACTGCGAAGATGTGGAACTCCTTGCCGGGGTCTATATTTCCCGATAAGTACGATATGGGTCTCTTCAAATCAAGAGTAAACCGGTTCCTTCTAGGTAAGCGTGCTCCATCCTAGGCTATTCCGATGCTTAACATCAGGCAGGGTGTAGTCAAAGGCTAACCTATTTCTAATAAAAAAAAAAAAAAAAAAACTCTTGATTTAAATACATGATTTAGAAACTAGCTTCCCACGCGCGGCTTCACCCGCTTAACCCCCGTTCCCGTAGGAACTTATTAATTAAATATAATATAGCCTATAGCCTTCCTCGATATACACTGACACGGCTATCTGACACCGATTTTTTTTATAGTCGTACCAGTAATTCATGAGTTTAGCGCGTTCTAGCTAACAAACACTTCTCAATTCACATGAACAGTAGTCCGGTCAATCTAGACATAAAAATAGTAGTTAGTCAAATAACATTAAAACTTCCTTTCTCATGGTAAACCCAAGCTCTTCACGATGTTTCAGCTTTCCAGGAATTATTGTTATTTCAAATGTCTAAATTGACCGGACCACAGCTAGTATAATAAATTTCTGTACATGTGAATTTAGAAGAGTTTTTTTTTTCGCGGGATATCTTGAAGAATTCTTAGATCCCTAACCTAAGTACTCTTCAATACATCCCACATTTATATTCAATTTACTATCCTAGCTTTTCATATGAATTTCTACAAAAGACCTCTCATTAATATATCTCACAAAACGGAACGAAGCGCCATTTCAAAAAGCTCCTATCTGAATAGGATAATGCTTGATTTAAACACATGATTTTAAAAAGCTGTTAGGCTGTATGCGAATGGTGTAGCGGAAACGGAAGGCATAAACTGTCGACAGTGGCGCCCTCGTGTGAGATAGGGCGCTAATGTGACAATGATGGCTAGATGTGGATATCAGGCTTAATATATTTTGCAGAAGTGATAACTGTGTTTGGGTACAATTTTGCAGTTGCCATATAGAGGTTATATTAGCTTTTGTAAGTATAAGTGAGTCAAAACATGGTAATAACCAAATTTTATACAATCATCATCTATTATGTATCACATGTGTACTGTCAGCCCGTATAACGTCCACTGCTGAACATGGGCCTCCTCCCAAAGGAAGGCTATTGCCGTAGTCACCACGCTTGGCAGGCGGATTGGTGACCGCAGTATTATGTTGTAGGAACACAAGTCAACGCTGCTGCCCGTTACTTGATATACGATTATTATAGATGATGTTATAACAATCGGGACCAACGGCTTAACGTGCTTTCCGAGGCACGGAGGGTAGTCCCTCAACCAACCAGACCTGGAAAGAAATATTAGAATTTACACAAAGATTTCTTGTCCGGTGTGGGGATCGTACCCACGACCTCCGAGATTTAAAGCGAGCCAATTACCGCTACGCTACGGAGGTTGTCACATGTGTACTAAAACCGGTAATTTAAAAAATATATATACATAGTATGCATAGCTAACATTAACCGTTACCACAGTTGATCTGGTATCCAAATACGGTCTGTATTTGGATACCAGATCAACCACAGAAGTAAAAAAAAATATCAAGCCAGGTGTCATCGGTGTTAATATTCACATGGGTAGCTGAAAAGGTCTTATTTTAAGACATATTTGTTGACTCCAAGACAGTTTTCAATTTACGCGAGCGGTATATGTCCATTAACAAATTAGTGTTAATATCACCCATAATGATTACACGTTTATATTCGGAAGATATAGACTCCAGTATGGTTTCCAAGTGAGCGAAGTAGTCGATAGCAGGAGTACTGTAAAAAAAACACCGAGAATGGCGCGCGTTCCTTTGATAAAAAATACTCCGAGTTTTTAATCATTTTTTCAATATTACCTACTTCTAACACATGTTAGAAAATACGAAAGCCATATTTCAACTCATAAACTTAATTAAAACTGTCATCACAATTTCTTTATAAAGTAAGCCATTTTGTCGTTCAAAGTCTTCTAGTAGCGCTTTATAATTATAATGTTGATGTTTAAAAAGTGGTATCTTAATTTAAAAAGATAAAATATGTCTATATGATGTAATGATATTTTTGCACCGCCCTCCCGCCCGCAAAAATTATGCGGGACACAAAACACATTTTAACAGGTCGTAAATTTTACAAAATATGTGAAAGTGTAGATGTGTGTGGGTTTGAGTATATGTGACTCAATCACACAAATGCTAATAATCAGATCGTTTTGGAACGAAGTTCCTTACGGCAGGCTTGGAGGAGATAGGGATTTTGCTGCGCGACCGAACTGAAAAAAATGTGATAGTAAAACCGTGGAAAAAAGTCCGTGGAATAAAACCGTTAAATGTTTGTTTGAACGCGCTAATGTCAGGAACTACTGGTCCGATTTCAAAAATTCTTTCAGTGTTGGATAGTCCATTTATCGAGGAAGGTTACAGGTCATATTTTAATTGCGATTTTGTAACCCAAGGTGTAAAAGCGAATACCTATTAATGCGCGCGCTGCAAAAACTATTGACAATAGAACAAAATGATGTACTACGGGTTTGTAGGTCTTATTAAGATCTACAAAAAAGTCTGCGAGAGCATATATCTAACTATCATAGTTTAGTCACAATAACCGCTTTTATGTTCATAAAAAAATATTAAATCGTCTGAAGAAAGAAACTACGTTAAATGTATATCATTATATTAATCCTTATCCAAATTAAGCATTATGTTATCAAGGGTATTTATGTAGAAGTAAAATACTTTTTGTTTTATTCCAATCGGACATTTCGTTGAGAAATTATCACGAGTATAAAAAGAATTGGTACCGTCGATTCTACATTAGCCGAAGGAACTTCACGACCACATTATTGTTTTTTTATTTTTAAATGTATGTCTAACCAGACAAATATAAAATTAGCACTAGACATATTACACAACAACATAAAACATATATAATTAAATATTGATTGTAGGTCTGTTTAAGTAGGTAATTAAGATTTTTTGCAAGCAACTTAAAGAAATGTTGTACATAAATTATTTATTTATTTAGACATCCAGTAGTTGTTACATTACAAATACAAAATTAAAAAAAATATATAATAAATAGTTGATAAATACACAACACGTTAAGGTGTCACAACATAAAAGAAAAACAAAAACAAAAGCATTGAAAAAAAAGACTTATTCTAAACATTAATTAAAATTACTTAATAAAACAATAAATTAAACTAACCAAATTAACATAATGAGGAGACTATAATAATATAATAGACAATAGAAAAAGGTTAGATATCTTGTCTACTTCTTAAAAATCCCAGCACTACGTTTCTAAATGTGGACAGTTTATCAGAAAAAACATCTGCCTCACCACAAATAGCATTATATGCTTTTGACAAGACGCGAATTATAATTATTGAATGCGACATTTGCAATAAAAATACCCAGCTTTGCATTTTTGCAATGTGTACAGACTCCAGGGTTCATGGGTAGAGCAGAATTGATACATCAAAATAAAATTCTTCTTAGACCCTATAAATCAGGCAACGAAAAACAATTTTTTAGTCACCTACAACATATTTTGAAAATAGTAAATAAAAAATAAAAAAATAAAATAGTAAATAGTCAAAACATATTTTGGCTTATCAATTTACTGTGTTAAAAATAATACTAACTACTTATTATAATGGTTTATATAGATTTAGCCTAAAAGCTGTCAGGTATGAAAATACAGTATTATTTTATATCTACGATTAAATCTAAGTTCTGTCCTTTGAGTATGTTATTTTTTAGACGGACCATAAGTATCTCGACGAACGCTCTTTAGTGATACCACCGGGTCCAATACGCCCCAACTGAGAAGACCCGGCGAAACAAACTCAGTGGGGTTATTCTACTGCCGGTTTCATCGCGGCCTCATCGAGACGATCCGGCGAAACATACTCAGATGGGCATGTCCAAGAAGTTTTGGTCCAGTTACTTTTATTCACTGGTTGACAAAGATTTTGCCACAGAAAAAGAAATACATTAATCTGCCTTGTGAATAATGGAGAATATTATTTAATAATTAAAAATATTCTATCACGTCTAATTTTGTAGATATTTGAGAATAATCACTACAAAAATGGCGTATAAGCTTTTTTTCAATTTAGGTAAAGAATTCGATAAATCTATGAGTAAAATTGTATTTCGACCGTTATGGCAAGTGACTATTCTGAATTCCAATTAACATTTATGATTTTGTTGCGATACCGTTTCTATGTGAAAATATTAACATTTTAGTGTCATAGACACAAACTCCATACAAAATGACTCTATTGAAATGTATGATAAAAATAGAGTTAAACAAACTATTTAATATCTTTGCATTTGAAAATCATAGAAACTTTAAGGAAACTGGTTTAAAAAAATTAGATTCATGACTATCAATTTTATATATAAAATATTATTATAAAAATATTTAATCTATTCTAAATAAATTTTCAAATATAGCTAAATAAATATTGTTATATGTTTACAAGCAAATATCTCAAAAATGTGATGTGATATAGAAATTCTAATTATTGTTCAGTTTTTAACTCATACTGAATTACAAAAAAATCGAAATAATAGTTCTGTTACATAAAAAAAGTTTAATTTTGTTGACCAGTGATTCAATCAAATTATTTAGTTGGCATTCACAATTTACCAACACTTGCAACTTATAATTTGTTTAGTAACACGCCGTCTATCCAACAGAATGGTAATTAATATTAGATACAATGTACGGCAGATAAAATACTGGCTAAATTTAAAAATGTAAATTAATTAGTGTCAAAAAATTACAGAAATGTACTTCAAAAACCCAAAAATTGAAAATATTAATGTTACGTGTGGCATGGTGGCTTCTGATATTAGATTTTTGCAGTTTGAGGAACTATTTTCTGTTACCTATTTACAGTTAAAATAAAATACAGTTTTTCTCTGTTCGACATCGTAGTTATATTATGTTGATGGAGCTTGGTGTTAATATCCCGTGGAAAGTGGAAAGCACAGCTGCAATTTAAACTCAATGGTAAGGTACTAACTTAATTTAACTATATATCGTCGGGGATAGTGCAATACCGCGAAAGAGACAGTTGCTAATAAGGTGTAATTTCGTCCGTCAGTAAATATTTTCTTTATTGTGTAGTAAAGGACGAAATATCATTGTGCTACATTTGATCTTTAACCATATTAGCTTTTGTTACTTACGCGGTATTGCACTATCTCCGACGATATATAATCTATATAGGGTGACTGGTAATTAGTAACCGATACCTAAACACATGATTGTGCTCATGATAACAAACAACTTTTACTATGGCACCAACACGGAAATCGCAAAAAAAAACAGCAGTTCCATACATTCATGTTCACATAATTCGTCAACATGGTAGGGAGCAGCTGATTTTTTTTTCGCGATTTCAGGTTTGGTGCCATAGTAAAAGTTGTTTGTTATCATGAGCACAATCATGTGTTTAGGTATCGGTCACTTATTACCAGTCACCCTATATATATACAAATGAGTCCCTATTTCCCTTGGTAACGGCATCACGGGTGAATAGTTGGACTAAATTCAGTAATTATTTTTCTGTTGTGTTTGTTATTGTCAGGAGAAGGTTCTTATGAAAGAAATAAATAGGAAAATTGCGGAAAAAAACCACAATATTACTACTTATACTTATTATTCTATATGACCTTAGCGCTTTTGACAAAATAAACTTTTTAATGTAATTTTATGGTGTTTGACATAACATTGACAGAGTGCGTGCTGCTCTTGGTGCACATCACGGTTAGTTCAGAGCTATCACGCCTAATATGAAAAGTTCAATTTAACATAGAGTTTTAGTTAAGACAGGACATCGTCTGTCGGGTCAGCTAGATGTGTGTGAACTTAGCAGATCATTGTCCAGCAGATCAAAATAAAATGTGAGTTCTTTTCGCATGCAGCTAAGTTCTATAGTTCCTGGTAATTTTTAGAAATAGTTCTGGTGTTTTTATCTCGAAAAATGTCAATTAACGAAATGATCTGCTAACTTCCCGTAGCAAATCATTTTGCAGCAGATCAAAATAAAAGGTGAGTTCTTTTCGCATGCAGCTAAGTTCTATAGTTCCTGATATTTTTTAGAAATAGTTCTGGTGTTTTTATCTCGAAAAATGTCAATTAACGAAATGATCTGCCAACTTCCCGTAGCAAATCACTTTGCAGCATATCAAAATAAAAGGTGAGTTCTTTTCGCATGCAGCTAAGTTCTATAGTTCCTGATAATTTTTAGAAATAGTTCTGGTGTTTTTATCTCGAAAAATGTCAATAAACGAAAATGATTAACGAAATGATCTGCTAACTTCAAACAACAAAAACAAATGTGAGTTCTTTTCGCAAGCAGTCGAGTTCTGTAGTTCTAGATACTAGGCTAAAGTGAACAGACACTTTCTAGGCAAGCGTGTATCATCTTAGGCCTTATCTTCGCCTTCCATCAAGCGAGATTATGGTCAAACGTAGGCCTATATATAATAATAAAAAAAAATAAAAAAAAACTTTTCAAAGATAGCTGTTCTAAAACGACGTTAAAGTGCCAGCAGATCGAGCCAGAACGTTGAAAAAGTTGATAATGACAATTCTCATCCTAAAAATGAAATGAATCATTCAAGTTATTGCGAAAGGCTGACACTCTTTCGCTTTTCACATATTCGTATGGAAACTGCAATCTAGAATTCGATTTGAGTCCAGAACTCACGTCCCAGTACCAGCAGATCATGTCCGAACATTTTAAAAGTAGAAAGAACTATTTTCATCGTTTCAAACAAATGCCATAGGCTAGAACTCTTTCGTTTCCCACCGATCCGTAGCAGAACTGTAATCTACAACTTGATTCGAGTCCAGAACTCACGTCCCAGTACCAGCAGATCATGTCCGAACATTTTAAAAGTAGAAAGAACTATTTTCATCGTTTCAAACAAATGCCAAAGGCTAGAACTCTTTCGTTTCCCACCGATCCGTAGCAGAACTGTAATTTAGAATTCGATTCGAGTCCAGAACTCACGTCCCAGTACCAGCAGATCATGTTCGAACATTTTAAAAGTAGAAAGAACTATTTTCATCGTTTCAAACAAATGCCAAAGGCTAGAACTCTTTCGTATCCCACCGATCCGAAGCAGAACTGTAATATAGAATTCGATTCGAGTTCAGAACTCACGACCCAGTACCAGCAGATCATGTCCAAACATTTGATAAGTAAAAAGAGCTATTTTCATCGTTTCAAACAAATGCCATAGGCTAGAACTCTTTCGTTTCCCACCGATCCGTAGCAGAACTGTAATTTAGAATTCGATTCGAGTCCAGAACTCACGTCCCAGTACCAGCAGATCATGTTCGAATATTTTAAAAGTAGAAAGAACTATTTTCATCGTTTCAAACGAATGCCAAAGGCTAGAACTCTTTCGTATCCCACCGATCCGAAGCAGAACTGTAATATAGAATTCGATTCGAGTTCAGAACTCAGGTCCCAGTACCAGCAGATCATGTCCAAACATTTGATAAGTAAAAAGAACTATTTTCATCGTTTCAAACAAATGCCAAAGGCTAGAACTCTTTCGTTTCCCACCGATCCGTAGCAGAACTGTAATTTAGAATTCGATTCGAGTCCAGAACTCACGTCCCAGTACCAGCAGATCATAAACGAACATTTTAAAAGAAGAAATAACTATTTTCATCGTTTCAAACAAATGCCATAGGCTAGAACTCTTTCGTTTCCCACCGATCCGTAGCAGAACTGTAATCTACAACTTAATTCGAGTCCAGAACTCACGTCCCAGTACCAGCAGATCATGTCCGAACATTTTAAAAGTAGAAAGAACTATTTTCATATTTTCAAACAAATGCCATAGGCTAGAACTCTTTCGTTTCCCACCGATCCGTAGCAGAACTGTAATTTACAACTTGATTCGAGTCCAGAACTCACGTCCCAGTACCAGCAGATCATGTCCGAACATTTTAAAAGTAGAAAGAACTATTTTCATCGTTTCAAACAAATGCCAAAGGCTAGAACTCTTTCGTTTCCCACCGATCCGTAGCAGAACTGTAATCTACAACTTGATTCGAGTCCAGAACTCACGTACCAGTACCAGCAGATCATGTCCGAACATTTTAAAAGTAGAAAGAACTATTTTCATCGTTTCTAACAAATGCCAAAGGCTAGAACTCTTTCGTTTCCTACCGATCCGTAGCAGAACTGTAATCTACCATCCCCCAGCAGAGGAAGAGCCCCACATTCCCTTGTATGTGGGGCTCTTCCTCCAATGAACGCGGTGCGCTGTCGCACCGTAGAGAGGACATACCCACTAAAAAAGCCCTGGGTGAACTTAACGTGACGTACGACGTGTGTTCTGGACTCGAATCGAATTCTAAATTACAGTTCTGCTACGGTGGGAAACGAAAGAGTTCTAGCCTTTGGCATTTGTTTGAAACGATGAAAATAGTTCTTTCTACTTTTAAAATATTCGGACATGATCTGCTGGTACTGGGACGTGAGTTCTGGACTCGAATCGAATTCTAAATTACAGTTCTGCTACGGATCGGTGGGAAACGAAAGAGTTCTAGCCTTTGGCATTTGTTTGAAACGATGAAAATAGTTCTTTCTACTTTTAAAATGTTCGGACATGATCTGCTGGTACTGGGACGTGAGTTCTGGACTCGAATCAAGTTGTAAATTACAGTTCTGCTACGGATCGGTGGGAAACGAAAGAGTTCTAGCCTATGGCATTTGTTTGAAAATATGAAAATAGTTCTTTCTACTTTTAAAATGTTCGGACATGATCTGCTGGTACTGGGACGTGAGTTCTGGACTCGAATCAAGTTGTAGATTACAGTTCTGCTACGGATCGGTGGGAAACGAAAGAGTTCTAGCCTATGGCATTTGTTTGAAACGATGAAAATAGTTCTTTCTACTTTTAAAATGTTCGGACATGATCTGCTGGTACTGGGACGTGAGTTCTGGACTCAAATCGAATTCTAGATTGCAGTTTCCATACGAATATGTGAAAAGCGAAAGAGTTTCAGCCTTTCGCAATAACTTGAATGATTCATTTCATTTTTAGGATGAGAATTGTCATTATCAACTTTTTCAACGTTCTGGCTCGATCTGCTGGCACTTTAACGTCGTTTTAGAACAGCTATCTTTGAAAAGTTTTTTTTTATTTTTTTTTATTATTCTATATAGGCCTACGTTTGACCATAATCTCGCTTGATGGAAGGCGAAGATAAGGCCTAAAATGATACACGCTTGCCTAGAAAGTGTCTGTTCACTTTAGCCTAGTATCTAGAACTACAGAACTCGATTGCATGCGAAAAGAACTCACATTTGTTTTTGTTGTTTGAAGTTAGCAGATCATTTCGTTAATCATTTTCGTTTATTGACATTTTTCGAGATAAAAACACCAGAACTATTTCTAAAAATTATCAGGAACTAAAGAACTTAGCTGCATGCGAAAAGAACTCACCTTTTATTTTGATATGCTGCAAAGTGATTTGCTACGGGAAGTTGGCAGATCATTTCGTTAATTGACATTTTTCGAGATAAAAACACCAGAACTATTTCTAAAAAATATCAGGAACTATAGAACTTAGCTGCATGCGAAAAGAACTCACCTTTTATTTTGATCTGCTGCAAAATGATTTGCTACGGGAAGTTAGCAGATCATTTCGTTAATTGACATTTTTCGAGATAAAAACACCAGAACTATTTCTAAAAATTACCAGGAACTATAGAACTTAGCTGCATGCGAAAAGAACTCACATTTTATTTTGATCTGCTGGACAATGATTTGCTAAGTTCACACACATGTCAGCTAGTTATAATAGGTCTTTACCTATGAAATTGCCGTTTTGTATGAAAAAAATTAAACGATTTTTTTTCATGTATTTTTTATTTGTATTAATCGAATTAATCACCCATGCAATCAATGCATTTTTGCCAACGCAGTGGCAGTTTATTGATGCCCTTCTTAAAGAAATCAGCTGGACGGGAGGCAACAAATTCTCCAAAGGCATTTTGTACTGCCTCTCGGGTATTGATTTTTTTTCCCGCCAAGAAGTTATCCAAATTCTGGAAAAAGTAGTAGTCTGTAGGCGCAAGGTCTGGTGAGTAGGGCGGATGACGGAGAGCTTCCAACCCCAGTTCTTGCAACTTGGAGACCGTCTGCTGTGCAGTATGAGGTCACGCGTTGTCGTGCAGGAGCAGCGGAGACGAGCGATTGACCAATGCTGGTTGGAGATGTGCCAGCTTGTCCATCATTGTGTTCAGTTCTTCACAGTACACATCTGCAGTAATGCTCACTCCGGTTGGTAAGAAGCTGTGATGAATCACACCGGCGCTAGACCACCAAACAGTGACCATCACTTTTCTAGGGGTATGTTTTCGTTTAGGGCATTGTTTAGGTGCTGAACCAGGATCCAACCAACTTGCTGAGCGCTTGCAGTTATCAAACAGAATCCATTTTTCATCGCAGGTAAAAATGTGGTTCAAAATTCCTTCATTTGTGTGTCTGTTGAGCAGTGCAAGGCACGTCTCGACGCGTACTTCGCGCTGGCGATCATTGAGTTCGTGGGGCACCCATTTGTCAAGCTTTTTTACCTTGCCAATTTGACGCAAATGGACATATTGTTTTGACGCTAACGTCGAAAGCTGCTGCTAATTCAACCTTAGATTGTGTATCATCAGCTTCCACAATCGCCTTTAATTCGTCATTGTCGACCAAAGTCTTCGGACTACCGCGAGGTTCATTTTTCAGGTCGAAATTTCCAGAAAGGAAGCGAGCAAACCAATAACAGGTGGTGCGTTGGTTTGAAGTGTTAGCTTCGTAAACGTCGTTGATGTTGCGTGCCACTTGTGCCGCGTTGCTGCCACGACGGTACTCATATTTCATAATTACTCGAATTTTTATCGTATCTATGATGACGAAAAAGATTGAAATGCGATGAAAATGTAACACTAAACAAATTAAACAAATGACTACTTTTAGAAAAAAAATCCATGTTTTTAAAATAAAATTAATTTGAAATTAGAATTCTTAGCCAAACAAAAATTATTTTGATTTGAAATGGCCAGCACTGCAGAACGGCAATTTCATAGGTAAAGACCTAATATATAAAGTAACATATTTCCTGACTGACAGATCCATCAACGCCGAGACAAAACTATTGAAGCTAGACACGTGATATTTGGACCGTGGCTTCCTTTTGTGACAAATAGGTACACTAAGAAATAATTTTGTGAAATTCAACCCCTAGGGGGTAAAAAAGGGTAGAAAAAAGCTAGTCGTAGTGACTAGCTTTTTTCTCCCCTTTTTAACCCTTTATATGTTACTATCTATAGATAAAGGGAAGGCTTATATTGAGGAAGGCATCTTACATAAATGTATTCAGCAAGTCTTGACATCGATGTTAGGTTTATAAAGCACTATGTATGTCGCTCAATAAAGCAAAAAGCTTTCGCTTCGAGAGTACCTTCATAACTTATCTTTTAGCTAAAAGTTTTTGGGTTCCATTTAGTATCCTACAAACGCCTCAGTTTTAACACAAGTCGACTCTTGGACAATCACTAAAAGTATGTTTTTAACTTTGAAAACGGTGTGAAATATACCTACTGTTTCATTTTCTTAATTATTTCCTCTCATTTTTGTAAATAGGCTTTTCTGCAGATTACGTTGTTTCGTATTTATTTCTTCTCCATGCAACAGCAATCAGTGATCCCCAGACCACAAATGAATTCGAATATTTTCTACATTAATATGTTAAGTTTTCAAAACTATTATATTTACGTTATCTAGACTTATATGAAGCGGAAGAGTGTGTTTTTGCGCTAGTCTCCTCAATTGTTTTTTTAGCGAGAAAGGCTATAGGCTATTTAATTATGAAGTTGCCACGGGAACGGGTGTAACGCGGATGATACTATGGGAAGCTAGTTTGCCATATATAGCAGGACAAACGGACAGATGGATTAAAAATCCGTATGGATATTATAAAGCTGCAGAGTTTGTTTGCTTGAACGCGCTAATCTCAGCAACTACTGATCCGATTTGAAAAATTCGTTCAATTTTAGATAACCCATTTATCGAGGAAGGTGTATATCGAGGAATATGCTATATTTTATTATAAAGTTTCTACGGGAACGGGAGTTGCGCGGGTGAAACCGCGCGCGGAAAGCTATTATTATAATATCTACGAGAAAGCCTTTAATTCGGTACTAATATAATATTATAAAGCTTCAGTTTGTTTGAACGCGCTAAACTCAGGAACTACTGGTCCGATTTCAAAAAAACTTTCAGTGTTGGATAGACCATTTATTGAGGAAGGTTATAGGCTATATTTTATTACAAAGTTCCTACGGGCACGGGAGCTACGTGGGTGAAACCGCGCGCGGGGAGCTAGTGTTCCTATATATTGTTTTGCGCTCAGTGATAATATAGTTAGTTTTTGTCGTTCATATTGTGATTCTGCAAGTGCAAATGTTACATTACCTTACCTAAGTACTGAATAGATTTCATTATTTCATAACGATTAATGACACGGGA
The DNA here is from genome assembly GCA_947037095.2 of Nycteola revayana. NCBI lineage: Eukaryota > Metazoa > Arthropoda > Insecta > Lepidoptera > Nolidae > Nycteola > Nycteola revayana. Next base: position 4,310,854 of record OX344844.2, read on the forward strand.
AAAGTAAGTGTAAAATTTAAACAATTATTTTACCATTATTATTATTACATTCTCTGGCTAAGCATAATAAAGTTCAAATTTAAAAATAAAATATTAGCACCGATTTTCTTAGCACTTCTTGACCACTGGTATACCCAAATAATCCCTACCAGTCGCGCCCCGCGGTTTTACCCGCATTACTCTGCTCCAGTGGGTCGGAGCGTGATTTTTTATTTAGTAGCCTGTATAACAGCTTATAAACTATCCGCATGTAAACTTTCATCAAAGTCTATTTAGTAGTTTTTGCGTAAAAGAAAGAAAGAAAAACATTTAATGAACACACAAAACGAATACAAAATAGTAATTACAGTCATATCAAAATAAAAAATAAATAAAAGAAGTACATAGGTAAGGACAACACTTGAGGCTCGGACACCATACATATAAAACACAAACATGGATAAAGAGAAAAGAAATACAATAAACATTAACAACAGTAGTAGGCAGCGAGGTGCGGGGCGGGGCGCGAACGAGACTCTTTATAACATCGTATATTATATTATATCATATCAGAACGCAAACCGCTCGCGCGCCGGCCGTAGGTTCGCCAGAAGTGCTATTTACCTACCTTCAGTGACGAGACAAGAAGCTAATTCATAGAAACAAAAAATGTGCGATCTACCCGTCAAGTCCTAACAATAGATTACCTAGTAGTAAGAGTAACAAACACTTCTGCCACATCCAACTTTCGCGTAATATTAGTAGGAATATATCTTTAACCCAAAGTAGTCGAAACGCTCACAACATCTATGATCAGAAATTCTGCTTACAAATGTCAATAGGTAAGTGTATCAAATCAAGTTATGTTTTATTAGATAAAAATATAGGGAAGTTCTTACGATACACGTTCTGAAACGACATCGGCTTACGTAAACGCGATCATTGATGGTATTTATTTGTATTTACATGTTATTTGTTATATTATAGGACAAATATTGAATGTCTTGTAGGACTTACGTGCTTAAAAAGACAGGAATTTGAAAAAGTCAACCCAGAAGTGATTTTAAATTACTTTAAAATATGGGTGAAGCACGGGTAAGGCAGGCGTAGAAACGGAGGGGGACAGATACAAGCATAGCCAAGGGGAAGGCAGGTATAGGCGGAGGATCTTAACGATTAAAACTATAAATATTTTACAACGTCATGTTTAGGTAACTAGGTACATATTATTTTCATTTTCATAAACTAAAGATTTATATTACAATAAGGACTACAAATTCTATTAAGAAAACTAGGATATACTGTAATATCCACTTTATTTATTTATTACTATAGCATAAGTATTAATAAATAACACGAATAAATTATTTGAGTTGAAAATGCCTGACAAAAACGTAATAGCAATTTTGTATTCTTCCTCTGAGCGCACAGTTAATTCAAGGCGCTGGCATGCAAACGATTATTCAATTTCCTATACAATAGGATACTGTTGTGTTCTTGCCTACATTACGCTACTAACATAATACCACGTTTTTCAATTTTATTTAATCTTGTACATAATATAAGGAGCTTTCAATATAAATGCCTTCCCTTTAAAAAACAAACATAAGCCATTTTGAAATAATGTTGTAAAAAAATAATCTCCTCTGTTCAATGTTTTAATAGTAAATAAAATAATAATAATAATAATAATAAAATAATAATAAAAATTTATTTAAAAATTCATTTACAAAAAAAAAAACAAATAACATAAATCTTTAAAATCTTTAAAATAGAAAATTTGTATTTTTATTTATCTATTCACGAAACTGTCGCTTAAATCGACATATATGCCACAACATTACTCAATTTTTGAAACATTTAATATAGATTTAAAATAAGTCGTATAATTTTATAGTAGAGCGATAGTTGCAAAAAGCTCTTTAAAAAAAAACAGGATAAGGATAACCCTCAATCGCCCCGCCAGCGACCGCCCTGAGCCAAGGTCCAAGTCCCACAAGGGACGCCCTCTTGGGCAGGTTGCTTAGTTTGTAGATTACACCATGTATATAGGCTGGAGCTCTGCTCGCCTTTATAACTACATAATAATTATACGTCCGAAAAAAAAGTTTTTATATATTAGTTTTCATTTAAATTAGCTACTTTCAATAGCATGTATACCTAGTTCTACATTAAATCTATAACGAATGTCGATATTATCATAAAACCATAAACAAGAAGTGTTTTAAACATTTTTTTATTGCTCATTAGTGCAGTTGTAGAGCGTCGGACTAATGAGAGCCGCTCGGCCACTGTATTGTCGCAATATGAGTCCTGGATACATAAAACAGGTCGTAGTTTTTCCAGCAATTCCGATATATGGTGTTATCATTGTTTTTGAGTCACTTTAACATCCCATCCGCATTGACTTCATTGGACCGTTTAAGTCCACTGCTGAACATGGGACAACCTCCGTAGCGTAGCGGCATTTGGCTCGCTTTAAATCTCAGAGGTCGTGGGTTCGATCCCCTCTCCGGACAGGAAATCTTTGTGTAAATTCTAAGATTTATTTCTGGATCTGGTTGGTTGAGGGACTAACCTGCGTGCCTCAGAAAGCACGTTAAGCCGTTGGTCCTAATTATTATAACCATCTATAATAATCGTATATCAAGGAACGGGCAGCAGCGTTTCCTTGTGTGGCACAACATAATACTGCGGCCACCAACCCGTCTGCCAAGCGTAGGTAGTGACTATGGCAAATACCCTCCCTTGGGAGGAGATCCCATGTTCAGCAGTGGACGTTATACGGGCTGATGATGATGATGAACATGGGCCTCCTCTTAACAAACCTTGGCCAGGGTCTGCAAAGACAGATTCGTTGTGTGATCTTGGAATGTGGGATTTTGAATCACCACGCTTCGCAGGCGGATTAGGGATCGCAAAAAGATGGTAAGTAACTTAAAGCTAATCTTAGCCAGGCAAAGTATATATACAGCCGTCTTACTTTTTGTAATAAACTTTACCAAAGGCTTCTTCAATATTGACTTCGAACCATAAATAACTTTCAAATAGATACAAAATGATAATTTTTAGTCTGTATGATAAATGAGTGTACCTATAATAATTAATGTAAATTATGAACTTATTATGAGTAGTGGAATTAATGACACACGAACAGACGGAGAACCTACATTGTCTGTAATGTCCTACAATTAGCAGCACTTACAGGTCGCACTTGCTAGTTATAGTTACCTAAGTAGTTTTATTCATAGAATAAGAATCTACGTAGTTTTACTCATAGAATAAGAATAATAACTTATTAATTACAGTTCTTTTTTATTGTGATTTTGACAAGTACTAGTGTATGTAAATACCTAAGTGCGGAATAAATTCATTATTTCATTATGCCAAACGATTTTATGCCTAATGTAGAATATTATGCCATCTAGTAGATGGCATAATACGATGGCAAAATAATAATAATATGTAGGATAACATATGAAATTGTTCCATAAAAAGGAAACCCTTAAGGTGCAACGTTCGCACTTCAGGTATAACGGAGAAATTGCCGGAAAGTGACATTTCTTATCTATAATCTATAATAATATTATAAAGAGGAAAGATTTGTATGTAAGTATGTTTGTAACGAATTGTCTTAAAAAGTACTGGGAGGATTTTAAAGATTCTTTCGCCATTTGAATGCTACATTATCACTGATTAATATAGGCTATATTTCATTATGAAGTTCCCAGGGTACCAGGAGTTACGCGGGTGAAACCGCGCGCGGGAAGCTAGTCTGTTATAAGTATTAAAAGATTATTGATTTTGCTAAAGTAAGTGGTAATAACAGACCTATGTTAAGTCATCATTAGGTCAATAACATGGAATAAGCCTTGCGAATATCTGTTATCTAAATTATAATTATATACTGTGATCATTGTATTGAAATACCTTGGTCTACTGATGCTATAAACTTTTAAGGATTATTAACATTCCGTTGCTACTTTTTATATTCGCAAAATAAACATTATTTTAGTAAAACAGTAAAAAATGCCATATTCCGACAAATTCATAAATAAATACTTAAAGTGCGAACGTTGCCCCTTAAAGAGTTAACTCTGTAGCCTGTACTAGTACTGTGTCACAGTCACTCACAGTCAACGAAAGAGAATGTTCAATTTCAGTAATCGGATAGACTCGGCGCTTTGGTACTTCAAGTCCTACCAGTGCTCAAATGTATTGTATTGTTTCTGTTATGTAGAGTTTGACTGTATATACCAATAATTGAAAATATGAATGAGTAATAATAATTGAAGCGGCCGCAGCCCAATGGCTAGGGCGTCGGACTTGTGATCTTGAGGTCGCCGGTTCAAACCCCACCCATTACTCTACCGACGTGAACCCACTTGTACCACAAGCATTTTAGCTTAGCACGAGGGATTAAAAAGAATACTAGTAGAAAGCAAAACCATGTTAGCAACGTTAAAAAAAAAAGTTTTTATGTAACACGTATTGTGTTCTGTCAAACAAAAGTTATATGACAACGATCAATGTTGACGTACCAAAGGAAAAATAATTATAAAAAGATAACGGTAATTTGAAAAACTAAAAAAAACGACGGCGTTTTTTGCAATTATTTTAAATAAAAAAATACTACATTTTTATTTTTTTCATTTGGATGTACTCAGTGTCACTCTCACAGCAAACACGAATCTAACGAGATCAATCGAGCTAAAATCCATCAAGCCGTTCAGGCTGCAGAGCGTGCCAAACAATTATACGTTCATAGATACTCTCGAAAAACATAACCCACCTTCTGGCGCAGTTGGTTAAAAACAATAATAATTTAAAAAGTAAAGAGTTTATATAAAAATAGGTCGAACCACAGCCAGTCGCCAACAGTTTTTATATATGACCGCTATCCACCTGATGGTACATCAAGTATGTCTGTCTCCTTCCCTCATGAGCTCTGACAACCTTCCCTCATGAGCTCTCTTCTCACGCACAGAAACATAACGTTGGTCAATAATGTTACAGCCATGGTATGCCATGGTGGTATTATGAAACGCAGAAGTACTTTCCCGTCGAGGTGATTAAGCATACCAATGCTACTTACTTATCTTAGCTACCTTCGTCACCAAGTTAATATTGTAGAGCGCACTAACTCTGTTCAACAAGTAACTCTGTTCCCTCCTACCTAATGTTAATTAACGTTATCACAAAGTTAATAATAATTTATTAATGTAAAAGAAAATGATATCTTCTGACTTAGTAATAAACATGACTGACATTTACCAACACCATTTACAAGATAAAAAACATATTTCTTGTCGTGAAATATCGTTTTAGCTAATAAAAAATATCGTTTGAAATTAGACCGGCCTTTCGCACGTTGGGGCAGGATGTCAATGTAACAGTGATGTCACATTGACATAGAATTTGTCGATACTATTTATATTTAATATTTGTTTTATCTATATTTTTCGTTCGCATTTAGTTCCGGATAGCAAGATAAGGTATACTCTTTACTTACTATCTATACTATACGAACTGCTTGCCAAATTTAAAGGCAATGCGATCAATAGTTTGAGCTGAGAACCGGTAGAGCAGTCGGTAGAGTAACGGTTTTTATATATTCTTCAGTCTTATTCAGTTTTTCTACTAACGCTCTGCTATTTTATTATTTTTATATTGCTTCTCCGACACCACGTATGGTACGTGATAGTTTATAACCTGTATCTTCTAGTTCATATCTCTGTGCCAAGTTTTCTTGACCAACAATGTATATTACGCTATATTAAATTTTAAAGTGCAAACGTTTAACATTTACGTCAATAGATGGCGCTATTATCAAAGTAAGACGTAGCAAGCGTTTGCTTTACTCATTTTTGTTAGGTCTTTAGTGTTTAAATGTTAATATACTGAGATATAATATACAACAATGAGGTTTTATTATTGACTAACTAACTATTGATTATTCCTTGGTTCTGAAGCCGACTTATCATTAAAATCTTCACTGCCAACTAAAAGTTGCTAAATAACCAAATTTCATTTTTACATAATTCAGTAACAAACATTTGAAATCACAATCAATGTAATATCAGTATGTCTACATTATAAAGCTAATATATATTATAAGATAATATATAATATTTACGTATTAATAAAATTACTTTTTCGTTTTAAATAGTTGTGCGAGGCTTACAACAGCTAAGGCACGGGCGATAACTCTAACTGCAATATGATAACTTTAATCTAGCTCGCTGCCTCTTGGACCGACCACTGATGCATAGAATACTTTTATTAAATCGTGAACTTCCTGGTAACTCGGTGCTATTCCAAAATAGACTCAAAAGTAACTCGAGTGTTTACATTTAAATTTTATTTGGTAAGCGTTTTGGACGGAACAAAAGTGCTTACTTTTAACGATTCTGAACGAAAATAAAGTTTGATTTATTTTAACTTTTCACTCGAGTGCAAAGTAATTTATTATTACTAAACTCCCATCACTAGCCAGAAGACTGACCAGATGTTTTGTATTTTGTAGGACGCAGTGCCCCTTAATTATGTAAAGATCATTATTTGATTTTGTTTACAGTACATATATTATTGCCGTTTTGTTTCCGGCGTAAGATAGATCAGCCCGTGTTTTTCCATAGATGTTGAAAAAGGCGTACAGCTGATAGAATGGCAGAATCATCTTCCTGTTCAAGTTTGTTTACCATATTACTGCGATTACGGAACGGCCTGCCAATCGTGGTAATTATTTACCAAGTGCGGGAGGTGTCTTTTATAAAAAAAAAATGTAATAGGTACGCAAACCAAAAACCAAACCTATATATTGTTACTGCATGGAAACATACCACTTTCTTAATCTTCCTCTATCTTCTTCCTAATCTTTTCCTCATTTAACTAATTGCGGTAACCTTGACACTAGGCAGTTTAACGTTTTCCCACGACTTGGTAAGCCTTGTTGCTCATAGTAATTTTCAGTGTACCTATACCACTATTGATCCTGGTTTACAGGATTTGCAGTAGTAGCAGAGTGAATAGGATAAGTCCCATCCAAGTCAGAATAATTAGGAATCCTCCCCAAAAATATACAGACTCATTGGGTCACCCTAACAGACGGCGCGGCACGCCCAACTTTTGCACAAGTGATTAATAACACGACGACGTATACGAAATGACGTGACATTTCGTATTTTCACTAAGGTAATAAAATGGTGATGACATGGGTCTATTAATGTTTGATACAAATTTTATATCTATGTGTATTACAGACATATTGATTGGAGACCTTGTTTTTTTGCCTATATATCTATAGTCAATGTATTCGCTTCTATAACAAACTCCCAAATAATATTAGAGAAGTATCTGTTAATAAATTTAAAGCCACTGTCAAAGCTAAACTATGTAGAAAGACATATTATAAAATATCAGATTATGTAAATGACAGAATGGCTTGGGAGTAACTTGCTCTGGAATGACACTGCTGCTTAATAATATTATAAAATAAATGATGATTTGATTATTTAAAAATGGATTCCTCTGAGTTTCTTGCCAGTTCTTCTCAGAGTTGCCACGTCTTTGAACTCGTGGTAGGAAAAGAAATGGACGCATCATAAGAACATGATTTAATTATTTTTGAATTGTGTCTATATGAATAAAGATATTATTGACTTTGACTATAGTAGTGTGATCTAGTAGTTCGATAACCTCCATAGTGTCTCGAAGTTCGAGGGTTTGATCCCCGCACTGGAAGACTTATATTAAGCGGATATATAAAAATAGGTTCTCTATCCATGTGGTGGTGTGTAAGTAAGGTGTGTCCGAAGGTATGTGAAGATGTTTGTTTGTGAACGAAAGATGTGACAAATGTTAAGATGATTAATGAACGGAATGGGGAAGTGTTTTATTAGCCAATAAGAAAGCGATGAATGAACAATGATTGAATGAGATAAGACTGATGGATTACGAATACCGGAATGAGTAAAAGCTAGTTTGAAAAGGAAGCTGCTAGACGAAGGACATGCGCATTAAAGTCACAGCACACATATCAACTTGGAAAGGGATCGTCACCGTATCGCCTTTCGCCTCGCCGTCATCCAGGCGTCAACCTAAAGTATGCATTAACCAAAGCGTATCAGCAGCTCCTGTACGTCAACTCGGCTACGGCTAGGCGACACCGCACTTACGGCTCGCCGACCGCTGGCTGATCTGGTTCGCACCAGATCAGTTTGAATCCAAACGTTAAGTGTAGCGCACGGTTGTGTCTCGGTTTACAATACGTGTGATGGCTATCATAGCCATCACACGTATTGTGACCACCACCACCACACAGATGAAGAGGAAAAAGAAAATAGCAAGAAATGAAGAAAAAGATATTGGGTGGACGAAGAGACGTGAGCTCGGGTACGGAGAAACGTAAGCGCGGGGACGACGAGCCGTAAGCGCGGGAACTGCAAGTTGACCACGCACCGCATCGCGGTTCGGAGCCTGATCCGAGACGAGGCGATTACGTTACGATTCCGATTAGTGTGCGTTACAGTATGGAGTTTCATACAAACAATACTGAACGGCTCGAGGCGATACGGTGACGATCCCTTTCCGAGTTGAAATGTGTGCTGTGACCTGAAGTAAGAAGTGTCTAGAAGATTGACTTGATTGCCCGCCAATATAACAATGCATCTATAATTATAATAGCTAAACTAATACTTATTAATAATTAGGAAAAAATAAAGGTAGAATCGGCGGTCTTATCGCAGACAGCGAATTGAGCGAACTCTTTTATTCTATCAGTATTCTCTTATTTTATTTACTTACTTACGTTATCAGCCTGTACGTCCACTGCTGAACATGGGCCTTATATTTAACCTTAGTAAGCTACGGTCGTTGAGGGATGTTGCCGTAATCACCACGCTTGGCAGGGGTATTGGTGATTGCAGTAAGATTAAGTTTCTTTGAGCTGATCAGATGTGCATACATACATCCCTTAGTTGCCTCATACGATACCCATGAGAAGATATGGGGCTGTTTATTCTGAGCCAAAAATCACACGGCCACTTCTTTTATTAATATACTACCTTCCAACGCGCGTAACTCTCGTTCCCGTGGGAACTTCATAATAAAATATAGCCTATGTCATCCGGGGATAGTGTAGCTTTCCAACAGTCAAAGAATTTTTCAAATCGGTCAAGCAGTTTCGTAGCCTACTCAATACAAACAAACAATCAAATCTTTCCTCTTTATAATATTAGTATAGATGTTATTATGTATAGACAAACATAGTTATAGCAACGAACTCTAAATATTAATATTTATTTACACAGATAAATAACCGAACCAAAGTCTGTACAAGTTACGTGTTATTATAATTATGAACCCAAGATTGCGGAGTTGAAACAGAAGCTACTAGTTAATAAAGTTGTTTGGTTAGTAATTAAGATTTTATCTTACGGGTAAATCTCACCAACATTTCCGTTTCAAGTTACACCAAATTAACTGTAGATACTATAAGATTTTAAATACAAATAGAACAAGATTCGGTAACGTATACAAATAAACGTAAACACCTACATAGCGCTGCGGTATTTGGCTCGCTTTAAATCTCGGAGGTCGTGATATCGATCCCCGCGCCGGACAAGAAATCTTTGTGTAAATCGTAATATTTATTTCTGGGTCTGGATGGTTGAGCAAGTTAAGGGCTGGGTCCCGATTGTTATAAAATCATCTTTAACAATCATATACCAGGGAACGGGCAGCAGCGTTTCTTTGTGTGTTACAGCATAATGCTGCGGTCACTAACCCGCCTGCCAAGCATGGTGACTATGGCAAAAGCCCTCCCTGCTAGCAGATACTATTTATAGTCTATATAGTCTCTGCTCTTAGATACAATTATTCGAGATAACCGCACCTTTTTACAAGCTTTTATTTAACTTGCAAGCTATGTATGTATGTAATTCGTTCGGGTGGAATCTTGCAAATTAAATTTATAGTACTAACCTCGAACAGCATTTTTAAGATAATAATATTATGATCCTACACTAGGTAAAGCGGGTTATTGTTTTGCTTTAAAATAACGGCGATATGCCGGGTGACGACAATTATGCAATGTCAGGGGTGAAATGGAAAAACTTGTTTTATGTCACATTTAAGTCGAAGTTAAACATCGTGAATTTACTAATTGTGATAAATCGGATAGAGTGGGATATTGGAAATGTGTCATATTCCTAGTTGGACGTTGATGATATCTTAGTAATGCAAACACAGTCATACGTCGCTGTACCATATTTTTGCCTGAAGTATTTTTGTCACTTGTACCAATTTGATTCGGAATTCGTCTAATCGCATACAGTATCTACAAACCTTTTTTTTTTTTAATTTTTACACACTTTATCTAGGTGTGGGTTGTGGTGGTGGGGTCGTTTGAATCCTGCCGGTGCAGTGGTCAATATTTTTATTCATGTCAATTCGGAAATTAGTCATGTAGGTATATGCAGTAAACTTTCTTTTATTACCTTTTACCTTTGTAGATACTACCTTTCTTTTATTTTTATAAATTATTTTTTAATGTTATAAGTGTACATAAATTAAATAAAATTAATAAATAAACAATTTTATTTGGCTGTGTGTCAACAAGTTTGTCTACCAGTCCACTGAGCAATATTTCATTCAAATCAATGAAATTCATTCTCTCTTACTCTCTCTGAACCATAAGCAAAAATAAGTCACTCCTAAAAATGTCCCACTGCCCAAACTAAAGAGACACGACGACGCCGCCATTTTGCGCGGAAACGGAAGTTATAAACCATCCGGGCGCGTTCGATAAGCGCTAATGTCAACGTTAATACCGTGTTACTACTATGCAAATTTTAATGTTAGCTGGATTCACTGCATGGAATTGTATGGGGTTGGGTTATGAGACTAATCCTTTTATGGCGGTAGGTGTCATGTGGTCAACGCGAATTGTACCTACACCATGTTGTAGGTAAATTGTTTATCCGGAGAAAAGGATGGTAAATTTACTTTTATTAGATATGCCCTATAAACACGTTTTAAAACAATAATAATAAACCACATTTAAAAACAAATATAGGGCATAGAGGCAACCGTGAAGCGCGGTAAAAGAAAATTAAAAAAAATATAATAGAAGAGTTTAAAAGAAAATAACTAAACAAGAAATAAGTAATCAGGACAGCGCCATCTATCATAACTGTGTTGTATTAGGAAGTTATGACAGATGGCGCTATTCTACTTATTTCAGAGAAGGCGTATGTCTTAGTATGACGTCAGAGAAGGCGAAAACACATTATTAAAACGCCACGCCACGCCACATGTCAACACCTGTGCATCAGTACGCGCGTGGCGTCGTGTCGGGTGTTCATAGTGTGTTTCTGGTCTATAGAAAACGATACATTTGATTCGACTCAACACGCGTGGCGTGTCGTCGGGTAGCGTGGCGTTTTAATAATATGTTTCCGCCTTTACAGCAACGAAGTTCTTCGAACAGCGCGCACTCACAACTTTAGCACCCGAACTATATTGAACGAAACGTGGACCTTCACTATAGGCCTTATGAATAGACTCAGAGTCGCTCAACGAGACTGGAGAGGGCTATGCTCGGGGTTTCTCTATGTGATCGAATCAGAAATTAGAAGATACGTAGAAGAACGCGGTTTACCAACATAGCCCAACGGATTAGTTCGTTGAAGTGGCAATGGGCAGGCACGGAGAACACATGGCCGTTGGGGCCGAAAAGTTTTCGAATGGAGACCGCGGATCGGTAAGCGTAGCGTAGGACGTCCACCTACTCGATGGACGGATGATCTGGTTAAGGCCGCGGGATCACGGTGGATGCAGGCCGCTTCTAACCGCACCAACTGGAGATCTATGAGGGAGGCCTATGTCCAACAGTGGACGTCCTACGGCTGAAATGATGATGATGATGATGAGGGACTATATTGGTATCGCAAAGATGGTATTTGGTAAGGTGAATTCCAAGCTGTTGATAACCGATATCCGTCTTCGCGGTTGGAATTGGAATATTTATTTCAACTGCTTCACGTGAAGCGGTTGAAATAAATATTCCAATTTCTATAAATATATCTTATATATAAAATTCTCGTGTCACAATGTTCGTTCCCGTACTCCTCCGAAACGGCTTGACCGATTCTCATGAAATTTTGTAAGCATATTGAGTAGGTCTGAGAATTGGCCAACATCTATTTGCCGGGTCAGCTAGTATTATATAATAATTTAATTTAAATACGTATTCATGTATTTTTGTAGCGGCCGTAGCCCAATGGCTAGGGCGTCGGACTTGTGATCTTGAGGTCGCAGGTTCGAACCTCACCCATTGCACTACCGACGTGAACCTACTCGTAACACAAGCAATTTAGCTTAGCACGAGGGGTTAACAAGAATACTAGTAGACTGCAAAAACTCTGCTAGTAATCTATAAAAAAAAAGAAAAAAAATATCGAGTAATAGTGACAATCGGTGAGGAGGACTTGTGGTTAATGTAAATTAGCTTAATGCTTGGCTCCTGTATCAATTGCATGCTCAGCGATGGCAGATGTTAAGCTGTCGGTCTTGCACTGCCGTGATGTATTCTACGATGGATCTTTTTGCTTGACCAATATACGACCTGCCGCAATTGCATTCAAATCTGTATACATTGTCCTTCAGTGCACGCAGATGTTAGTATTATTGAAATAAGAATAATAAAACAAAAATAATTCGTATCAATCATTTATTATTTCACAATATCAATAACAATAAAACAAACCATATTTATAGATTCTCAAATAAGCATTGAAAATCTAAACATAAATAAATAAAAAATACCTTAAAAATTACAAAACATTATTATTTCTCATCGTAATTATAAACGAATCTAAGGCTCCAGCCGCCATTGTTAATTAATAATAAATAAGTATCCGATGCCATGAAGATCTGATGCCAGATGAAGAGTAGCCTTGTTTTGTGCACTGGATTATTAGAATCCAGTGCACAAAACAAGGCTACTCTTCTATTGATCCAATGAAATTATCAAATCTGATCCAATTGTCTTGATGAGTACTAATAATCCAGTGCACAGAACAAGGCCACTCCTCTCTTGATCCAATGCGACTGCGGTTTATGCGTAGTCAGTTCTATGGTCATCACATAGTTGGTGGAATGTCCAGTAGTGGACAATGTTCCAGCTCGCAGCAGAGTCTTGTACGTGGGACACTCGTACAGACTCTGTTGCAATTTGTGATTCTGCTCCGGTTTCATGTACATTATCGGTAGATCTGTGAAAAGTATGGAAAATATAATGAGAAATCTGTTGCACTTTTTTTAGCTACGAGGCTGTAACGACATCTAACAATAGCCGCAGAAACCACAAGCTAATTAACAGTGCCATCTAGGATCTAGAATCACAACTAACCTGAATCGTGCAATACAAATTTTTAAGCCAATTCGGCCGCCAATTCTTTGGTACTTTAGCGGGCATAAAGGCGAGCAAGGCTCCAGCCTAATTAAATGGTTTAAACACTACAAACTAAGCAACCTTCGCAAGAAGATGCCCTCTGTGGAAATTAGACCTCGTTGCAGAAAAGTCGCTGGCTAGGGGATTGAGGAATTATGACTTTTGGATTTTTAGAAGAATTTTGCAACTGTCGCTCTACTGTAAAGTTCGAGGCCTCTCGGACTTCAGGTCTACGGGGGCATCGGAGAGTTCTTCGTAATCTCATAGTCAGGAGGAATCCAACGACAGGTACCTGTATGTAACTCTTTCGGTCGGCTTTCTTCTAAACTCATATCACCCATATTCCAGCGGGCACCCTCCAAGTATAAGCCGCGGACGCAACATCCATCTTCTGGTCTCTTTTGTGGCGGCTGCGCTAATGCCTAAGGAAAAAAGACTTTGTGCCAATAGAAATAAAATTGAAATTGTAATGAACATTAAAACAATGTAAATGTTTATATTCTTTTATATTCAACAATAAGTCGATCACGAATTTTATTGCCATTTAAATTACAAACGGATTAATTATGACATGTAGACTTTACGTACTCTCTCTCTAACTCTTTGCTCTACACTAATACATAAAGCTGGAGAGTTTGTTTGTTAGCTTGAAAGGTCAGAACTAATCTCAGGGACTTTTGGTTCGGTTTGAAAAAATATTTCAGTGTTAGATAGCCCATTTGTCAAGGAAAGCTTTCAGTTATATTTAATAAGGACGTTCCTAATGACTCGATTACACCTACCGAGTAGAGTGGCGAGACAGTGCTCTCGACCGAGCACTCGATATTTATAAACCCATTACCGAGTGCTTGGCCGAGCGCTCGGCCTAGCAACAGGCCGAGACAGTCACTCGGACCCCGTTCTATTTACTAGGGCGAGTACCCACCTCCCCGCTTCCCCGCACTGTCTCGCTTTGTCACTCGGTGGATCTAAACAGCACTCGGCGTGCACTCGGCGAACGCTTGCCACTCGGTGCGTACACTTCACGTCATTCCGATCCATGTTAATACTCAGTTGTCCTGGCACTTATTCTATTAACTAAACTGTCTCGCCACAATATTTGTGAACACTCACTCGGCTACAGCACTGTTTCGGTCGAGTTACATTTTACTGTCTCGCCACTCTACTCGGTAGGTGTAATCAAGCCATAAGAGAACGTGGGTGAAGCGAGTGAAACCGCGGGCTGTAATCTAGTAAAATATAATGAAAGAAACTAACCTCAAACCCATAGGCCACAGTGTCAATAGCCACTACGTGTTTTCTAGCATAGTTCTGTAGAGCACCCGTCAGGAATGCTTGCGGGAAGTAAAACCCGGATATCCAGAACACCTTGGGTATACCCTGGTCGGACCACTCCTGCATGAAGCGGACGCGAAGACCAAGGTCTTTGGTCCAGGCCGCTATTGAAAATAAAAATAAAAACTTTAAATATTTAATATAAAGGGTGTGACAACCTCTGTAGCGTACCGTTATTTGGCGCGCTTTAAATCTCAGAGGTCGTGGGTTCGATCCCCACGCCGGACAAGAAATCTTTGTGTATCTAAATTCTAAGATTTCTTTCCGGGTCTGGTTGGTTGAGGGACTACCCTCCGTGCCTCGGAAAGCACGTCAAGCCGTTGGTCCCGATTGTTATAACATTATCTATAACAATCGTTCAATAGGGAACGGGCAGCAGCGTTTCTTTGCGTGGCACAATATAATGCTGCGGTCACCAACCCGCCTGCCAAGCGTGGTGACTATCGCAATTACCCTCCTCCGGAAGGAGGCCCATTTTCAGCAGTGGACGTTATACGGGCTGATGAAAGTAAGTGAGTTTGTGACGTTGTAGGGGGGTAATCTCTGGACTAACTGAAAACTCTTTCACCAATAGAAAGCCACGTTCATTTGCGAGTGTCATAATCTATATTTAAGTTAAAGTTTCCAAGGGAACGGTGTAATACATCATGAGACTTACCCAAAGGTTTGAGCGAGGGATAAGCTCTAGATCCCCACATGTCAGGCACTTTGTTCCTAGATATACTGTCCGCCATGTTTTCTAGAGCTTCCGATAGTACGACAAGGCCCTTCATCGCTTTTAGTAGGTCACTGTAGAAATAAAAACATAAAGGTTTGGCTTTGACTTTTTTTTTTTAATTACTATCAGTTTTGCAGTCTTGGCTTGAATTCTTTTTTTTTTCGGATAGACATACGTATGTAGCCATGAGGCTTTTGCTACTTCACCGGTCATAAAGGCGAGCAGAGCTCCAGCCTTAATAAATGGTTTAAAACTACAAACTAAGCAACCTGCGCAAGAGGGCGCCCCCTGTGGGGCTTGGATCTCGGCTGAGGGCGGTCGCTGGCGATGAGATTGAGGGATTATGACTTTTAGTATTTTAGGGGAGTTCTGTGCAACTGACTAAAACGCTTGTGTTACGAGTGGGTTCTCATCGGTAGTACAATGGGTGGGAATCGAACCGGTGATCACAAGTCCGCCGCCCTAGCCAATGGGCTAGATATACTGGGTGACTTTTTTACCGTCTTGGTAATAATCTGGTCTGTTGTGTAAGTGGAATAGAATTAATAGACCACAGTATATTTGTACTAGTATTTCGGTAATTAGAGTTTCGAAAATCTCATAAATTACTTAAAAGAAATACACCCTACATAGCGCCATGCCATAAATGTCACCCAGTATTAGTTGCTTTAAAAATAAAACCTTTAATAGCAGATGGTATAATACTTTATATATGTTACGGCTAATAGCCGAAGTGCGGCTACACCTAGTTTTAGCCGGCTACAACTAGGTGCAGCCGACAACTTGCGGTTAAACTTAGGTCAACCTTAATAAGTTCCTATAAGTTCCTCTAAGTTAACTCTAAATTATACAATACCTATGCAAGGGACAAAAAGGTGTAGGGGTGGTTAAAAAAAAAATAACCTAAACCTAAACCAATGGAGTTGAACAGGGACTTATAAACGCATGTGGCCGACTGCACCTAGTTTTAGCCGGCTAAAACTAGGTGTAGCCGCCGTTACGGCTAATAGCCGCACTTCGGCTATTAGCCGTAACATATATATAAGATTACGTTAGTCCAGGCATTCATGTAAAATAATTTCGTTTTTAATCTTTTACAATACTTACATTAAAATATATTAATAAACATAACACGAGAGCACCTTCACAATATGATACATACAAATTCAGATCTATTGGTCTAATGAATCGGCATGCGAACTTCTTTTGCGCGATATATTTAAAGATTATTTATTTTGCGTAAGTAAGTGGCAGTAACAGGCCTATGTTAAATCATCATTAAGTCAAAACATAGAAAAAGCCTTGTGAATATCTTTAATCTAAATTTTATAGTTTTATCATTGTATTGAAATTACTTGGTCTACTGATGCTAATAACTTTAAGGCTTATTAACAATAGACCCGTTGTTGATTTTTATATTCTCAAAATAAACAATTATTTTAGTTTAACAGTTAAAAATTCCATATGCCAACATATTAATCGATAAATACTTAAAGTGCGAACGTCGCGCCTTGATAGAAAGTTGTAGATGCCGCTGGTAATCCGTTCGTAGCGTGAATGTAGTAACTGTAGGTGACACTACGAACTGATAATATTATAATTTAAGACGTGAGTGGATGAAGGTGATATGTGGCATTTTCGAGTTTTTGTGTTTTTTGGCATAGATGAAGGTGATATGTCAATACAATACGACTACAGATCTTAAACCGTCCATTTAAGGCTTTACTAAACTACATTCATCTTAGCAACTCATTTTCAATATCTAAACTTGCAGAAAAGTTTACTTTTGTTAATGAAAAAAGGAGTTATGTCAAGATTTTTTTTTTCAAATTAAATAATAAAAAATATAAATTTGTTTGGTTGCTTTCATACCATTCAAATTTCAGGTTATTTACACAACTTGGCATCATAGTTTAATACAAACATTAGTTTTGTAGCGACTTATCTCAAAAAAATAAAAGTGAAACTTTAACTTTATTACGATTTACTCCAAATTTAAATTATGTGGCTTATCACCTTCATCCACTCACGTCTTCAATTATTAAAGTTAATAAAGACTTACTTTTAGGCTTAGAATAGTCCACCCCATATCCTCCCATGGGCGACGTAAGAAGCGACATACAGCTGATATATGGTCAGCAGAATTTAACACCTCAAGGATACTCACCATCTCACTACGATCACCAATCCGCCTGCCAAGCGTGGTGATTATGGCAATATTCCTAAACGACCCTGGCTTTCCAAGGTCTGGATGTCCATGTTAGAAAGTAAAGAAGAAGAAGACTTACTTGAGGGAATTCTTGATAACTGATAGCAGCTTGTTGTATCGAATAGCTTCTTGTATTAATACTGTGTTCAGTGACTCCTTGTACGATACCGGGTATCTGTGAATGTGCCAGTAATGCAATTGAAGTGCCAGTAATACGAAAATAAATAGATAATAGAGAGACAACCTCAGTAGCGTAGCGGTAATTGGCTAAGATTTCTTGCCGGGTCTGGTTGGTTGAGGGACTACCCTCCGTGCCTCGGAAAGCACGTTAAGCCGTTGGTCCCGATTGTTATAACATCATCTATAACAAGCGAACCAGGGAACTGGCAGCAGCGTTTCCTCTTTGTATCACAACATAACACTGCGGTCACCAATCCGCCTGCCAAGCGTGGTAACTATGGCAAAAACCCTACCTCGGGAGGAGGCCCATGTTCAGCGGTGGACGTTATACGGGCTGATGATGATGATGATGAAATAAATATATATAGGGTGACTGGTAATTAGTGACCGATACCTAAACACATGATTGTGCTCATGATAACAAACAACTTTTACTATGGGACCAAATCTGAAATCGCGAAAAAAAATCAGCTGCTCCCTACCATGTAGACGAGTTATGTGAACATGAATGTATGGAACAGCTGATTTCATTTCGCGATTTCAGGTTTAGTCCCATAGTAAAATTTGTTTGTTATCATGAGCACAATCATGTGTTTAGGTATCGGTCACTAATTACCAGTCATCCTATATAAAAACTTTTCAGGAGAGTGTAAAACCTATATCATTTAAATTATAGTCGGTTTTAATGTGATACCGCGAAAGTGATAGAATGAATGAGTCTAGAATAGAATAGAATACTCTTTATTGTACACACATAAGTAAACAGGACAAAGAAAACATAATAGACACAGTACAATGGGCGGTCTTATCGCATAAAACAATTTCTTCCAGACAACCTTTGGATGGATAATGGAATTCACTAGGTAAATGACGTAGGTAGATAAGTGTGTAATTCAAAAATTAAGAACTTTTAATTTTATACCAATATTTTTCAAGATATATTATCTTTATTTGTTTAGTAAAAGGTAAAATACTAATTTAGTACATTCAATCTTCATCTTTAGCGGTATCATGCTATACACAAAGAAGTATATTTTTTACATTATTTCTAAATTGACGAAAGTATACGCTACGATAAAGTGATGACATGTTACATTTAGAAAAAGGTTTCCACAGAAACGGGACTATTCAGTCATTTTATGATCTACGCGAGTGTAACCACGTGGATCGGCTGGTATTAAAATACATAAATACAAATATTATCTATTTCTAATATTAGTACAGTAAATTGAAATGTCAGATTTGCATAATACTTAACAACGCCATCTATCCAAGTTTTTAGGAACTACATAAACGAGGAGGTACGACCGACAGAGTGTCGGTATACTTCACTAGTTCTGTGCTTAGTAATTAGTTTGCGCATGTGCTATGTAGATGGCGCTGAAATAAATATAATTAAAAGCTGAGTAAAACTACTTTTAAAATATTAAAAAAATATGCACTGACAACTCTGTGTTACTTAGACCTATAATGTATCAACCTACAGATTCATTTGATTCCTAAAATCATAATATGGTTGCATTCACATTGGTATTATAGGTGTAATTAAGCACCGATGAGCATTTTTGAATGCACTGGTGTCTCAGTGATTTGGGTTTGATATTATGATTAAAGAAATCTAATTAATCTGTAGATTGATACATTATAAGTCTTAGTAAGCACAGAGTTGTCAGTGCATAACATATTAATTTTTTTTTTATATTTAAAAGTAGTTTCACTCGGCTTTTAATTAAATTTCTTTCAGCGCCATTTACAGAGCAGACGCACGAATTAATTACTTAGCAAACAACAACTGAAGTTGCTGAAGTTTATCGTTACTCGGTCCGACACGTGCCTTCTCGTTTATGTAGTTCCTAGATAGATGGCGCTGTAAAACATTATGCCAACCGAACACTTTCCCGCGACATTAAGAAAAAAATATAATCAAGTTTGATAAATCCGATAAAAGCGATAAAGAGAACGCCCTAATGGGGCTAGGACCACAATATATTAATAGTATTATAACTTACGTAGCAGATATATATTCAGTGTCCAAAGGCGTAGGTATAGTGGCTAAGATGTCTTTAGCGGTTAATTCTACCAACTGTTCAGTAGACATGCCCCCAGCGGCAACTGCCTCTTTCGGTTGCAAGTCTCGTAAAATAACTGAAATTGTTAACAATTGTTAGCAAGGAAACCATTTGAGAGCCACATTCAGTAGTGTTGCCTATCGATATACTATCGATAGTCTATCGATAGTTGAGGTCATATCAATAGTATCGATAGTCTATCGATAGTATCGATATTAGTGATAGTATCGATACTATCGAGGACCAATTTGTGTTTAGGAGCTCCTAAACATGGGTTGGTTTTCGATAGTATCGATAGTTTTACAAACTATCGATAGTATTGATACTTTTAATCATTTAATGCAACGATACTATCGACAATATCGATAGTATCGATATAAAATAAAAATATCGATACTATCGATAGTATTATAATGTAATAGTATCGATACTATTGCTTCCAATCAATAGTATTAGTTAATTTGTGATATCGATATTATCGATACTATC
Organism: Nycteola revayana; assembly: GCA_947037095.2. Lineage (NCBI taxonomy): Eukaryota > Metazoa > Arthropoda > Insecta > Lepidoptera > Nolidae > Nycteola > Nycteola revayana. The sequence continues at coordinate 4,331,289 of OX344844.2, forward strand.
GATAGCACTATCGATATTGTTATTATTTTTCGAGGTCATCTATCGATAGCGAAACTATCGATAGTTGGGCAACTCTAACATTCAGTCATCGAATGCATCTCTCTAAGTGGCATATCACTGCTTCGTAATGATCTAGAGAAAATAAATTAGACAGGCAGCGGAGTCTAGAGTAGAGTAGAGTAATAAGATCACATTTTAACTCTTTGAGTACGGTACGGATAGAAACGGGCGAGTCCAATGGCTAGAGCGTCGGACTGGCGATCATGTGATCGCCGTGTCGATCCCTACCCATTGCACTACCGACATGAACCCACTGGTAACACAGGAATTTTAGGTTAGTACGAGACTACGAGGGGTTAACAAGAATACTAGAGTAGTTAGTTAGCAGCGAAAGCTCTGCTAGAAATTGTACCGCAAAAAGAGACCCTATTTCTTTGATTGATTTTGTGGAGTGAATCTTCTGTACCTACTTATACTGTTGTGTATTCTGCGGTAATAGGGTAACATTTTAGTCATAGGGTAATAAGCAGAGGTCGGAGTAGGTAGATTGATTTAAGGTCGTTGACGTCAAACGTAGAGGATAATATGGATATGCCTCCAAAATACCGGAAATTCATATTTATTGTGATATTTGTTCCGGAATTTTGAAATTAGCACGAATTTGTGTTTAAGGTGAAAAACGTAGGTATTAATAATATCAATCTACGCTACCAGTGTTAGTTAATAATTTATGTTTTTGTTTAATTAAAAATAATTGTTCATTGAATTCAATCAATCATTCATATAATAAACGATTTTGTTAGCCTATCTGTATGTGTTTTATTTTATTTTATTCCATAATCCCAATTCCGGAACTTTTTCCGGTACTTCCCGCACATTATGGATAAAATGGCATGTCCATATTATAATATCTTGACGCAAGTATATAAAATCAATCTACCTACTCCGACCTCTGGTAATAAGGTATGGATAGTAAATTGTAACTCACAGAGACAGTTGTTGGTCTCCGACATGGCGTAGCTGATGTTGGCGTTGGTGTGCAGTCCGAACAGCGACGGGTCGTCGTTGAGGGGGAGCGAGCGGATGTACTGGATGTAGTCCTCGACTGAAGACGATGTCGGTTGCTAGAGGACATACAACGGGTCAGATCACAAAGTATATCACAATGTATAACTGGTAACGTACAAAATACAAAAAAATCTACACTGTATCAGGTAAAAATGTGGAATTGACTGAAAACTAATTTATTATTATATCAAAATGATTACAAGATGCAGTCAACCAAGGAGATTGGTTAACACCGTCGTCAGTATCAAATAATGTAAAGAAATATGTTTTGTCATAACGACAGCCGGTAATGGGTGGTCTTAATAGATGAAGAGTTCGCTGCTAACTGTGTACAAATGCACATAAAAGTCAACTCTTCTCATAAACGTACATGTAAGAGATGTTTCGCAATGTAAACCTATCTCTATTGTTGACTGATCATCAAAGAGTAATAAAATAAGCTAAACACACAGGACACCGCCGCGTGTCCTATCTGTTGTACAAACATTCAACAAAATAGCACTTATATGTTTTGTCTGAACATCTTAGTTTATTATTTAACTATATTGTGTCCAATAGCTGGTTCTGTCTATGGTAGATTGTTTAAGTCATCATCGCTATTACTGACTGAACGTAACGTAATGTAGGAAAATAAATGGACGCATCATTAGAACATTTTGTTTTTAATTTTGTCTATAAGGATATTATAAATTATTGGCTTTGTTTTTGACCTAATGTGAAGCACCACGTTTCGGATGACCTCTGTGGCGTAGCTGTATTTGGCTTGCTTTAAATCTCGGAGGTCGTGGGTTCCCCACACCGGACAATGAATTTTTGTGTAGATTTCTTCCGGGTCTGGTTGGCTGAAATACTAACCTCCGGGCCTCGGAAAGTACGTTAAGCCGTTGGTCTCGATTGTTATAACATCAGCTATAACAATCGTATACCAGAGAATCAGCAGCAGTCGCCAACCCATATCTTTCTTCCTTTTTTTTTTGGACGGACATACGTAGTTAGCCACGAGGCTTTTGCTACTTCGCCAAACCGCCGACCAAGCGTGGTGACTATGGCAAAAACCCTCCCTCTTCAAGTTCATCAGTGGACGTTATACGGGCTGATGAAGATGATGATGTCGTATCGATTACACACTATCTACCTACGTCATTTACCTAGTGAATTCCATTATCCATCCAAAGGTTGTCTGGAAGAAATTGCTTTATGCGATAAGACCGCCCATTGTACTGTGTCTATTATATTTTCTTTATCCTGTTCACTTATACTATTCTATTCTATCGGATCCATAGGTCATCCTACCTGTTTATAAGCACCGCTATCATCGAAGATGTACCGCTCGTTGAGAACCTGTACAGTGTAGTAGTCGGCCAGGAGGAACAACAAGCAGCGTCGGTCCCAGTCGTCGGTCACCCGCCCACCGTAGTTGATGTGGCCAGCAGTGTACGTCAACATCTGTTGACATATCGCCAATGAAGTGGGTGTTCTAGGTTCGATTGCAAAGCGGGACAATAGGCTAGATGACACTTTTTTGAAATTATTTTTATATGGTTAAGTATGGTTTTACTAGATCAAGAAAAATATATGGCATTTATTTGAGATCTAGAAAGCATTAAAATAAACATTTTAATATTGAATAGGCTTGACATTTAGAGATGAAAACGATGTCAACCATGTTGGTCTATATACATTATAATCTGTGTTCGAGATCGAAGACGTCATGACTCAGAACGTGTAATAGTAAAGGATCGCGTTCATGTTTTTTAACTAGACGTATGACGTCACAAAATGGCTGATAGCGTTTTCGGAAGTTAAAGATATAATTTTCATATTGAATTTATACAAACATATTTAAGTTTTTGAACAGAACTTATTATATTTAGGTTCCAAATGACAAATACTTTTAGAAATAAACATCATTACATATAACATAATTTATATGTGTCAACTAGCCTATTATTTGCGAGAACCACAGATTGTTAGTTGTTGTTGTCAGAGTGTACTTTGTGGTTCCAAAATAACAAAATTTAAGGCAAGGCAGGACAGCCTAACACCAAAAACAAATACTAGTGGCATTGGTCCTAATACAAAAAAAAATACTATTTACATTTTGCTATCAGAACGGAATAAATCGTCATCAAATGTAGGTATTTGATTTGTACCACACATAATGTATTAAATAAAGGGCCTAAGCGCACCACGTTTTTTAAATGCGCCGTTGAAGAGCGTTTGTGCCCATACAGGCGCGAAACTCTGGCAAGTCAGTACTTCGTTTCTAAAACGCGCGTCGACGGCGCGTTTAAAAAACGTGGTGTGCTTAGGCCCAAAAACTCACCCTCAAAGGTACCTCCACATATTCGTTCAAGAACATATGCAATTGAGATATACAAATGCGAAGATCCCCGTCCGTAAACTCATACGGTATGTTGAACCCAAGCGGCCCGAACTTACGACGTTCTAGCACCACACCGTGGAAAAGACAGAGAGAAAAGAGTAGCCACTGAAAAAGAAAGAAAGAGAAAAACGATTAGATTAAATATCTATTAAAAATGTTGGTAGCTTGGATTCGATTCCCAACCGGAGCAACTATTTGTGTGAACCACAGACAGTTACCCTGAATTGAGATTTGCCTTGTGATTTGCGTCATCTATACTAATATTATAAAGCTGCAGAGTTTGTTTGTTTGAACGCGCTAATCTCAGGAACTACTGGTCCGATTTCAAAAAATCTTTCATTGTTGGATAATCCATTTATCGAGAAAGGTTATTAGGCTATATTTTATTACGAAGTCCTCACGGCCACGGGAGCTACGCGGGTAAAACCGCACGCGGGAAACTAGTTAAATGATGTATTTGTAAAGTCCCCAGCAACACAGTTCCTTTTAAACATAGTGAGGTATACGTGACACTCAATAGAAAATAAAACGCAAAGCATTGTATAGATGGCGCCATCTATACAATGTGTTATGGCACAGTCCGTAACAAAAAATCAAAACGGTACGTAATTTTTTAAGAAGATTTTTGAAGTTTTAATATCACGAAGCCAATCGTGTACTTTACATGATTCGCTTCGTTCTAACATCCAAATATAAAATATTGATGCATTATCTATTTATATATATTTAAGCGATACAGTGTATATACTAGTGTAGGAGTCAGGGAATTCTAAAACTGAGAATGTGAAGGTAAGGTAGCGCCTCTTGTGCCGCGCCTTTAGTTTTATCCACTATTCAGAAAACTCCGCGTTAATGCAAAAACCATTAACACATTTAAAAAGTAATAAACCACATTTTAAAAAGAAACACAAACCATAGAGCCAATCGAAAAGCGCGCGAAACGAAAATTAAAAAGAAATTAAGAAGAAAACAAATGAAGAGAGAATCGTCCGTCCCGACTGCGTGCAACACTTTTTGTATATTATATATAATTAGATATGTACTACCGGCAACAAACCTATTATATAGAAAGTCCACTATTTCTTTCCACCTGGGCTTTAACACTCCGCGATAATAAGTTCTAAAATATATTCTAAAGCTACCCCGCGCGGTTTCACTGACATAGATCCTGTTCCCGTAAAAACCTTGACTTTAAATATAGCCTATCACTCTCACAAATAATGTAACTTTTTATTGGAAAATAATTCGAAAAATCGGTTCAGTATATCCAGAGATTACCCCTTACAACCTCACAAACAATTCGGAAACTTAACATTTGTATAATATTAGTATAGAAATAAAGATTTACCTTAAAGTTCGGTACTTTGACATCAGTAGAATTGAAGTATTCAATGAAATCTGGCACTTGGTTCATGTACGCTTTTAGTAAATTTGCCTTAATTCCTCTTGGTGGCTCCACCGTCATCTTGTAGCCTGCGAAAGAAAATGATGATTTTATAAGTCACATCAAATTTATGCCAATAGGTACACAGTGTGGGATTTTGGCTTGCCAGTTTATGTTATTCTAACGATAGATTAGGTCCAAGATTCTGAACCGGACGTAGTCCCCACAAAATGTTTTATCATTATTAAGTTTCCAAACCATAGGCAAGAAGACTAAACAATTATATTTAGTCCGTCAGTTAGATTACTAAAAAATATTGGACACATATTTTTTTTTTTCGTTCCTTAAACAAATAATGACGAAAATACAGCGCGTTGAAATTTCATGTGACGTCACTTCTAGGTACAATTTTACCTAGTGGTGACGTCACAAGCGCCACTCTCCTGAAGTGAACAGACACTTTCTAGGCAAGCGTGTATCATCTTAGGCCTTCCATCAAACAAAATTATGGTCAAACACATAAGCCTATATTTAGTAAAAAAAAAAACCCCTACTGCTGATAGTTTTGTTGCAGTTGCTCTATATCTTTATCAATTGTTATTGATTTGATAAATAAAAAAAATAGTGTCTAATATTTTTTAGTAATCTAAGCCTATTAACTGGAAACTTAATTTCATAAAACATTTTGTGGGGACTACGATTGATTCAGAATATTAGTCTTTGTGCCTATTCTGTGCTAAAAAAAACTAGTAGCCCTAGAAATATAAATTTTCTGATGTATTTAAGGCCTGCCAAGCGTGGTGAATATGGCAAAAATCCTCCCTCGGGAGGAGCCCCATGTTCAGCATTCGACATTTTATGGTTTAAAACTACAATTACTCTGTAGTTTCAACCAGCGCAAGAGGTAGCTTGTCTCAGGTTAGTCGCTGAAGGAGGGTATTGAAGAGTAAAGAATTTTAGATTTTAAGCGGAGTTTTATGCAACTGTAGCACTACTTTACAGTTCAGTCATGTTCCGATGCTCTTATAGACCCGAAGTCCGAAATGTCGGCGAGGGCAACGAAAATAGTAGATTACCGCTAGACCACGAAGCAGTCAAATAATAACTATATACTTACCGTTCTGTAACAATGCCACAGGGAAGAAAGGCGAGGGTGTGGAAGTAAGCCACAGTCTGAAGTCCTTATGCACAAGCTCCGGTTGAATATGTTCCACGTGCATCTCCAGCACCGGCATCCATGATGGAGACAAGTGGCAGTTCTGAATAAACAATATTATTGTTCCAATATTAAATGGTTTTCTGTAAAACTGACCCTTTTTTTTAATGGGATAAAATGCATGAAGCATCCCTTCGCTCTTGCGGGAATCACCAATTTCGTGATCCCCGCGTCAGCGGACGTTATATAGGATTCTCCGTTCAGAAATGAATACGCGACGCGCGAGTCGCAGCGCAGAGGGCCTAGCTACTAAAAACCCCCGGGTGTTCTTTCCCCTACCCTGTGTGGGACCCGAGTACTGATCTTGTCTTTCGGGTACCCTCCCGAATAAAAAAAACTATCACACCTGATTTTGAAATAAATGGAAGAGTGTGCCGTGTGATTTCCGGATTAGAATAGGCTTATCATATGGGTGTCGTAAGATGTGACGAAGGGATATTAAGGTGATGGATGGGCAGCAGCATCTATAACCTCAACGTTAGTTGTCATCTTACTGCGAGGACCAATTCTGCCAAGGGTGGGGACGGCAATATGACGATCCTGGCTTGCCAGGGTTTGAGGAGGAGCCCATGTTCAGCAGTGGACATAAATGGGCTAGTAATGAAGATAATGTATGTGAGTCTGGGTACACACTTGGTCCCTATAATATGACCTATGCAGATAGCCAGTCTCTTTAAAATTTTGCCGTCATGGTCGAATTGACAACCCCGAGATACAGCGGTATAAAACTCGCCTTAAGTGTCAGAGGTCATGGTTTCGATTTATCTTTCGATTTATGTTCGATTATTATCTTTGGATAAAGACAACGATTTCTTGCGGAGTCTGGTTGGTTTAGGGACTAGCAAGTTTGTACTAGACTAGTAATGTCGTAAGACTACTGGTAGATAGCTGAACGTAAAAACTAACTTGGAAAAACACCCAGTTGCCAAAGTCGCAGCCCTGCTTCATCATGGCTTCAGCAAGCGGACCTTGCCCCTGTCCTAGGGATATGCTCTCAAAGCGCTTACCCATCTTCATCTTGTCCGCAAACTTGAGGAGGTCTGTTCGTATTTGTTAAAAGGACCATTATATTAAGAGGACAGATCGAAAGTATCTTAAAAGTATTAATCCTGAATTGAATGCTGCATTATGTAGAAGGAACATTATATGTAATTATAGATACCGGTTGGGCACAGCTTCTTATTTGTCCGCCTTCTCTAACCACTGAGCTAAAGGTACCTCGCGTAGACCGATGACAACGTATTATTGCATGATATGTTTTTTGCATTTTCGTTCCTTCATCATCATCATCATCAGCCTGTTGTAGTCCACTACTGAACATAGGCCTACCCCATCGATTTCCAGCGGAAACGATCGCTAGCGGCCTGCATCCACCGACTCCCCGCGACCTTTATGCGGTCGTCGGTCCATTGCGAAGGCGGTCGTCCTACGCTGCGCTTGCCAGGTCGTGATCTCCACTCGAGAACCTTTTTGCTCCATCGGCCGTCAGTTCTTCGAGCTATGTGTCCTGCCTTCCTTCATGTTATGAATATTTTTTTGCGAATGGAAGGGCGATACAAAAAGGTCATCCCAACATTTAAACACATTTTTAACACAAGATATTCTATTAATTATAATTAATTCCAAGACAAACCTGCGGCAGGGTCAGTGCCTGTGGACAGCACAAAGATGATGGGAGCCAAGGGGTCAGACTCCGCGTACAACGCCGCTAAGTCCGCTGGTTGTGGCTCCACGAAACGTGCACCTAAGCCCGATACCACGTAATCCTGCATACAAACAATTAAAGTCTAACTTTATAATTTTCATTAGCGAAGAATAGCTGAAAATTCAGACAAATACAAGGCAGTGTTATATATTAGCTTATCCGCAATAGATTTAAGTTGTCAGTTTTTGTATTTAATTATATGAATAGGATTTCATTGTGTACAGTTGACAAGGAAAAGTGTATGTAAATACCTAAGTGCTGAATAAATTTCGTTTAATTCGATGGCTTCCGGAACCTTATCCCTTATCTTTCCCGATCAGGAGTTATTAAACTGTAAGCAAAACGCACAATTTTACCTGTAATCCTGGTATCAGCTTATCCGGCCTCAAAACCTTTAGTACCAAGATTTTCTGAAAGGTATCCCATTTAGCGGCCAGTGGCTTCGGTAGCGATAGTCTGAAAGCAAAAATAAAACAAACTACTTAATATACTTTAGGCTACGTCAAGATGTAGGCCATCTGATCAGTCATTTAATATTTGCATAATACACTTTTTAGACATTACATAATTTACTACTACGCGGTTTTACCCGTGTACCTTTCGTTCCTTCCGGAGGAGCTTCATAATTATATATTACCTATAGCCTTCCTCTATAGACAACATCCGTAGCGTAGCGGTATTTGGCTCGCTTTAAGTCTCGGAGGTTGTGGGTTCGATGCCCACACGGGACAAGAAAACTTTGTGTGAATTCTAAGATTTCTTTCCGGGTCTGGTTGGTTGAGGGACTACCCTCTGTGCCTCGGAAAGCTTAAAGATGATGTTATAACAATCGGGACCAACGGCTTAACGTGCTTTCCGAGGCACGGAGGGTAGTCCCTCAACCAACCAGACCCGGAAATTTAAATTTCATGTTCTTACTTGTGCGGTATAAGAGAATCGTAATAAGTTTTGAAGAACTTGATATTAGCCTCAAAGTCTTCCAGAAAGTCTGTCATAGTGGAAACGGTGGCGAGTTGCTGCATATCTAGCCACATGCGAGGCGATATCCATTTGGGCTCCGGATTGACTTGTTCCTGGTGATAATTATTACATTAATTTTATTTAAACTTTATTGCACATAGAAAATTCATGAAATAATTTTTATAAATTGGAAAAAACACAATGTACAAAAGCGAGCTTAATTCAATAGGCTAGTTGACACATTTTTGAAATTATTTTTATATGGTTAAGAATGGTTTTACTAGTTAAAGAAAAAATAATATGACATTTATTTGAGATCTAGAAAGCACTTAAATAAATATTTTAAAATTGGCTTGCCATTTAGAGATAAAAATGATGTCAGCCATGTTGGTCTATATACATTATCTGTGTTCAAGATCCATGACGTCATGACTCAGAAAGTGTAAAGGTAAAGTATCACGTTCGTATTTTTTAACGAGATGTATGACGTCACAAAATGGCTGATAGCGTTTTGGAAGTTAAAGACATAGACAAAAAAAATAATTTTCATATTGAGTTTATACAGACATATTCAAGTTTTTTGAACGGAAATGATTATGGGCGTTTTTCAAAAAAAATGGCCCGTTACTTATGTGGAAACTTTATTTTAAATGAACGGAAGTCTGCATGATTTTGATAGTAAACCTATAGATTATGAATTAAATCAACTAAATTTAATAAAATTTGTATAGATATAGGAATATAAACACAAAAATGACAATCTGGTTTCAAAAGTTATCCACAATTTGTTCCATTAAGTAACTTTTTAACTTGGCATTTAGACAAATAAAACGATATGTTTATAATTACTAATTTGTTTAATTCAACTTATAGCATATTAATATTTTAAAAACAAAACAAAGAACTAAAGATTAATCATAAATTGGTGAGTATTTTTCGGAAAAACATCCATTACGTCACTTTTGTGCCGGTAACACCATACAAAATATATTTTATTTCACATAACAGTAAATTTTGCAAAGTTTTAAGGTAACACAAAATAAAATTTTGAGAATTAAAACAATATTGTAATTCTAATAAAGCTCTAAGCTTAAAACTAATGAAAGAAATCTTAAAATTTAAATCACATTTTAATAGGACAGTTACTTAGGTGGAACACAAAGTTACTAATAGGAATAAATTAGGCTATGTGTACAATGTACATAATAATAATTAATAATCTTAGTCAGTCATTCATTAAAGTCTTGGTTTTTCATTTACTTTCAAACTGGACAGCTAAATGAAAATCATACATCATCTACTCGTATCACACTTAGGTACTTTTAAAATCACTAATCAGAGTTAAGGCATATTGGGCAAATATAATCAAAAGAATCAGTTCCACTACATATTAGACATATCCAATTTTTGCACACCATACATTTAATCATGTCTTTAAGACATAAAGAATCACTTTTACAAAGGTGACAGACATAGCAACGAATGTTTCTCTTCGTAATTGGTAATAATACTTGCATTTTGCGATTATTTTCTTTCTCGCTTATTTTCTCTCTGCTTTTCTTGGTTGGTAGTCCAGAATGTCCAGGCATCAATATGTGGACTCTTTTTCTAGGACCTGGAAGCTGTTGAGCATTTTGTGAAACCAGTTTTTGTGTACATGTAATGTCAATTACAGTTACATCTGCTGCTACTCTAGGATTGCGATTAGAACTATGGAAATCCTCTTTTTTGGTTTCCACCATAGTTTCATTTTCTGCTGCTACAATTATTTGTGACTTAATATTATGAGATTGCTCTAAAAGCATATTATCATCAATTATATAGTTTATGTCTTTTAACCACGAATCTGGAAGGATTAAATCATCACCGCCGCTGGCAGTAATCGAGGGAAGTAATGAATCTGCATTGTCAATTTTAACGGCATTATCCGTGATGTTCTCATGGAGAACATGAAGTAATGAATCATCGCCGAGAATATTCTGTGAGCTGCTGGCCATAACAGTATTTTCAACTTTTACTGTATTATCGGTGATGTTCTCATAGAAATTGTGATTGCCTGAAGTTTTAACTTCCCTGGTGATCTCAGTCATTAATATAGAGTTATCATCGCGACTAGCTCCAACAGGCACTAGCAAATGGGTTTCCGGACAATGGCAATTGCATAACCCTCCTTTATCACCACAAAAGCAACTAAGTACCCTGTAATTAATCATATATTTGTGTTTCGTTATTATTTGGTGCAATTTCATTGTCCCAGGGACGGCTTTGATATTCAGTGGAATAAGCGTACGAATGTTTTCAATATCTTTTTCGTTGATATAAAAACATTTTACAGATTTCATAAACCCATTCAAAATATTGTAGGCATCTGTCGCATTAGTCACGTCTGTCCCATAACGAACTCTAGTGTCAAGCTGTCTTTTAACTGACCCACCAATACCGTCAGCAATGCTTTTCCCATGCCCGCTTTCGGAAAAAGACCATGTGGAGAATTTCAATTTTAGTTTGTCTGCAAATAAGTTTAATAAATAAAAATTCTTCTTTTGCCGGTACTGGCTGGTAGGACCATCAGAAAAAAAATGGATGACATTAATAGGGTGGTTTTCTTTGGCGTATTTAATAATGGGTAATAAATGTGCCCAAATAGCATCAGGTTCGTGGTTATTACTGTCGGAAACTGTAGCAAATGTTTGACATTTTTGTTTAAAAATAATAATTCCAGTGTGTATCGTTATAGAGGCTTTTGAAGCACCGAAGTGCATCGATTGTATCTCGTTTGAATATTTACAATCAAAATTTTCTGAAAAGTCACACAATATCAATATCTCGTCTTCCTTCAAATTATTAACACACTTACGGTACTGTCTCTGTTGCTCCTTCCAATTAAAATAGTGTACTTTGAATGAAACTAACGCGGTCTCCAATTCAGTTACTAAATTACCGACGGTCCCATTCTGCTCCCCTCTTATAGTTTTCTTTGTAGTTATTTCCCGGCCCGCTTTCTCATATTTGTGATCTACTCGTACCCATTTCCACCATTTGATTTCTTCGCTTGACCTTTTTTTGTTATATTCAATGTGTGGAGTTTTACAATTTATGCACTTTCCATGCATACAGTTAAATGATTTTGTGTCACAAGAAAATACATGAACAATCTCCTCAATATTTTTGTATGAAACAATGTTACTCGTTTTCAAAGCTCGTAAGATGAAATCTATGTTGCTGTGCTTAATGCACATACAGGTATCTCTGGCGCCGATAGTTGGAGATAAAACGTAAAATGGCTTACATCTGTAAAACGTTGAGAAACTATGTCTGCCACCGTCCTTTTTGTAAGTTTGGTAAAGATTATACAATGTGTCAACCATGTACCTTATTTGCATTTTATTTTTTTCTTTTGTTCTGCACTCTCTTTTTCCTGCAGTGCACCTAGTCACATCGTCGCGAAGATAAAAGGATTGAATTTCTTCTCTCACTTTTGTGTTGACTTTTCGTGGTTTATAGGCAAATCGAATCCTTTTTTTGAGCCCCAATATTTTATGAGTAGGATAATTTATGTTACTTTTCTTTGCGTAATTTTGCACAATCGTCTTTAATAGTCTTTTGCTTTCTTGAGTCTTACAATTGTTTTTATATGTTTCTTGAATTGATTTTTCTAACTTATCCCTATCTTCTTCTATGTCTTGAACTTTAATTTCTAGTATTTTGAGATCTCTTTCTTTAGCTTCTAAAGCTGATTTGGTTCTTTGTAATCTTTTCCTTAATCGTCCTACTATCAATTTCAGACGTTCTTCGCGTTTTTCAGACTTCATTAGCGAATTGTTTGCACATTTTAGTTTCTTCTTTAAATTTTTGCTTATTTTAATTTCTTTAGTTTCTTCTTTTTCTTTCTTTGGCTTTTGTACGGTTTTTTTCTTTTTTTGGGCTGCTTTTTGGTTTCTCCATTGTTTTCTTTTCTTCTCCTTTTCTTCGTCATTGAGATCGTCAATTTTTTTCTGGCATTTTTTTACTCTGTCAACTTGCTTTTTCTTGTACGCATCATATTTTTCTGGATCTTGCTTCAGTTTCTCTCTAAACCGCTTTGCACGTTCTGCTCCCGTGAGAGGCATTTTATATTAATTGAAAATATTTATCTGAAACAAAAAAAAGTTAAACGTTTTAACCTATTATTTCCTGGAAATATACTATTTTTAACAAACAAGTAGGATAGGAATAAACTATAAAGTAAATAATTACTCAGATATTCTTTTTAACAAAACTATCCCAAGGGGGAGTGCAATAAATATCTGAAATTAGTACGAAAAAAAATCCTAGTCTCGCAGATTCACTCAAAACATGGTAAAAATAAACTTTTATGTAAGTAATGAAACACGTTTACGGTATTATATAACTTGATTCATCAAACAAACAAATCATCCCGCACAGATATATGTATCACAGAGCGCGCGTCCACTCCCCACCGGCTCTAAAATGCAAAAACCCGTATAATACTTTCCTTATCCAAAACGTGCCCTCCCCACCATAATAATAATAATAATATTTTATTTGCTAGTCACATGGTAGTTACAGGTGTTATTACAATAAAAGTACATTTAGAATGAACCAATCGAAAATTTAAACATTTTCAATATACATCCATATTATTCTTCATATGACACATAAATTTTCACGGGCGAAACCGCGGGGCGAGGCTAGTTAAAAAAACTGATATGCACACGTCCTTACAATTCCATTAAGTAACGTATTCGGTCCGCCTATACGTAACGTTACTTAATGGATGTTACGAATCATAACCTCAAACTATTGTTGGCAATGATTTTATATGAAACATCATAAATATTCCTAATTTGTGTTATAAAAAATATTCACGGATAATTAAAAAGCGACTAGAGAATAAGTACATATTAATAAACTCATTACTTACCAGTAAATAAGCCGTTCTTAGTGGATCATTTTTTAGCACCATGCTACCACTCAACACAACGTAACGGAATGCGTCAAAATCAAGCGGGAAGAAGAGGACGGGGTATTCTGAATGGAACTAATGTTGCCATCACTAAAAAATGCACAGAGTATGGTAGTATTTTTTGTTTTGTAATCCATAGTTTTTAGCGTTACTTAGGCGGAAATTCCGCCACAACCGTTTTTTGAGGACAAACTTTAAACTAGTATTGTTTATTCAGATTTCTTTTTATAGTATAATATTAAACTTTTGATTAAAATACTCACATTATTTATGCTTCGATTGCAAACAACTTAATTAAATAAATGTAATTTGGGGGTATTTTAATGATCTGCAAAGTTAGCAAGCTGTAGGGTGGACATATTAAATTTTGTTTTTTTGTATTACATTTTTGACAATATTTTAATTTTTACAAGTTTTTCAGTAACTTATTATATTTAAAAGTAAATCTTAATCATTTCTGTAGTAGAAACAATACTCTAACTAGTGAAATGTGTTAAGGTAGCTGTAAAATTTATTGTCAAATTTGGTGGACAAGACATTTCTAAAGTGCTCATTTTTTTTGAAAAACGCCCTTATATTTAGGTTCCATATGACAAATACTTTTAGAAATAAACATCATTGTAACATAATTTCATATGTGTCAACCAACCTATTATGAATTCTCTTCCAGCAAACCTTTAGGAAAGAGCAAGTATACAACAGATTTAATTAAAATTATTTGTACCAAATTGGTAAATACATATCTATATACATACTCTCTAATCGTTTCATATACAACTACATACTAATATATAAATTATTAAATACCCATTACTTTTTTGTTATGTAAACGATAAATTCTCATTACTGACTGACCCAAACGGGTGCAGATAAAATAGCGCAATAATACGTTTTTCGCATTTGAAGAGTAGATGCAAAGAACCCGGAATATCACAATATTCTTGTTAAACCCCTATGTTAAGCTAAAATACTTGTGTTACGAGTGGGTTCACGTCCCAGTGCAATGGGTGAGGATCGAACCGGCGACCACAAGATCACAAGTTCGACGCTAGCCATTGGGCTACGACCGCTAAAGCTTTTTTATTAACTCTCGATACTCACCTCATCAAGTTTAGCTCCGTTCAACAAGAAGTTAAACTCGGGGTACCTAATAACCCCCCTGTCCAACAAAATGCGACAACACACGAGGAACGCAAACAGCAGCTTGTGTCTCTCAAACAAACTGCGACAAACGTTCTGGTACAAGGAGAACGTGAAGTACTGGATTATTGTGTCCACACGTTCTATTAGGTCCTCTGAAAAATAATCATCAATTATAACCACACAACCGGTACCGGTTTATATCAACTGTCAATAGATGGCGTTGTACAGTTTGGCTACATCTCGAAATGGTTTCGTTCACGCCGGCTACCTAGGTTCGTGAATTTTAATTGAATTATTGAAGTATCCTTGTTCATTTATTGAAATCCCGAGTAAGCGTACATCACGGTGGGATACCTCAGGTCATTTTCACCGGGAATAACAATGTATGGTGCTTTGGCCACCACAAAATCGGCAACCACTAGTGGTGGATAGTACAACTTTATATTGTTATTGCAAAAAGCTACCACTTAAGGCTTTTTGGATTTAAAATAAAAAAGAAAGAAAAAGGTCGTTAGTATATTGGAACGAAAAAAATAAGTTTCCCATCCAACTTCAGTGGTGGCGACCACTAATAGTAGTGGCTACGGAAGATTTTTTGAAATCACCATCATCAGCCCGTATAACGTCCACTGCTGAACATGGGCCTCCCCCCGAGTGAGGGTTTTTGCCATAGTCACCACGATTGGCAGGTGGGTTGGTGACCGCAGTATTATGTTGTACCACGCAAGGAAACGCTGCTGCCCGTTTCCTGATAAACGATTATCATAGATGATATTATAACAATTGGGACCAGGGGCTTAACGTGCTTTCCGAGGCACGGAGGGTAGTCCCTCAACCAACCAGACCCGGAAAGAAATCTTAGAATTTACAAAAATTTCTGTCCGGCGTGGGGATCGAACCCACGACCTCCGAGATTTAAAGCGAGCCAAATACTGCTATGCTACCGAGGTTGCCCTCGGTAGCGGGGCGGTATTTAGCTGGCTTAAATCGCTCGATAAATATACCTATAGCCTATGCCACCTTGTAAAAATCAATTAAATCTTTCTCTTTTATAATATTAGTATTAACGAGCAAAAATATAAATCTTATCTCTTAATTATACCACAGTATCTGATAAATCTAGGTGGAAAAGGTTACATGCTAATGAGTACATAAAGGTGAGAAGAGTTTACCGTTGGGCTCAGTCGATGCCATAGCAGCAACGAATAGTTTCACAAACCACTCTAGAGAGTACTGGTACATGGGGTCCACGTTGGCCATATCTGACAAGCAGAAGAACAGGATCTGTCCGCGATTAGCGACCGGGATGTAACCTTCCCGGGCCTCGTCAATTTCTGCGCTTGTGCGTTCTATATCCGCAACTTTTATCTAGAGAAAACATAAAAAAAAATATATGTTGCAGTCAAAACTATTTACCAGTCAAAAGTACTTTTAACTAGCAAAATCAGTCAAAAGTAGTTTTAGGTTAGGTAAGGTTACCTTAGTTTTGACTGGTAGCCATTAGGGGTGATCCTGGGGAGCAGAGAACATGACTCTGCTCTCTAGGGTCACATTCATGAGTAGGTCGGGGATCGCCTCAGTGTTCGGGCGTCCCTGTAGAAGTACGACGGTTTTGACGGCAGGGAACACGCAATAGTGATCCTTGCATCTAATCCCGGAAAACCAAAAAAAGAAAAGCTTAGTTTTGATTGATTTTGCTAGATAAAAGTACTTGTGACTAGTTAAGAGTTTTGACTGCAACATATATAGGTACACTGTAATTTTTAGTCGTTTCTAATACTCGGAGAAATTATATATTTTTGTTTGTTGGTTAGTAACATCGATCTATGTATATGTCACCGGAAAATAATAAGAATCGTAAGTTTATTTATATCTTATATCTTTTGCACAATAACTATACATGGCGGGCTTAGCCATAGGATTTTTCTACCAGTCAATCAGTCAAATAGGGTGGTACTGAGAAAAAGTGCTAGGAGCACCGAAGTACCTAATAGATAGAATAGTCAGCTATTACGTAAAGTATAGGGACAGTTGCACAAAGCTCCCCTTAAAAAAAACTAAAAGCCATAATCCCTCAATTTCCCCGTCAGCGACCGCCCTGAGCCGAGGTCCAAGTCCCACAGGGGACGCTCTCTTGCGCAGGTTGCTTAGTTTGTAGTGTTTAAACCATTTATCGAGCTGGAGCTCTGCTCGCCTTTATGCCCGGTGAAGTAGCAAAGGCCTCGGGGCCACATATGTCCGTCCGAAAAAAAAAAGGCAGCTATTTCCAATCCTTTTTCACTGTTACCGTGCAACTTCACTAGCTTCATGTAACAATCTCTCAAAGCCGTAATTTAAATAAGGTATTAATTATCTGCAGAACATAAAGAAACGATAATCTACACTTACTTTGTCTATCTTAACTTGCTGATATATCGTATACAAAATACACTCACTAATATTTCTTCACTCTTAATCTTGATAGCTTCTAAAGTCAAGATCAGAGGCACATCGTCCACTGGTGACCCTTCACTATTAGATAGACCATACAAAATATCTGCTTGCATCTCCGCCAGTTGTGTGGCGAGCTGTGCCCGAGACACTATTAGTTGACCTCGGAGTTCTTCCAAGTCTGGTCGTTCTTGTGCAACCACAATGGATAATAGCTGTTCTGATAAACCACTGAAATTTGAATTGATAATGTCAGCATCAATGTGAATATGAGTTACAAAAAGAGTTAGTAGAAAATAATGCTAAATTATAATATAACTAGCAACCCGCCCCGGCTTCGCATGGGTGCTATGCCGATGTATTCATATAATTAAACAAAAACTTGAATCACTCTATCTATTAAAAAAACCGCATCAAAATCCGTTGCGTAATTTTTAAGATCTAAGCATACATAAGGCCAGATTGACAGCGGAAAGGGACTTTGTTTTATACTGTGTAGTGATAATACATTTTGTCTTATTTAAAATGTGGTAGTAATTTATTGTTACGTAAAATATGAACATAAAACAAGCATTCTGATTAGAACAAATGACTAATTGACGTTTTACAAAGAAGACAAATTGAAATAAACTGCGGTGTTTCTTGAATCATTTCAATTTGATTCCATACAACTTGTCAAATGTAACAGTGAACATAGCTTTTAAAAAAATTACACTTGTAAGTTGTTGTACTCAGTTCATGAGTCAAAGGCAAATACTCAACAGTAATTTCATGTCTAATATGAAACTACAGAAAGAAAATCTTATACTTACTAACATATTAAGCTGAAGAGTTTGTTTCTTTGCTTGTACGCGCTAATCTCAGGAACTACTGGTCCGATTTGAAAAATTCTTTTACTATAAGATAGCCCATTTATCGAGGAAGGCTATAGACTATATTTAATTATGTTCAGTTCTCACAGAAATGGGTGAAACCGCGCGCGGGAAACTAGTATATATCAAATGTTATTTTACCTGGGGACTAACGCAAAGTTGACAATCTGCACTTTGACAGATGTTTCTGGCGTGTATTTAGGATTGGAAAGCTTGGTTGTCATGTACAGTCTGAACTTGGGCGTGTAGGGGATGAGGGAATCGCCAATCTTGAGGACTAACTGTCCCGCTTGGCGAAAATATTGACGCTGCAAATGAATGTATTTATAGTATGTAACTATACAAATATATAATGTATATTATTATCATTAAATTACAAGTTACAAGACTCATAGGCCGCGTCCTGGACGCCAGCGGGCGGAGCGGGCGGCGCGGTCGACAGCAAGCGCGTCTTTTATCAAAGTTCATAGATTTGTGTGAAGCTGTTCTTTACGACAGCGGTGCGGGCGGCAGGTTTTCCATAGGCACCGCGCGCACCGCCCGCGCCGCCCGCTCCGCCCGCTGGCTTCCAGAACGCCGCCATAGTGTTAGTAACAATATTTACTTACAAACTATGTTAGTAAAACAATTACAGAGGCAAAAACCCTCAAATGTTACATTATTTATTTATTTACGTTGAATATTTGTAAATATTCCTTAGTGAATGTCGTTTACTAGAAAATGACTTTCGCATGCGTAGATTATGCGAATAAAGGAAATGTCTAAAAGACACATTATAGAGACCGGAAACTTGAAAAGAGACTCTGGATGGACTCTGTATGGCGTTGACATCCGATAATAGAGAAATTTAAAAATCCCACTCCTAAGATGATAAGAGGGTGTGGCAAAGTTTGTATGGAGAAATTGAAACCCAAGCGGAGGATAACATTAAGTTAAATTATAGTACATTTCTTAAAGATGTATCATATTCATGGATAGTTCCACGCCTTTGTCCGAGCCTATGCCATCGCCCGTTTTATGAGGTTATTCGATAAAAATGTTCTTTCTTTATAATATTAATACTGATACCTTGAGTACAGGATCTAAAGCTGGGTCCAGTTCTTGTCCAACATTTTCTAAAAGAATAGGTTTGCCGAAACGCAATGCAGACTCGAAGTTTCTCAATAAATCGCGGTCATTAGGCTTACACACTATTAGGCCTTCTAATTTACCCTGAAGAGGAACATCAATTTTAATACATTTATAGTTATTAAAGACAAAATAAAAATCATCAAAGGACACATGGCGACTTGCTGAGTTGATGGTATTAGATTAAAAAGGACGCGCGTATGGTTAATCAATAAGCAGAGTATTATATATCATTGTATTTGTCGATTTATGTATATCAATGATTCCCAAAGTAGTCCAGAAGGACGACGGGAAACTCTACGGAAGAGTCGTCCGTGGTCTACGTTCGCGTATAAAAAATGAGATTCTCAAGCTGTATGTGTGTACCTAATATGAAAGAAATGGAGCCACATGAGGTCCACTGAAACCAGTGAAGTTTTCAAAGGGGTCTATTGGAAAATAGTTTTGGCGCCCCGCCTCTGGTCTACTCTCTATCAGTAAACTTTTTCGATTTTCGATACTCACGCCAGACAAGAAATCTTTTTGTAAATCTAAGATTTCATTTCTTGTCTCCGGAAAGAACGTTGTTACAGATTTTAGGTACGTTGTTAGGCTATAGGCGATGTTTGAACGATGCTTAACAACCGTCTACCAAGAAACGGGCAGCTGAGTTTCTTTGTGTGTTACAGCAAAATACAGCGGTCACCAACCCGCTTTGATTAGTATACTTTCCCGCAAAAAATGCCAAATTCTATTAAATATATTATTGGGATACTTACCATAGCTCGGATCCACTTGTTGGCCTGAGTCTGCGGGTCAATGATAAGCGGCCATCGTCTAGAGTTCGCAATGAGAACCGCTGACTCCACTGACATTACATCACGTGGCAGACCATACATTTGCCATGTTCTAGACACAATTATATGTAAACAAGCGACAGTTGCACATACATTTCTCAATAATCTATGGGGGGCCGAGAGGCCCTACGCAGGATGAAATTATCAATTTATTAAAAATTATCTTTTTAAAAGTATCACATAAACACAATACACGTTATGTCATAACAAAGTTACGATACGTGTGACGTAAGTAGACTATTATTGCACGGCGTGAAGTTAGTGCTTTCCCAGATCAGATTGCTATTTTGAAACATCAAATGACATTAAAATATGTTAATTTTTCTGCATGAGTGAATTTCGATTCGATTCATTTACGCACCGTGCAGAAATAAGTAACTTGGGTCACGGAAAATCGTGCGTAAAGTGCGGATTTAGGTCATACTGTCCTATAAAACAAATTTCAATGCAGTACGCGTCAGATGACATTTTGCACTCTCTGCAGTATTTAATTGAATCTGACAGTTGGTTATCTCAAAGTTGTTAAAAGCAAATTACAAATTTCAATAAGCCAAAACATACCGTATTTGTACAGCATCCCCCAACGTCGATAATGGCGTAGCACCTAAACTGTGAGGAACTTCAGCTATCTGAAATAATGAGTAATGAGAACTGCATTGAGAGCTTCCAACACGTTTGCACATTCGGTAAGACAAAGTTAGACAAATTGTACACCTCCGTGAAAACGATATAAATAGAAAAAAGCCTAAAAGTTTTCAAACAATATCTCATTCAACTCATTGTTTATGGTAGACCTGAGACCTGGTTTATAATTACAAACCTGAAGCTGTGCCTGCCATCTCGAAAGCAAGTCCCGTCTGTACTCATCTGTGAATGGAGTTATATAGCCTACCGCACCTGAAAAATATAACATAAATTATGTTGGCGCCAACAAAAAACCAAATATCATAGGGTCACATTTTTCTGTCAATAATTAACCGTTGATCTAACTAAACAGAATTTTACTTATATTATACTAATTTCATCGCGCATATAAGTGGCGAGCGTGAACACATTATAATCAACCACTTTTGCTACTTAAACGGGCAATAAAGGCGAACAGGTAACCACCCTTATTGTCCTTTCATCAAGTCCACCTTCCTCTTGAATCACTATCCATTACAAAAACCGTATGAAAATCCGTTGCGTAGTTCTAAAGTTCTAAGCATATATAGCGACTGCGGGAAGCGACTTTGTTTTATACCATATATGTGATATAGATAACGTAATGCTAGAATTGTTCTACTTACATGCAGCTAACAAAATATCTCCAATAAGATTGACAATAGCCACATCGAGTTCAGCTATAGTTTTTATCCATCTGACGCGTTCACTTGACAGTCCGTTCAGCAGTCTGCATAAAGATCAATAAGCTAGTTGACAATTTTTTTAATTATTTTTCTATGGTTAAGTATGGTTACTAGACCAAGAAAAAAATATTGTTTTTCTTTGACATCTAGAAAGCGCTACAATAAATATTTTAAAATTGACGTGACATTTAGAGATGAAAACGAGGTCAATCATTTTGGTCTATACATTATCTGTGTACGTCAATCCTAGATCGATGACGTCATGACTCAGAAAATTTAATAGTAAATTATCGTTCTTGTTTATAAATTGGACCTATGATGTCTCAAAATGGCTGATCGCGTTTTCGGAAATATCATATTAAGTTTGTGCAACCATCTTCAAGTTTAATGAACAGAAATTATTTTTAAAGGTTCCATATGACAAATACTTTTAGAAATAAACATCATTGTAACATTATTTCATACGGGTCAACTAGCTTATTTTGTTGTCATAGTGACTTTAAGTTGGCTATGTCTGCAAAAGCCTTTGGAGTAGATAGACTGGATGCGAAAGACGGAGATCCGAGCGTTATAAATCCAATATAGAATATTTCAGTCCAACAAAGGGTCCACTGTTAAACAAACAATAAGCTTTACCTAATTTAGTAATTTTATTAAGTCCCGATTTGTGGATAAGAATGATTTTAATTTTATTCAAAATAGAGAAGATTTTTGTTTTAACCTGTTAGCTCGGTCCATCCTGGCTAAGCATTGGTTGATATCTTCTTCCATCCTTTTCCTTTCTTCTTCTTTCTCTTGTAAGTATGCGTTCAACTTGGCAATGCCTTCGTGGAGCGCCCGTAATTTTGCCTTTGCATTAGCCAGCATAGCTTTAGGAAGATGAATCGCAGTCACAAATATGTAAAGAGTTTTAACCGACTTTTGCATTTAAAATCACTAAAGTACCAAAAAGAACAATGAGTCTACCTAACTTATAAATATTCAAAGAATGTCAAAGCGCAACCGTTTCCTATAAACCAACATTTATTTATACTACTTGACTACCTTATTGGTCTATCAGTCATTATATGCAACCGCAATAGCAACGTCCCGGGTTCGATTCCCGGGTGCGGCAAAAACTTATGTAACTAGAATCTTTTCTCGAGAGAAAAATTTCAGTGCCAGCCTGAAGATAGACAACACCCTAAATATATAAGTCACTTACTCTCCACCATAGCCAGTTCCCTGGTAGCGCGTTCCAAAGCTTCCTTCTTGGGTGCAACAGCTTTATTAACATGATAGAATTTAAACATCGCGTGCACCCACATACATAGAGATTGACACGCTTTGGATACCTAGAACAAACGAACTTTTTAGGTTTAAATTCTTTGTAAGTCGCCCGAAATAGACATCATAAATAATATTTTGATTGTGTTTATCTATGAGTATTTAGTAGATTCTATAAAAGTACCTTCAGTATTTTAGCAGGATCGTAGTCTGGATTGTTGACAAATCTTCTGAGTTTCTTTATCATGTCTTCTGTGATAGTCTCTTTGTCAAACTTCATCAGTGATTCAAGAAATGCGGTTGGATCTGCAAGCATCTGTGACCCAGGCTTCCAGTAATTAAGAATTTTCTCGCCATAGTTCTTACCAGGTTCCTATTACATACAAATGGAAGGAAAATCATCAGGCAGTCGAACCGAAGACTTAGCTAAACCTTACCTAAATACACTTTAAAGTTATAATACATTATTTTGCTATTATTATAAAGTGAAAAGGGTTTCTGATATATACAATACATCTATTGAATCAGCAAAATCAAGATGTTTTAACAACTTTACGATTTTTTTTAATTGTGTCCAATTTTTTTTTTATTTTCGCTGCAATAGTAGCTCCTCAGAAGCTTCTGACTTTGTATGAATTTGATTTCTACCCAGTCCTCGTATTTTTCGCACTCTGTGTTTGCTTGGTATCTAAGAAATATGGTTTCGCAAAGTCCCATTTAAGGCAATGTTTATAGATTTTTTTCGACACTTACTTTAATCGGTTTGATATCAAACACGACACACAAGGATTCAATCACTAGTAGTACTCCAGCTGGTGGTTTCTTCATCGCTTTAACTTCTACAACGTCATTTCGATTCAGCTCTTGTAAAGCTTTCTCGGCCGCTCGGAGTGCTGGCATAGCTTCCTCTGTTTAAATAAATAAGCCAATTTTAAGATGTAAGTGCTGGTTTAAAATGTTTACCTCATACCTCCTGTAAATTGGTAACAAGTCAATGAATATGTATGTATATTAATATGGATTAAACTTACATTCATATAGTAACAGATATAGCTAGAGGGATAGAAAGCCCAAAGAAATGATGAATGGATTGTGTGAAAGACGATATGACGAGAAAGGAAGTCATTTGTGAGATAACGACAGATAGAGAAATATGGAAGAAAAACACATAAACAACCAGAATTGTCGTATGACGAATCACGTTGCTTGCCCAATAAATGGAGCAAATAAGTAACTTTATGATACCCACGAGACGGCACAAGAAAACAAGGTCACCCAATAACAAAATTAGCCAGACCTTGGGACCATATTGTTCCAGGATTTTTATAGCCAACCCGTTTTTAATACGTTTTCTAATACCTATACTTAATCACTACATAGTATAAAACAAAGTCGATTTCTCTGCCCCTATATCCCTATGTATGCTTAAATCTTTAAAACTACGCATCGGATTTTGATGCGGTTTTTTTTAAAAGATAGAGGGTTTCAAGAGGAAGGTTTATATGTATAATACATCAGCATTGTACCCGTGCGGAGCCGGGGCGGGTCGCTAGTTTATTATAAAATATGTTTAATTCTATTATCAGCTCGGTAAAGGTCGTTGAAGGTTCGGATCTTAGACTATTAAGTGCATGGGGACAATTATGAAAAGCAAATTCAAATATTTTACCTAAGTCCCTCTGTGCATCTTCGGCAATAGCATGTGTATTAGCTGCTAGTTTTTCCGCCATTGCTTGTTCAGCTTCCACTTTAACGCGAGCTTCTTCAGCTATGGTCTAAGCAACAAATCTTTCTACTTTAAAATATAATATAATAACTTTGTATGACGAGTTGCGGTCCAAAGTGGTACAAGTGCCAAAAATATAAATTATGAAAAAAAAAATTACAGAACTGTGTTTTACAGCATTACTTAGATCATGTTTCTCTTTTTGGCCCGCAACTATGCTACAACAACATTTTTTGTCACAAGTTGGAAAAAAAAATAGTACCATTTAGGAAATCTGTTATTATTATTCTTTTTTTTTATTAACTTTTATTGTCCCACTGCTGGACAAAGGTATCCCCATAACCTTCCACTCTTCCCTTTGTGCGGCTTTCTTCAGCCAATCTCTCATGAATGCGTATAGATCGTTATTATTTTAATTTATTAACTTAATTTCCTACTTTTATAGTTCCTACTCAATGCCTACTTTTTACAGAAAATACACCTTCAAGTTTCAGGTCTCTATAATCAGCCGTTTAGGATGTGCGTTGATTTGTCACTCAATTATTTAGGACAAAGCGTCTTATTAATATAGATAGATATATCGACTTACAGTATCTTGTCACTCAATTATTTAGGACAAAGCGTCTTATTAATATAGATAGATATATCGACTTACAGTATCAATGCCGATTTGTTTAATGATTTCCCTAGTTTCCTCTGCTGCGGCTTCCATCAGTGGTTTTAGCTCTGCCAATTCGATCTGTAACTCTTTCACTTCTTCTTCTGTTTGATTTAGTTTGCTCAAACCTGATTTAGAAAATAAACTTAAGAATATATGAATCGATATATGTGTATGTCCGTGCGTTAAGAACGACGTCACCAATTTGTCTTTTTTATTAATATTTTAGTTTTAATTGTATTCCTAAATTACGTTTTATTAAACGAGTACTAATCAGTTCGTGATATATATATATTGAATGAATTATCGAAACTATGAGTATCTTGCCAGTTCTTCTGCAGGTCAGGTAGACATCGAGAATGTTTGGTAGTAAAAGAAATGTACCTATAATTAAACATTTTATGATATGGTATGGTAATAAATGATTTCCCTTCCGTTCTATGTGAATAAAAAAATATGACTTAACAGCCTGTTTACGTCTACTGCTGAATATGGGTTTCCTATTGAAACACATTGGCAAGCCAGAGTCAATGTAGTAAGATAGAAAATAACCTGGAGCTGATAGATAGCCCATCAATCAGGTGTACGCCTCTTAGTCACCTCTTACATCACCCATGGCAGATATGGAGTCATCATCATCAGCCCGTATAACGTCCACTACTGAACATGGGCCTCCTACGCGAGAGGGTATTTGCCATAGTCACCACGCTTGGCAGGCGGAATGGTGACCGCAGTATTATGTTGTACCCCACAAGGAAACGCTGCTGACCGTTCCTTGATATAGGATTATTATAGATGATATTATAACAATCGGGACCAACGGCTTAATGTACTTTCCGAGGCACGGAGGGTAGTCCCTCAACCAACCAGACCCGGAAAGAAATCTTAGAATTTACACAAAGATTTCCTGTCCGGCGCGGCGTGGGGATCGAACCCACGAGTTTATAGCGACGAGATTTATAGCGAGCCAAATACCGCTACGCTACGGAGGTTGTCTAGGAGATATGAAGTGGTCTATTGTAATGATGACTACGACTACTAAAATATCAAATAACATACCAGTCTTCAGTGCATTGGATTCCGTGAGTATTGCCTTTTGCTTCTTTTTGAACATTTCGGCGTACGCGCCTAACATTTCCATATACGACATTGGAGTCACATAATTCAGTCGATTCAGTTGTATTTTGAACTGTTGGGATGCATCTACCACTGACTGGTGAACATAGCAGCATACCGCCTAAAATAATATTGCAATCTAATCTGAAAACTTTTCATGGCACATCCAGAACACCGCGACTGAATTTCCAAGAGCGAGACTACCTTTCGGCATACATCACCCGCCCTTCAGGTTTGAGCAGTCATTTTAACGTATACATGTATATATGTAACTAATGTTTCTTTTGATAAATCTTGCATTAAAATTACAACAAACATCATGTTTTCCATATTAATAAAAATATAAAAGCATTTGTTTCATGAGTTTATTATATGGCTCGATTGATGTATGGATGGATCGATGTTTGTTACGCTTTCACGCAAATATTTCTGGACGGATTTGGTTAAATGTGTACGGGGCTAGTTTGGCTGGGTTATATATAAGCAACTCACGCTACGACCACAGCAGCAGTATAACACGGGTAAAACCAAGGGGCGCAGCTAGTCTTAAATATTTATAAATAAACTATGATTTTAAAATCATAAGCTGTATAAAGTTACTGTTTTTGCTTAAAACCACGTTAATCAGCAAGGTTAAATAAACAACTAGGTGAATACCACACAATCAATTAAACTCTGCAAATATTTCACTCACCACCATAGAACTTATGACCTGAAGCGATGCCGCCTGCAGTTCTATCATATTCTCGAAGAAGTGGAAGGCAACAGACTCCAGCGCAGTTTTAGGCCACTCGCTAAACCAATCGATTGTGCAACAGTTTACCAACGACGGAAACTGACGGAGACGGGCCCGAAACAGCTGTCAAAAGTAAGTAAAATTCCATCTATCAACCTGTCTCAGTCCACAGAGAAACGAAGGCCCCGTTTGCGTAGGTATACTATAATAATATCAGGAGACGGTTGATATTTTTGTTGTTAATAAAAATAAACCCAGTAATCACCGATCCGATTTCAAAAAACGGAATTGTTTTAGGAGTGGAAAATAAAATTTTACCGGCGCAATTATGTAATAGGTTGTGCGATTTCATTTACATTCATGTAAAAATGGTTTCCAGTCCAAATATACGTTACTAAATTTCGTCTACGGACGCGTGGCGTTACACGCGTAATACAACACCAGATCACAAACAACTTACCTCGCCTACAGGGCTCATGACCACAACAATATGTAAGTTGCTCCTCACACGTTTTTGATAGCAAGCAAATAAGTTCGTCTTAGTAGCAGCCAGGTTCATCTCCATGACAGCATGACGGACCGATTGGTAAATATTATCAAAGTCCTCTGCTTCATAAATGTTAGGAACGTCTCCTGAACTCAAGATATTATTTAAATCTTCTAGAAAAGATTCCATTTTAATCTGAAACATGTGACGACGAACATGTAACGACGACCAGCGCCGGATGACTGATAAATCAAACTAAAGTATTTAAGTAAAAATGGATATAAATGTTTGCATTAATATCTATTCTTGCTGAAATTCTGTGTTTCTCGATTAAAGCAGCAAAAAAATATGCAAAAA
Organism: Nycteola revayana; assembly: GCA_947037095.2. NCBI lineage: Eukaryota > Metazoa > Arthropoda > Insecta > Lepidoptera > Nolidae > Nycteola > Nycteola revayana. The sequence goes on from OX344844.2 coordinate 4,359,078, forward strand.
TACCCGCTTTAGGATCACAACCCATTAAAGCTTCTTCTGCACTTCAGCAGACTGTTAACGTCTACTGCTGAACATAGGCCTCTATCTTACCTAAAGTACTTTAATCATTCATAAAAATGATTTATCAGCTTATCTGGAACATTCTAAGCATAAAAAGAGGCTAGGAAAAAAAAGCCAGCCAATAATAGTGGTGGGAACATGTCGAAAAAAATAATTGAAAATTTATATTTTAAATTGTATTTTGCTCGAGAAAGAGCTAAGGGGCATGAAAAAGAGCGCGTGGAGGGGATACACGCGACGACAGCGTCCGTGCTCTCTCGGCGCGTCGCACAAAGGGGTATTTGATACTAAAATATGGCCAAAAATATTTCAAGATTTTTTTCTCAGCAAAATTGTTACCAAAATCGATTGGCATTAAATAAAACACAAAATAATAGATACAGATGATACAGATATACATTTTAATAAAAGAACACTTAATACAAAATCTTCGTTAGTCACTATCACTATATTCATCATTTTCTGAATTTTCCTCGTCCAGAATATTTCCGCTTTCATCTCCAGTTACACCAAATTCCACAGGGCGTAGCAGTTCAATCGTTTCCCTACAAAATGGTTGAGTTTTTTTTCTTGGCAACTTGCGTATGCAGGAAAGATAAGGATCTGAGCTTAAAAGTAATCTGTTGATTACGTCTTTATTGCAATCTTCCCGTGAAAATTTGCGTGCAAAACTTAACCGGTAGGGCCGAAAATATTTTATTTCGTGCTTCTGCTGCTTCCTCGGAAAGTTGCCCGATTGGTAATAAAGCATGAGAAATTATCTCTGCACCATGCACTAAAATTTTGTGCATATAATTGCACTGTAGTATAATTTTGTACAATACTTTCTTGGTGAATGTTTTATTTGATGCATCTGGAAAAAAATGAATGTTGTTTTAAAATATAATAATTAATCGGTTAGTTTTTAAAACTGTGGGTATAGTTTACGAAAAAAATCATTAAAAAAAAACGCTCTGTTTCCGCAACATATTTGTTCATTATTAACTTTCCAGATTGTCCCTGATTACGATTCTGTTACTTTTTTCAGTCGGACTTCTCCGGAAATATAAGAAATTTACTCATTTATTAAGCTAGTTCGATATTTTTTTCATAATTTTTACTGTTTCTAATTTAAGCCACAAAAAAGATTCAAAAGATATAAACTTCAGTAAAACAACGTATAAAATAAGCTACATACCTCCATCACCAGAATCCATCATCAACACTTGTCAATAACACTTATTTTTATTTTTATATCACCGCGTAAAGCCTGATTTTTTTAAGGCGCCGAGAACAAAACGTGCACTCAAGACAATAGCTACGTTCCGACTGATACTACTGGTCAATTGCTATCTCTGGCGCATTAAGATGGCCGCCATAACGTGCGCGATGTATTATACTATTCTACGAAATAATAATATTGTTATAATAGCAAACTTCAAAAACCTGATTATTGACCATTTTTTTGTGTCAAATACCCGTATGTGCGTCGTTTTTCCTAGCCTCTGGGAATTATAAACTTTAAGCACAAAAAAAGCCAGCTTTGTTCTTATTCCCACCAACCAAATGACGCCAGATTTTTTTTGTGTGCTTTGGGGAGGTAGGCACACCATTTGGCAAAAAGTAATCCTGATCATATTATCTTTTTTTTCCCCAACCCATAACTCCCACATCCACCACGCGAATCCTGCTAGATCGACGTTTTTATGCTTAGAATGTTCCAGATAAGCTGATAAATCATTTTTATGAATGATCAAATTACCTGACCGTTTCGGTCGTCAGCTCTCCGTCCATACACAGTAAGTTGGTCAGTAACTTTGAGCTGTTGGAAGCTGCTGCCCATTCATCAAGCGTCCCTTAGTCACAACTTACAATACCTATTGGAAGAAATGGGGTGGTATATTCTAAGGTAAGGTAGCAACCACTCAGCCTATTGGAGCTATCCTACACTAAATATATACACAACTCCAGAACCCCTCACCGGCCACCACGCGGGGTAACCACGCGCAGACGGCAAGGTGAACCACAAATTGATCACCCGTTGCATAGCCCTTACGAGGGCTTGGAGATTTTTCTCTCTGAAGTTTTTTATTTTCTTCTGCATCCAAACGTTGCACCTATTTAAGGTTTGTAAAGTTACACCTTAGCAACGATACGAACCTAGAACCTAGGGTCGATTACTGCTTGAAAACGTGGCGTCTACCTGTGGAACATCTATCGTCAGAAGTTTTTCTTCTTCATCAAGCGTAGCAGCTATGTGGATCTATCTACGGTTAGCGAGTAGCATCGATACCCAGGTATATACCTAGGGTCGTTTACTGCTTGAAAACGTGGCGTCCACCTATGGAACATCTATGGCTAGAAGTCATATGGGTGCGTTCAATCTTTAATTGGTAAAACGCAAGCTGTACCTGTGCATCAGAGAATAGAAAAACAATTCCCCTATTCTCAGCTCCAGCCTTCATCATAGTCTTCTTAAGGTCGTCGCGCCATTCGGCCTGTCCGTATGCTTTAGTAATCTCTATCTGAATACATGTCAGTTCAGCCATGTTGGCCGCAAGACGAGAAAGAGATTGGCGTCCTGCAACCGTGCAACTTTCTGGTAAAGGCATATAAGTAACGAACATATCAATAAGGCTATCTTATCGTATTGTCGACGCTTGTGCGTTGGAACTATATCGTCGGTGACCACGTCGGTAATTATAGCTAATAAGGTTGAAGATCAAATGTAGCCAATTGTTTTTTCGCCCTTTACAACAGAAATAAAGAAAATATTTGCTGACGGATAAAATTGCACCTAATTAGCAACTATCACTTACGCGGTATTAGAGAATCTTCGACGATAAATGGTTAAATCGAATGATCGTACGATCATTTTCATTGGAGGTATCGTATCGCCGACGATATTTAATTCTTAGACAGCCCTAAAAACAAGGATCCTACGGCTGATTTATAATACAAAAGCAAATATCACGTGTTTAGTTAGTTAAGTTTAGTTTATCACGAATAGATAGACAGACGCGACGCGTTGGAGGACTTTATTCTGTTTTAATTATGTAGTAACTATGATCAGACCAACGATCTATTCGAGCTCGTACATGTATAAAAAGAAATTTAAGACACCATAAATAACATACTTACCAGACCCTCCCATTCCTAGTAGCAACGCATTTGCCATTGGCTGTCTCATAATCCTTGCTATACGGCATAAGTGAGCAATAGCATCATCAAACATAACCAGGTCCAATGGTACTGTAGTCGCCATGTTATAGTCTTCAAGGTAATGATTCAGAATATCATGTAACTGTACAACACACCATTTTATTCAATAAGGACCCCTTAAGTACGTGCTTTATTTAATAAAAGCTTCCCGCGCGCGATTTTATCCGCATAACTTCCGTTTCCATAGCTAATACATAACACAGGTCGACAAGGTTTTTGGTGCACAGAAAAAAAAAATATTTGTCATTTCAGAGATTGATGCATATTGTTTCATTTTTTTAAATATTCTGTCACGTCTAACTTTAGAGATACTTGACAATAAAAAGCAAAGTCTTTTTTAAACATATGTAAATAGACTAATAAATCTATTAGTATAAAATTGTAAGATGAGTGTTTTTGTTAGTAGCTATTCAGAAATCTAATTATCGTTTATGATTTTGTTGCTGTAATGTTCATTTTATGAAAATATTAACATTTGAGTGCCATTAACAAAAACTCTATTGAAATGTGTGAGAAAAATAAAGATCAACAAAATTTTACACATTTTAGGCGATTAACACACGGCACCGCGCACCACCGCGGTAGGCGGTGAAGCGGATCTCATGTCGCATTGTTCTCTAATAAATCCGGATTTATTAGAGAACAATGCGACATGAGATCCGCTTCACCGCCTACCTCGGCGGTGCGCGGTGCCGTGTGTTAATCGCCTAAGTGCATTCTAAATTAAAACAATAATTTTAGACAAAATCCCTAATGCCTAATCAATTCGGCTACGGTGAGTTCCAACCGACCATCGATATGTTTCTTTTTTTTTTAATCCGACATTTTGACATTTTTCCACTAGCCGTGGTCAGTGACGTTCTTTCTATTACTTTATAAGGTCTGGTGCTCCAAACCAAAACTCTCTTACAAGAAAGTCACTTATTGTACTGAAACTCCCACTGTTTCTGCTCAGTTACAAATAAGTAAAATGAGTGACGAACAACAAAACTCTACCTCATCCTTATCTGTGATCTCTACATATTTTCTGTCACCACTTCCAATATCCATAAAGTCTCCGTACAGCATGAGGCGATCCTTCAGTAGCTCAGTCGGTTTCTTGCCAAATTCGCTCACTACTTTCTTGTTTAGTAATCTGCCGATTATGTTTTGTAACATTATAATATCGCTCATTTGCAAGAAGAACGTCATAATTCAAAAAACCGTGATATTGAGTTATATAAACACAAATAATTAGAAAACTCTGCTTTACTTTCTGTAAAAACGACACAACTCTTCGCCTTAATATGAGTGAGTGAGAAAGTTTATGTCACTCTGTCTCAGTCTCGCACGCGCGCGCGCTTTTTTCGAGACCGACTCATTTTTAGTTACTCCAAGTTTGTCGCGAAGAGTGCACGTACAAGGTTTCAACGGAGACGACATATTTCGTTATATGACGATCTTCTCGTAAAAGTAAGTAAAATTTGTTTTATTGGTTTGGTGCTAGAACGTCACATACACGTTTGTGACGACGTATCAGTAAAATTGTGAATCAATAATGGTAGTCATATTTAGTATTGTGTCGTTATTCCTAATAAATAATAAAGACTTTTTATAAGTATTGTGAGTTATGACGTTATTGGCAATAATTAAAATAATAAGCATTATTTCACAAACGACACATTAACCTATAAGCCGTTTTTGTTGTTATAATTAGTTTACTTTCGCGACTGTATTTTTTTAATAATGTATTTTATGACGTTATTAATAATAATGTTTTAATTTTAGGCGTTTCACTAGTACGTATTAAGTACGATGGCGTCCAATAGAGGGAGGAAGATTTTGGCTTTAGTCACCCCCAGTAACGATGATGGACCAAGTACTTCGACGGATAAGAAAAGTAAATACTATTAATTTCTACTGAATATTATAAAATGCTTTATTATGTGAATAGAATTGTCAATTTTATTTATTTTCAGATGATACTGTCCAACGTTCCCGTAGAAACAGTACCAGCAGCTCCTCGAGTTCTTCCAGTAGTTCTTATGACAGTACAACGAGTTCTTCATTTAACGAAGGTATTTATGACTTACTTATTATTACCATAATTACTAGTGTTAAGTATAATATTGGCTAATAATTCTTTTAATTTTCAGATAGTGACGACTCTGTGAAAGACCCTCTTTATCAACCGGAAGATCTTGTGTCACCAGTATCACCAGCAATTTTTGTCCAAGATAACAATGATAATATTCTTACTGAGAGAGATATTGACCAAGTTACAGATCAAAATGTAAACATCGAAATGATAGAAACACCACAGTTAATTGCTTCTGATACCAATAATATTCCGCAGATAGATAGTTCCACAAATTCAGCGGAATCTGTTCTGCAGGATTTGTCTAATAGAGGCAGAAAACGGAAAAGAAATGAATGCAATTGGAGAAAGAATGTAATGAAGAGGCTTAAAAATTCAGGGAAATCTTATGAGAGTACAGTTACAAAAAAGATTATACCGGAACGGAAAATGGGGGAACCTTGTTCCGAAAGATGCAAGTTGCGGTGCAGCACACTGCTTACAGAAAATGATCGAAAAGTATTGTTTGAAGCATATTGGGCACTCGGAGACACAGAACTGCAGTGGAATTATATTGCAAATAGCATGACTGTCATTAAACCTAAGTATCGTTATGTTCGAGAGGGTGGTATTAGAAATAAGCGACAGCTTAACAATGCGGTTTACTTACTCTTACAAGGTGATAAGGTAAGAGTTTGTAAACTATTTTTTAAAAACACTCTTGGCATCACTGATCCTCCAATCCGCACTGTAATAAGCAAACGCAATACGGTTGCAGGAATTCTTTTGTCGGGTGATAAGAGAGGCAAACACTCTAATCACCCTAAAGTTGACGATGCAATTCGAGCTGGAATCAAAGCACACATAGAATCGATTCCCAAAATCGAATCGCATTACACCCGTGCTAATACCTCCAAAGAATTAATCGATGGTAGTAGGTCTATTGTTGAAATACACAAGGACTATGTAGAGATTTGTAAGTCAAAGAATGTTCCATATGGCAATTACATAATGTTTTACAAAATTTTTACTGAAGATTATAACATTTCATTTTTTAAACCAAAAAAAGATCGTTGTGATACCTGTGCTATTTACGAAAACTGTGAAAATGAAGAAAAAGCTGTTAAAAAAGAGCATTATGATAGACATTTAATTGAAAAAGATTTTTGTAGAGATGAAAAGACCAAAGATAAAGAAAATAGTCAGCTGATAGTTGCAGTTTATGATTTGCAGGCGGTGTTTCAATGCCCAAAGGGAGACACCTCGTTATTTTATTATGTAAGTAAGTTAAATGTGTTCAATTTCACGATTTATGAATTGCAATCTAAAAAAGTTAATTGTTATATTTGGGACGAAGCTACTGGTAATAGAGGTGTCAATGATTTAGGAACATGTGTATAGAAATATATAGAAAATCAAGCTATGGCTGGCACAGAAATAGAGCTGGTATTCTACTCTGACAATTGCGTAGGTCAGCAAAAAAATAAAATGATGATAGCAATGTACATGTTTGCTCTACAACGTTTCTCAAACATTAAAGCTATCACGCATAAATATTTGATTAAGGGACACACTCAAAATGAGGGAGACTCGGCACATTCCCTGATAGAACGCCAGATTAAAAAACAGGTTAGAGCTGGCCCAATGTATACGCCTGAAGCATTCATCAGTGCAGTTAAGACAGCCAGATCAAAACCTGAACCCTTTAAAGTAAATATAATGTGTCATCAGGATTTTCTGGATTGGAAGGAAGTATGCACACAGATGGGCTTAAGCATAAACAAGAATGATGTAGGTGATACTATTAAATTTACTGATCTCAAAGTTGTTAAAGTGGAAAGAGAACATCCACAAGACATATTTTATAAAACGTCTTACTTGGATAGAGAGTTCAAAAGAGCAAAAGTGATAAAAAAGAAGAAGCATGTTGACCCAGAGCTTAAACATGCATATAATCAGCGTCCCGGGTTGAGCAAGAAAAAAAAAGATGGCTTGCTTAACTTATTGACTAAAAAAGCTATTCCAAGTTATTATGGTCCATTTTATAATTCATTATAAGTACAAAGTTCATTACTTTAGCACTAAAATTTAATTAATGGTAATCTACAACTGTGATTGATTTATTAATATAAGACTAACTTTGTGCTATTTAAAGTTTAACTCGTCGTTGATTCTTATTAATACCTGATATTGTTTGTTTAATTTTGATAAAAGATAAATATTGTTTAAGCAAATGACTGATTTAGAAATAATGTTGTTGTCATAAGAAAGAAAACTATTAAACTTTTAATTTCATAATGACATTTTTTTATTTATATACCTTTAGTTTACAAAATGTTTATTATCAATAATGACACAATTTAAATAATATGAAAAAAATTATGCATATTTATTAGAAATAACGACACATCTGATCCCAGGTGATATTTAAATGGGGATTATAAAAATACTGCTCACAATTTAATTATTTGTGAAACTGTTATAGAAATATGAATAGATGCACAATACAACAAATGCAGTAAAATAACCTTATCCCTAACAGTTATAAAATAAAAAACTCAAACTTTCAAATCGCATTTCCCAAAAGTTCTCGTTTTTTAGTTGTGTCGTGCTTCTTGCAAATGAGCGATATGTAGTTTAAATTTTAGTGATTACTTTCATTGGTTTGACGAAGATCCTAAACTAATTTAGAGAACCTTATGAACCCTGTTAGGGTAGAGCAAATATTTTAGAGAATATTAAGAATAAAAGCGCAAACACATTATTAAAACGTGACGCGACGCCACGTGTGGAAATCTGATATGCACCGAGCGTCAAGGCGTGCGTGGCGTCGTGTCGGGTGTTCATACTGTGATTCTGGTCTATAGAAAACAATCCAATTGATTCGACTCAACACGCGTCGCGTTTCATCAGGTCGCGTCGCGTTTTAACAATATGTTTCCGCCTTTACAGATATTTTAAAGTAATAACACTCTATATAACATTTTATCACAGTTCTATCTCGCCCGCCAGAGAAGAGTGCGCCTGCAAAAACGCATCCGCTTCGCAACCGCTTAGTTTGCAAAGAACTTTCTGATGCCCTCGTAAGCCCGAATTCCGAGTGCGATAGTTGCACACAACTCCCTGTGAATGCCATCGGCCGAGGTTGCAGGTACCAAGGGTGACGCCCGCTTGCGTATGTTGCTTATAATATCATTTATAAACCATTTAATAAGGCTGAACCTTTTGTTTACAGTGAAGTAGCAAAAGCCTACATAGATACAAAAACTACCGTCCGAATAAAATAAAGAGTTTCAACCTAATATAGGTAATATATATTACTAGTCACTTATTCATGCTGACAATACAACAAAGATACCAAATGTTAATAAAAAATGCGAAAGGTGGTCAAAAAAGTCTTAAGAAAGACCAAATTAAAAGTACCCTAAACCGAAGGATATGCATGAGGACATTAATGAATGTAGAAGAGGCGAAAGGGGCAAGTGGAAGAAAGTGGTGTCTGCCTACCATTATGGGAAAGAGGCGTGAATGTATGTATGCATACCAAATGTTTATTGTATTTTGTGCATGAATAAGTGACGAAAATATATTTTGAAAAGCAAGTAATTATACTATTTCCATTTCTTTATTTTCTCGATGACAGTTCTAATTTTATTGTGACCAAATAAGTAATGATATCAATCGCATATATTCATTTTATTTTGTACAATGAAAAATACAACAACAAACATCAAATATCAAATATATTTTTTCAAGGTCACTATCACTCAATGGCCCACCGCCATTGTGTTTGTTTATATAATATTAGTTAATAAATTTGTACAAAGTATCCGGCAGTAGTTTTGTTTCTTACACTTTGTAAAAAAATATCGGGTCTGTTATCGTGTTACGTTTATCGATAGCCCCATCCTTATCGGTTTCGGTTCGGTATAACCCAGTGCGTGTGTAAGCGTCATATTTTTATTAAATAATGCATACATAATGTAAAAAAGACGCCCATTCAAGTTTACCACAGGAGCTGTCATCGAGAAAATAAAGAAATGGAAATAGTACAGTAAATCAATACAGAAGTAGGGTAAACATAAATGAGCAGCTTGTCTAAAGATCCTCAACATCTTTTAAAACTTTGTATTTAAAATTTCTGGTCAAAAATAACATAAGAGTTACGTACTTAACAAACCAACTGCGATCTTCATCGTTTACGAGACGGTCCTGATACACACGCTGATGTTCATGGTACCATAGTCTTATAACATCGTCCTCCGTCTAAAACAAATTAATGTTAGAAAAAGGATAATGTCATCAAAACAAAAACCACAAGACACTACCTAATTGTCTGCTGAGTACACTACCATTAAAAATGATTTGTTCATAATAATATCATCATGAGCTATATAACATTGCTGAACATGGGCCTCTTCAGAGGGAGGGCTTTATCTATAGGGGGTAGTGGGTGGGTTAGTGACACAGTATTTAATTGTTACACACAAGGCAACGCTGCTGCCCGTTCCCTGGTATATGCTTGTTATAGATGTTATATTAATCGGAACCAACGGCTTGGGCGTGAGCATTCTTAGAGCGTGTGACCGACGCGAACAACACAAACGCCGAGGTCCAAACCCCGCCATCGACAAAATGTGACATACGCACCAGCGCACACCTAATGTAGGGCCTTAGCTGACCCTACATTAGGTGTGCGCGATCCTGAATATAAGATATTCATATAATATTGAATGTAACAGTACTAACCTCAATTATCTTCGGGTCCATCATTAAAATCCCTTGAAATACTTTGCTCAGATCTCTCAAGTTAAATGTATAATGTGACTTGGTAGGAGTCGGAAGTAACTCTTCGACTAAGGAGGAAAATATTTCGATAGACGCCTTCAGGAAAGGATTTACTCGAATTTCCACCTTGGGATTGCAATTGCGTACCCAAGAATCTAAAATCACGCTGAAGATTCCATACTGGAAAAATGTATTTTATTGAACAGTCAACCAAATAAGTAAAAATATTATTGATTTGTATTTTTCTAAAGGCATCTGCACCACAACCTGCACTTGGCAAATTAATACCTATCTCGGGAGGTATTTTACAAACATATTCATAGATACAAAGTCAATAATTATTTATTCATATAGACACATTCAAAATATTTTAAACCATGTTTTAGGATGCATCCTATTATATTTCTACCACTAGTTCTGGACGTGGCAACTCTGAGAAGAACTGGCAAGAAACTCAGAGGAATCCTTTTTTAAATTTTATGTTACAATTATTAATAAAGCAGTATTGTTTCAGAGCAACGCACTCCCAAGCAGTTTTGTCTAATAGCAGCAGAAAGCAGAAATTTTATATTAAGCCATTTTAAATAATTTATCTTTGACATATCGTTTAAACTTGGTTGTGGAAAGATGTCTTACATTATTAGAAAGTTTGTTGTAGAAACGTATACATTTCCCCATGAAAGAATTGCTAATTTTGTGGAGACATGTAGCATGTAAAACGAGATTATGCTCAGTTCTAGTATTAACATTATGGGTGTCGCTTTTATCTTTAAGCTATCAATATCCTTCTGAACATATAAAAGGTTTTCATAGACATATTGTGATGCGACTGTAAGAATATTAGTCTCTTTGAATTTCTCCCGTAGGGAAACTCTCGGACCAAGTTTATATATGGACCTTACAGCTCGTTTCTTTAGTACAAAATGATGTCAATGTCCGCACAGTTTCCCCAGAAAAGAATATCTGTGGTTCACACAAATAGTTGTTCCGGGTGTGAATCCAACCGAACATTCATGTCATTCTTTTATTGTCATGTTTTCCCTAATTGTCGTCATAATAATAATAAAAAAAAAACCTTTATTATAATCAGCCCGTATAATATCCACTGCTGAACATGGGCCTCATTTTGTCGTAGTCACCAAAACACAAAAAATATGACGATTCCAAATAAATGTAACCATTTTTACTGAATTTTGAACTTCGAACTTTAAACCGTGCTTGGCAGGCGGGTTGGTGACTACGGTTGACAACTTGACCGGTTTAGTTGATAAGATTTTTGAGTTTTTTGAGGATTTTTTTGTATAAAATCACATATTGATCATGGTTATTATGTAGCGATGGACTGTAGGTTATGAATTACAATAAACTTTTAAGAATCATAATCATAATTTAAATAGTGTAAAGCTTATAGAAAATAGATCGAAAGTCGGCCAGTTGCCAACAATGGTTAAACACTAAAATATCTTAAACGAAGTTACTCACTTTGCTGTTGTATTCCATTTCGGTGAATGAGATATAATGGAAGTGCCGCAACAAGCGCATGGTGACAGGGTTCCGGCCACCGCCCGGGGGTCCCATGGCTCCCACAATCCCTACATCCACTATGGTCTTGAACTCACCAATATTCTCACGGTCGTACCAACCTGATCCATTGATACAAGTATTATTTTTAAAAGAGAAATAAATCCCTTTGTCACGGTCATAGAACACTCATTCTCAGAATGCCTGTGATTCACACAAATAATTGTCCTGGGAATAGAACACAGAACACCAGATCTGGGAGCAATTATCGTAACTAATTAGCCACAGTGCAATGCAGTCAGTATTTTGAAACCACAATACACTCAGGTGTTCAAATGCTATTATTTTTGTATGTTTGCATTTGATACACCGGTGCTATCTAATTGTTGAAGTTCGTGCTTGCTATGCAATTTCATCGTGCGATAAAACGCATCGTATGCACACGCGTCCTTCAATAAGATGAAATGGAGCTTTTATTATTTCTGGAGAACATACCTCTTTAATGTTAAAAGATTTTTTTGTATTCAGTCCAAGTCGTTTGAGTTTATTCATCACAAAGAAAAATACAAATCTTCCCCCTTTAAAATATAAGTAGATACATTACTCCGAATCAGTTACCAATAAGAACACAATTGAAACAGAAAGAATGTATAAAACTAAAACGAGGAGTTTCCTCATCTTACCAGAAAAGTCCATGAACTGCCGAAGTAGCTCAATAGGTGGCTGAGCTCCATACACCTCTAGAGCTGGCATGTTCAAGTCATCGATGAAGAAGACTTGGCGTTTTGTTGGTGGTGGTCCAAATACTCCTCGACGACGCCGTTCTAATTTACTGTCTATCACATCCTAGAAAATTTGCAGCCGTGTTGGGTCACTTTAATAGGTTACATTTATCACTATAATTCGATAACAAATAATGCCAAAAAATGGAAAATAGTACAAAGTGTACGTTATTATTATTATTATTAAGAGCCTACGTTGTCCCACTGCAGGGCAAAGGCCTCCCTTCCCTCCTTCTATCTCTCGTGATGTAATGCGATTGTAGGCCAATACTTTAAAAATGAGTCCAGCTCATCTCGCCATCTTCTTCTGGGCTTGCCGCGTGTACGTAAATGTAAAATAAAATGTACGAATGTTTCACAACAGAATTACGCTATTTTCAAAGCTTTTAAAAGTAAAACATTAATATGTTTGATGTGAAACTAAAAGTTAATAATAATGCTTAACGTTTATAAGAATACGAAATCAGTGTATGAACTTAGCTAGAGTAAACCAATCATACTCCACTATGTCTATATATTCAATCTCTCGCTGCCGACTGTCATCTCAAAGATGGTCGAAAGCGAGAGATTGTATGAATGTTATGAGAAATAATAGCTTCTAACTTGCGTTTGATTAGCCGATGTTCTCGCGGAGAAAACTAAAAATTCGCATATAAACTTCTTGTGAAGGCCTCGTGCAAGCTTGGAGGTGATGGTGACCGTCTTGCCAGTTCCAGTGGGGCCGACGCAAATCACGTGGTTATAATTCGTAATCTTGTAGCCTAGCATTGCAGCGGAGCGCACGTTGTCCATAGTGGGGACTTCGATGTCTGTGTTTTATAACCGACGAATCAAAAATAGAATTATAATTGTGTTTTATAAAAATAACCAAAGAATTAGAAAAGGGAATCAAATAACGTTTAATAATTGAAAAGAGTTAAACTAGTATATGTAATCGGCTGTGGTAGGAAAAGACATAATTTTGATTTAAGGAACATCCAAAATGTATACTGTCCCTAAAAAAGCTGATAATATCATGTGTAGTATTTACATTATTAAGATTGTTTTGTCATATTTTAAAGTTTATTTTATAAAAATAAAATGAGATGAGATACAGCCTGGTGACAGACAGACATACAGACCCGTTTTTATCCTTAAATGGTCATGTCTTTCTCAAGTTATATGTGTATATATAGATTTTCTGTTAATATTTATAACTAACCAGCATAATTCCATTCAGGATCAACCTCATAAGCTTCGAGGTTTGTCAACCAATTGTACCAATAGGGGTTCGCTGGCTCGCCGTCCTCCGTAGGATCCGTAAAGCCCCCGTCATGGAAACTGATACAATAACATAATTTCACAAAATTTATGTAAATAATGTTCGTCCAATGTTCGGAATTCCTTCTCTATATAGACTACTAGCTGTAGCACTCACAAATGACGTGGTAAAAGTAATTTTCAAAATCGTTTAATTAGAGCCAGAGATCCGCTACAACGTCACAAACTTTACCTCTTTATAATATAAGTATAGATAGTATAGCAGTCAGCGCAATTTTTGGAAAATAGGTTACAACATTCGTTTCACGTATTAATATACAGATTTATCATTAAAGACTACAACTCAAGTTCCAGGACTAGCACCTCTGATGTTGGGGTGAAGGTCGAAAAACCTTGGTGGGACTTGGCGGGACATATATACAGAATATACACGGACTGTGGGCTAGAATCGTCACACAGTGGCAGTCGACAGATGGCGCTCATCGCCGATGTCGTTCTCGGAATGGTGGTGGGTGTAATTGTCTAGACCATTTCTGCAACATTGGCCATAGCATGTTATCGACCAAAGCATGCTTGAAATGAATTGAGGGAGACCTTTGCCCAGCAGTAGGACCGTGTGGGGTGAAATAAAAATATATTTATTTATTATTTCATTATAAGTGAGTGCGATTAAATCTTAGTCTTAAACCATATGTAGGCGCTTACGGGGCGGAAGGAAAAAGGGTCGGCAGGATAAGCGTGGTTGGTGCTGTACATATTATCTAGTATACTGGCACTAGTTGCCTTTGTATTTGGACTGCTATACCATTTAACATGCGGTGGATAGGGTGCATTTGCCTGAAATTAATGTAAAAAAACGTTTCTTTACTTTCTTAAACAAGAATAATTCGTATTAAGTCATATCTCCAGTGGAATATCCACAATATCAAAATAATTCTCGGAATAAAGACATACAATATGAAAAACATATTTCTAGAGCTCAGAGGTCGTATGTGCCTTTATCGTAAACTGACACTTACGACCAAATACTTCTGAAGTATACATCGGCGGTAAAAATAATGTTATACATACGTATAATCGTAGACACTTCCTTGGGCAGGGATTGCGGGTTTCAGGCCAGCTTCATTAGTGATTTCCCTGATGAAGTTAGAGAATACCGAGCGGCTATGATGGTCGCAGGTCGCACCCACCGACCAGATCACCGCCCATACAACCCATATGGGGGCTAAGCGGGCTATTTCAGAGAAAAAATACATATTATGACGGGTGGCGAACTCAAGCGGTACTGAACTGTATCAGCCCGTTTCATACGTGCTGAACATAGGCCTCATCTTAACCTTTGCGAGACATGGTCGTTGAGGGATATTGCCATAATATTAACTTGGCAGGTTGATTGTTGATATACCCGGTGAAGTAGCAAAAGCCTCAGGGCTAACTAAATATGTCCGACCGAAAAAAAAAAGTTGATTGGTGAGTATCCTAGAGCTGACAGCTGCAGGTGCTCATCCTTCAGCTGTATGGATGTCCCTTAGTCGCTTCTTACGAAACCCATGGGCGGACTTGGTCTATTCTGAGCCGGACGCCACACAGCACGCAACCGGTACAAGTACCAAAAAAAGAATTTAATTGCATTTCAGTTTGAATAAAAGAAATCAAGAACTTACGCATCATCGCTAAAATTGGCCCTCCTGGTGGAGGTCGATCATCCTTCCCAGTAAGAGGGCGCAGCCTATAGTCTAGGAGTTCCAAAAACTTGAGTACGAGGGCTGAGTCAATCGACTGTACAATCTCAGTAAGGGATGATCGAAGAAGATTTATAGCCGGATAAAGATACGTGTTAGTAAGAGTAGGCAATAGCTTGCGGATGCTATCTGCTATCTGTGAAAGATCATAAGTAAGTTCACAAAATTGAAAAATATTTATATATTTTTTTTTAAAATTACTAACTGAGTTTTTGCACAGCACTAGTAATCTTGTTAACCCCAAGTTGTGCTAAGATAAAATGCTTGTATGACAAGTGGGTTTACGTCGTGCAATGAGTGGAAATCCAATCGGCGACCATGATCATGATCATGATCGTAAATCCGACGCGCCAGCCATTGGGCTACGGGCGCTTCAAAAAGATAAAAATTTACTTCTTTGCAGCAAAAGAGAAGTCTTACCGGCGGCAAATTTGCTTTAAGCCAGGCATTGACCAACGGCTGCAGTCCAACTACTTTGGTGTCCAAATACACCATGCCGCATCGAGATACCGTGGCTGGTGAAGCTACAGCCAAGTCAGCTACTTCGAATATCATACGTTGCCGTTCGGTCAACTTCATTATCTCGCCACTTGATAAACACAGTTTTTTGTTATCATCTAATACCTGTGGAATAGATGATGCAGTTTTAATTTTAATATTAGATACTTACTAAGTAGTAGTTCGCCGTGTGGTTACCGGCTTAGAATAGCCCATCCCATATCATCCTATGGGCGTCGTAAGAGGTGACTAAAGGCCATACAGCTGATGGATAGGCAGCAGTATCTAACAACGCAAAGATACTCCCATCTTACTGCGATCACCAACCCGCCTGTTAAGCGAGGTGATTGCGGCCATAAACCCCAATGTCTCTGGCTTGCTAAGGTTAAAAGGAGGCTCATGTTAAGCAGTGGACGGCCTGATAAAAAAGTAGTCAAAATATCAAGGTCGTCTATGTTGGATTACAGCAGTAACTCTCTTATTAATAAACTAGCTGATAACCAGAAAATTTTAAAATGTCATTTACAATAAAACTTACTAGTGACACATTAACAAATATGAAAGTATTTAATATACTTTGTGAGTAAACAAATAAATTAAGACATTTAAAGCTTCAAGACTTCGAAGAAAAATCAGCGCAATTAATGTTTTGAATTAGACATAGTATTAAAAAGGTTTACATGTATATATATACAATAAAGGTCATAGCGCACATATCAGCTCTGATGATTATGATGTATATGAAAGGCTCGGCGCTAGGCGTCGACTCGGGCAACAAAAAACTCGACGTTGGCCGAGATTACTATTTTTCGAATTTGATGTCGTCTTTTCGGCCAATAGATATTTGTTTCATGCCGAGTTACAGCTAAAAAAGATTCGTCACTTTATACGAATTTTAAAAAGCCCGTTTTAGCATAAAGGTCTGTTGAAAAAAAGCCAACTGAAATAAACTCTTTAAATCATATTTAATGTATAAATGTATAATCCAATGTTTTTTTTACCATTATTTAATTTTTTTTCTAATCATCATGATTATTTTTATACCAAGTAAGTAACAAAAAATCGTTTACAATTACTATTTTTAACAAACATGGTTAAAAGACAAAAAGCATTTAGACGACAAATGGTGTTTTTACCAAGTTAAAAATAAAACAAACAATGTAACTGAGTCATGGAACTCGAGACTGAATAAAAAGGTAAAACCTAAACCTAACATCGCTTAGTTACTGCAAACTCTTACAAAAGATTTTAATTATTACACTACATTTTTTAAAAAGAATAAATATATAACTAAAAGAACTAAGGAAACTATGAGACGTCAGCAGAAAATAGAATCTATACTGATCGAACTTATCGATAATGAAATAACGATAGGTCATTGTATTGATAAAATTGCTTTATGTATGTGTTAAATTTGAGAAATACCTCATATACATACCTACATATATATTAAAATAAAATACGGGAGCCTGCACAAATCCTCCTAAATTTTGAATCAAAATCGAAACCTTATTTTCTTTATGTTAAAATTGAGATCTAACTTTGTTACTAACTTGGTATAAAAATAATCATCATGATTAGAAAAAATTGTACATAATGGTTAAAAAAACATTGGTTTATACATTAAATATTTTGTAAAGTCTGATTAAAAGAGTTTATTTCAGTTGGCTTTTTTATAACAGACCTTTATGCTGAGACGGGCTTTTTAAAATTCGTATAAAGTAACGAATTTGCCGAATTTACTACTGCAATCTTCGTTAGGTGTAAACTCGGCATGAAACAAATATCTATTGGCCGAAAAGACGACATCAAATTCGTAAAATAGTAAACTCGACCAATGCCGAGTTTTGTGTTGCCCGAGTTGACGCCTAAGCCTATGAAACGCCACGCGTTTTGGTAAATTAGGCCTCAATCGAATAATCTAAATTATACTAAAACGACGTAAGATGCAGACGTGAAACAGAAGCAGCAAAGATCCGTGACGGATAAGGCACGGAAGTCTACACCACGCCTGCGCCACGCCACTTGTGTAACGTGATACTTTGTCTACGTGCAAAAACATTTGTATAAAAACGTCTTGGATCGTCATCATGTCCGCCCTGCGTCTGTGCCACAGAAACGTACGGTGAGCTTACGTCGTTTCTATATAATTCACGCCTTAGTGTGCTTAAAAACCCTTTCCAAGTTAATATGTGTGCTACGTCATTAATATGTTAATTAAATTCAATTACCGTATTCATATTTTCAATCCACACTGCATCGACCGGACCATCGAAGACGTACCAGCGTTTATCCATATCTTCTACAGCTATACCTTGGCGCACCAAGCTTGATAGTATGCCATCGGTCCTAAAGTTAAAAAAACATATTAGCGTTTTCACTTCATATCAGGGTTTTCGAAAAATGGCGAGAGCATGAAATGGCGGCACTGAGGCGTCAAGTCCAGGCTCCTGTCAAAGCGCTTTCAATCTAGGGTAATTGGTAAATAACCGTGATGTCTCCATTTATTACGGTTGGAAGCGGCCTGCATCCACCGTAATCCCGCGGACTTTACTAGGTCATCCGTCCGTATAGTTCGTGGACGTCCTATGGTACGCTTGCCGACCCGCGGTCTCCGTTCGTGACCTTTTCGGCCCCAACGGTCATCTGTTCGCCGTGCCCATGTGCTCAAATATAAACATAAGTATGTGAACATGCGTAATATTTTTGCGTTTCAGCTAAGTTAAAAGTCACTGAACACTGAAAAAAGATTTTAGAATAAGAATACATTTTTGTTTTAACAGCGCTGTCAAATCATAACAGTACATAAAATATGTCACATGGTATTTTCCAACCTTATCTGCATATACGGTTATTTTAAAAGCACCATCAATCTTTCAGGGGGTTAAGTACTGATGAATATAAATAACTTTTACTATGGGACAAAGCCTGAAATCGCAAAAAAAAAACAGGTGTTCCATACATTTTGTCGAGGTAAGTCAACATAAATTAAAAATAATCCTGTAAATACCGGAATACTGTTAGAATATATGAAGGCACGTCACTCTCACCATTCATGAGTTTGTAGATCAAATTCGCCGTACAACTGGCCCATAGTTATAGACTTGGGGTTCACTACAAAAGTGTGTACTGGAGTGAAAGGGAACCCGTCTGGTGCTAGCTTGCCTTTGATAGCTGTTAGCGCATCGCGGAGAACTTCGTAACACTTGTAAATTGAAAATAATACATAAATTAATGCTAATTATATATAAATTAGAGTATATGATCTAATAAAAAGACAAATATTAACAAGCAAGGCAATCAGTTATGGTAGACATTCTGTCTACAGAAAATAAACAAGAAGAAGATACATACAACAAAACGTCAGTAAAATAAACACAAACTCCCAGGTTAAGGATAACTTAGGAAAATCTGTGGAAAGGTCACAAGTCAAGTCACAACCCACAAGAAAATGTCCAAAGACCTGGAAAGGATATTACAAGAACAACTATACCCAATAGTGGAGGACATCAAAGGGGTCAAAAAAAACTCCAAGAAAGAGAGCCCGCAACGATCCACCCACCCATCAACCTTAGCGAACACCTAGAGCCAATCAACCAAAGGTTGAAGGTCACCTCACAATTACAAACAATAAAGGAGAAAAAAATAGAACTACCACCCCAACCATCCTTCAACCTTGAGGCAGAGATGGCCCTAGCCAAAGCAAAATAATCCAGCACCCCGATACTCTACGCCCAGGCTGTCAAAAAGGCGCCACCACCATCACCACAGAGGCGTCCAAACCACAGCTTGATAGCGTCGTCCACAGATAAAAACGACACTAGTGATGCTGTAATAAAGATAGTAAGGAACGTGTTGGACCCGAAAACAACGGAAGCTAAGGTTGACCACATGAGGAAGGTAAAAAATCATAAAAAATAATCATAAGCTGTGCGAAAAGGGATGACCAACAACTCATCCAAGAACGTAAAAAGGGCAGCCTCAAACTAAAGAAGAATAACAATCCACAGCTTATAATAAAAGATGTTATGTCCTACCACTCAGAGGCCGAGTTAATAGAACACCTAAGGGCTTAAAACAAACAGGTGTTCTCAGGCGTGGAGCCCCGGGAGCAGTTAATTAGAGTCAAAAACCGCAAAAAAGCCCGTAACCAATTTGAGTGTATCCCAATTAGTGGGTACTCGAAGCGTCCCCCATGCTACATAAAAACTTCATAGAGGCGGGGAAAGTCTACATAGATCTGCAGAGAAGACCCATAGCAGACCAATCTCCACTAATTCAATGGATTCGTCGACTAATGCTAGATTCTAGAAATGTCAGACGAGTTTAAAACGTCAGGTTCTATGAATGCCAGATTTTACAAATGCCAGACCCTACAAATGACAGATTCTATAAACGGCAGATTCTATAAATGCCAAATTCTATTAATGTCACATTTTTGTTATAGTTGTAATTTAATACATTCCTTACGTGATATAAAATTGTTATAAAAATAAAAAAATCTTTATTCGAATCCAAAGGAAGAACCGCCGAAATAAATATGTTGTATTTTATAAAAAGGATAAACGATTGTTAAATCAGTCACAAGGGGAAGAAATAAATGTCAAAGACAAAAAAGAAATTATATACCTACATACAACTGCTGCAGTTAAATTTATTTCTGATAATAGCTATTACCTATCATCAAAATATATGTATAATCAAAAACTTCTACTATAGTAAAAGTTTTTTTTACGATGATTTTGATTAATTTTTATTAAGAGCAATGATGATTTTTTTTTATGGAAGTGAAGTTTTTCTTCTCGATATTGATGATTTTGATCATTGTTATAGAGCAATTATGTATTTTTTTTATAATACAAGAACAAGTTTTTTTTAACTACACTGATAGAAAAGTTTGACGATAACTTTGTAATTTTGTGTGTTTTCATACTTATTTTGTTATTAAATAATTTCCCATTATCTGTCTTTTTATTTCCATATAATTTTGCCAACATTGACAAACACCATATTTAATAAAATTTCCATTTCTAAGAGCTCATTTAAAATTTTTGCATTACAAATTTGTGTGTAGACACTTTTTTAATGCAAAAAAAACAACGAGTCAAATCGTTAAATATAACTTTTCAACGATCTGGGTGGTTAAAAAAAACCAATGGAGTTCAATAGGAAGTCGCAGTCTCGTTTAGGTCGGTGATGTAAAAAGGAACTAAATCTAAATCACCTGCCTGATTTTACATCAACATAATTCAAAGGGCTAGCTTACTATAAGCCAACTAGTTAAGCGATAAGTGAAGTTAGTTCAATCAACGGTCTAGGCATTTACTTAAATCGGCGTTGTAAGTTTAATAGCTACTAGAAGGATGTTACAAAAATATAAATTGATGTTCATTCGATAGCGTATTTACCTTTGTTTTTCCGGCTCCAGCTGGTCCTACTAGCATAAGTCCATGACGCACTACAGTTGTTTCATACAGCTGTATTATTTTGAATATAAACGCTGAAAAATTAAAAATTCACCAGCTTACATGCATAGAGAGCAGAGTTAGTACGCTCAATAAACTATACTGGGAAAATTCCTTCACCGTACAGAATACCATAGTAGAATTTACTTTCATAGTGCGAGAGTTTCCTAATTATATATAAAAAATACACGAATCAAAGTTGTCTAAAATACTATCTAAATAAACAGGTTCTTAATTAAACAAAGTACTTACAATACAAGTCATCGTAACCTCTCTTGACAAGCATATTTCTAATTGACTGTTCCATTACCCCGTAGTCCACAACAGGTTGTTCGACGCGTGGAAACAGGTCTGATATTATACCTTAATAAATACATTTCATTAGTGAGTTCAGTACTTTGCCTGAACTATGTTGGTAATAATTCTGTATGTATCAGCCCGTTTTTGTCCACTGCTGCACATGGGCGTCTTCATAATAGATAAAACCAGGATTGTTGAGGGATATTGCCATAATCACCACGCCTGGCAGAGGGATTGGTGATTGCAGCAAGAAAGTAATTAACTTTGAGTTGATAGATGCTGCTGTCCATCCATCAGCTGTATGACCCTTAGTCACCACTTACGACACCCATTGGAAGTCACAGTTTGAATTACAATATTTTAAGCCGGGAAACACACGGCACAGAAATCAATCTTAACGCTCATTAATTTCTTCAACAGCCGGTTTTCGTCCATTGCTGAACTTCGGCATTATCTTAACAGACCATGGCTGATCGGGGTCATTCACGCTTAGCAGAAGAATAGATGTTGCTGACCATCCATCAGCTGTAAGAAAACTAAGTCACCTTTAACGACACCCATGCAATGGTCTATGATGGGATGGGGTGGTCTATTCTAAACCGACAAATTTACGAACCATTAAAGAGTAAAAGATCATCAGCTAAAAACTTGGGCACGTTTACATCTTTCAAGGATCGCAATACTATCTGTCGCTCATCACCATCGGGATTCTGCCGAATCAGATTCCCTGCGACAGTGATCACCGTCTTTACTGCGCGCATTCCGAAGTCATAGTGATCCTGGAAACAGAAGTAATTTTTGGTAAGCTAAAAATTTCAAAGGTTTCAGCATTCTTTTTTTTGGATAATACTCTATTAAATGATTTATTTTTGTTTATTACTTATCGAGAACCTCCGTAGCGTAGCAGTATTTGGCTCGCTTTAAATCTCGGAGGTCGTGGGTTCGATCCCCACGCCGGACAGGAAATCTTTGTTTAAATTCTAAGATTTCTTTCCGGTTCTGGTTAGTTGAGGGACTACCCTCCGAGCCTCTAAAAGCACGTTAAGCCGTTGGTCCCGATTATTATAACATCGTCTATAATTATCGTATATCAAGGAATGGGCAGCAGTTCCTTGTGTAACGCTGCAATGAACACAAGGAAACGCTGCAAAAATTATTACATCGTCTATAATAATCGTATACCTATCAAGGAATGGGCAGCGTTTGCTTGTGTAACGCTGCAAATAACACAAGTAAAAGCTGCAAAAATTGCAAAACAACATAATACTGCGATCACCAAACCGCCTACCAAGCGTTTGTAAATCTGGACTTCAGAAGCATACTTCAGAAGCAATTAGTGATAAGAGCCAGTTTAAGATAAAAGCACATACGACAAATTATTCTGATGTTTAATGGCATATCCGACCTTATGCTTCTGAGCTCTAGATATAATAAACCTTACCTGGGCAGAAAGCTGTTCAGAACTCAGTCTAAATGTGGTAGTAATCTTGCCGGCCAAGATTTTGGCTTCAGAAAAACCAAAAGAAAATAGTGATATCTCAGCTATGAGCGCATAATCGGGAACCATCATAGCAATTGGTCTAAACAATGCCTTTAAATTGTCAGGTAATTCAGTACGCCCTGAAAATAAATATCTTTGGGAATACTGCAATACCGTGTAAGTGACAATAGCTAATAAGGTTAAAAATCAAAAGTAGCAAATAGATTTTTTCCTCTATAAAATATATACAACGAAATATTTCTTGAGAGATGAGATTAAACCTTATTGCAGGTATTGCAGTATCCCCGACGATTTATAAATTGAAATTTAACATCGAGATTAATAAATTAAGACCACCGGCAGGACTCGAACCTACATCTTAGTTATTGCCCCTAATGCCTTAACCAATTGGGCTACGGTGGAACCCACCCGATCGTCGAAATTTATCATCTCTTTTATTAAACGTCTCCTAGGGGAACGTTAGTGCCATCTACCGGTAATGATCAACATTACTTCGACCAATATCTCCGAAGTTGCATTTAGAATTAAACATTTAAACAATAACACCGCCCGTATTAACATTTTATATTTTTTAAATACTTTACGGTCTAAATTCAGTCTCAATTTTGAAATTTAGTAATCAGTAAACTTTTCCGTAAAGTATTTAAAAAAAATTAAAATGTATAAAATTAGCCTAATACCCGTTCTGCAGCTATGTCTTCTAATTGCTATATTCAATTTGATAGTTTTTTTGACGGCTGATAAATATTAATGTTTTGATATTAACTTTTAAGGGTTCCATAGTTCACTACATAGTAGGAACCCTTATAGTTTCGTCACGTCATGAAACGAAATGGCGGAAAAGAAAAAGTTGACTGCAACTAAACAAATTCTAAACCAGCCAAGTGCGAGTCGGACTCGCACATGAAGGGTTTCCCGTACTATATTCAGGTGCCTGTTGCCGTTATTGATTTCGTGCAAAAAAAAGAAAAAATCACGTTCGTTGTATAAGAGCCCCCCTTCAATTTTTATTTTATTTTTTGTTACAGCGACAACAGCTAGTTAGCTATCGCGATTTTTAAGATACAGCCTGACAGCGAAGTCGGTACGGTTCCGTTTTTACGGATACAGAACCCTAAATATGGATAACATTTAAATGATTGTTAAGTTAGGTTGTTAACTAATCTATTGAATATAAGGATTAAACAAAACCGTGTTATTTTATTTTTAGAACTAGGTTATTGTTTATCTTTAGCGTTTTGTGCAGTCGGTTTTGATTTTGATTTGATTTTGATTTGAAGATTTTTTTTTTGAACTCAATGAGTGAATTTTGTCACCGGCCTTACGACTTAAAATAAATTAAAACTGAGGGTAGTTGGTAGCTCGACGCCCTCAACTACGGAGCGACACCGCCGAGCCAGTCTGCA
Source organism: Nycteola revayana (assembly GCA_947037095.2). Lineage (NCBI taxonomy): Eukaryota > Metazoa > Arthropoda > Insecta > Lepidoptera > Nolidae > Nycteola > Nycteola revayana. Next base: position 4,383,658 of record OX344844.2, read on the forward strand.
CGCGACCACGATCAATGCAACTTGATCGAAACGTCGGGAAATATAAAAAAGGTTATTTTTACCGCGTTAATACCTGTAGTTTAATGAATTATAAGTAACAAACACCTCGAGGTGCAGTAACTAGTCTTCGTACTACTAAATAAATTTATATGATAAAAAACATATAACAAGGTACCAGCGTAACCAGGATTCATGGTTATAAAGACTGAACAAGAAGCCTTGATGGGAAGCTCACAGCCTTCAAACATAAACTTCTCCAACCCAGCAATCTGAGCTTTTTGGATCGTCACAACCTGAAATGCAAAGCAAATCACATTTATGAATTCATTGAACGATTTCCTCGTCTAAAAATAATTCTTATACAGGGTTATTTGTTAAACACCGGTAACCTCTCAGGACTATATTACTAACATCATAAACAACTTTTGTTCTACGACTTTTTACAAACCATAATACATGTACCAAAAACAAACCTTCAATATTTCGTTGTCCTATCTAACACATTTCAACTCTGTATTCTCCGCTCCCCTCGCTATTATCGGTACTATCGCTTCCTTTTGCTTCGCATAGACTTCGTAACATTTAGAGCGTTGAATTTAAATATTTTTATTTTTGTGTGTCATCATCATCAACAGCCCGTTTACGTCCACTGCTGAACATGGGCCTCCTCTTAACAGACCTTGGCAAGCCAGGATCGTAGAGGGACATTGCCATAATCACCACGCTTGGCAGACGGATTGGTGATCGCAGTAAGATGTAAACCTTGAGCTAATAGATACTGCTGCCCATCCATTAGCCATATGGGACATTAGGACATGGGATGGTCTATTCTAAGCCGGAAACCACATTTTTGTGTGTAAATCTGATGAATTTAAATATGATGAATTTTTAAAAGTCATAGAACAAAAGTTGTTGATTACGATGCTACTAACGTAGTCCTGAGAGGTTACCGGTGTTTTACAAATAACCTTGTATATTCCTTGAGTATTTGCAGTAAGATTATGGAACTTGCTTCCCAGTAACATCTGTATTTGCAAACATCATCATCGTCAGCCCATTCCACTGCTTCAGCAGTGGAATGGGCATGGGCCTCTCCCCGAGGGAGGATATTTGCCATAGTCACCACGCTTGGAAGGCGGGTCACCAACCGCAGTATTATGTTGTACCACACAAGGAAACGCTGCTGCCCGTTCTTTGATATACGATTATTCAAGATGATGTTATAACAATCGGTACTGGGCTTAACATGCTTGCCGAGTGATAGAGGGTAGTTCCTCGACCAACCAGACCCGGAAAACGGGAAGCAACGTTTACCGATGTTTTACAATACTGCGTTCACCAACCTCACTACTAACTACTAACAAGCGTCTGGGTCATGAGTCTCCCCATTTTTTCTATAGTCATCAAATCCATGTTAAATAGTCATCGTTATACGAGCTGATGAAAATAGTAAATGACAAATATAAAATACTGGAAACAGAAGTAATTTCGATCTATGTGCATTTTTTAATTTAAACTTCAGTGTAATTTAAGCGTCTTTATTACTATATAAAATTATATATATTAAAATTTCAATAAAATGTACCTGTTGTGCCACCACGGACAACACTTCGATGTCTATGCGGTTAAATTCATCAAAACAAGCCCACGCTCCAGACCTGTTGAATACGAAATGATGCACTTAGTGCAAGCAATATATAACTTGCATACATACATACATAATCTCACGCCTGTTTCCCAGCGGGGTAGGCAGAGACAATGGACCTCCACTTGCTACGATCCCTACACACATATTTCGCTTCATTCCCATTCATCATTCTTCATACAAGCACGTCGATTTAGGGTGGATTCTATTTGACCTTTTGCGAGGATGTTTCCGATTTTGAAATTATTCAATTCAAACCTGCATCATTCATCATTCATACGTACATTCCCTAATGCCTAGACCATAATTATATGAAAAAAGTGTTATTTTTGTGCATTTTAGTCCATAAATAAGTGTCCCAAAAATATTATTTGTCGTATCTGAAAAATTATCTATTTGTTTTCGATTCGATTGTCTTATAAGAAACGTGATTCAACGTTATGTCTTTCATTGGTCGATATCACATAGTAAATAGTCGATCTTAGGTTTCATTAAGTTGGCCACCCGTGGCCTAGGCCACGGTGGGTACCAACCGGTCGTCGAAATTTATAAATCTTAATGGAACACGTCTCTTAGGGTAATATTACTCGAAAAATATCGCCAAAGTTGCTTTTGAAAGTAGATATTTATTAATCCCGCCAAAATTTATAAAGTTGAGCTCGCCATGGTATCTACATCATGTTATTCTTTCATAACTGACATTCATATTCAATAAAAAATAAAATAAATGAAAACATCTAAAATAAATACTAACGCAGCCAATCCTTTGAAGAATTTGCCCATAGCTCTATAGTCAAGCTGGTCAGAGCAGTTAAACACAACACACTGTACCGCTAAAGCTTTTGCTAGATCCTGAAAAATAATAGAACATATTGACGACGGGTAAAAGTCTAATCGACCTAAACCATCACAATCACTACTACTACTACATCATAATATCTCAACTGTGGACTGGCCTACGTCGCGTCGGGGCCCCGCGTGAGCACGTATGCGCTCAAACTTTGCCCGACAGACGACCCCAAAATCTGCGGCCAACAACCCGCCTGCCAAACGTAATGACTATGGCAAAACCATCCATCGGGAGGAGGCCCATGTTCAGCAATGGACGTTATACGGGCTGATGATGGTGGTGGCTAGTTGTCTACAATTTCTGCCACTACGTTGATGTAGCAACGACATATTAGAGATTTTGCCATTGATCTGCTGTTTTGTGAATGACACTTCTTTGCATTATCCTACGACCGTTAAATTTTCAGTTAGCCTATCATTCGTTTTGAAATAATTATCAGTACTAATATTATAAAGAGGATAGATTTGATTGTTTTTTGCATTGAATAGGCTCTGGAAGCACGGGACCGATTCCATTTTTCTTCCACAATTTAAAATCTACGTTATCCAGGAGTATCTAAGGCTATATGTAATTATGAAGTTCCCACGAGAACGGGAGTTACGTCGGTGAAACATCGCGCGGGAAGCTAGTAATTAAATATTATTGTACCCAGTTAAAGGATATATGACATTTTCACCAATTAATTAACCTTAGTGGTTTCAGTCTTTCCTGTTCCCGCCGGTCCAGCAGGCGCTCCACCAAATTTCAGATGCATCGCACACATCAGGGTTACATAGCAGCGGTCTGTTAGAGGAGTGATCACCAATCGTCCCCTATATATTATAATTAACTAAACAATGCATATTGACTAGATTTAATGTGAAACGTTCGCACTTTATATATTCAAGGAACAATTAGACAGCAAATGGCTATTGCTATCATTTAAATGAAGACTTAAGACGGAAACCTAGAACCAGAATCACACTACGAACACCCGACGCGACACGACGTGACGTGTTCGTAGTGTGATTCTTGTCTATAGAAAACAATACATTTGATTCGACTCAACACGCGTAGCGTTTCATCAGGTGGCGTCGCGTTTTAACAATATGTTTCCGCCTTTAGTCATCATTCATTCAAAACCTTGAAAAATGCCTTGTGAATATCTCTTCTAATTTCTATGCTCATAGCTTTGTATTAGGAATTAATGAACATGTTATTGTCTTTTGCATTCGCAAAATAAATTATAGTTGTTAATATAACAGATAAATATCAGATCTGTTAAAGTGCGAACTTTATACCTTTGGTTGGACAAAAATACATATTATGTATTTACAAATACTTTTTTTTTTGACAACTGAGCAACAAAATTCCCGCATGGCGGGGGCATTGTTTGCTACTTACACGTAATGTAAAACCCTATTCGCGATGAAAAGGCTAAGAAACAAAAACGCCGAGCCAAAGCTTTTTACCGGTCCCAAGGCAGCTGCCTTGCAATTTGTTTTTCCCGGGACTTGGTGAGCCTCGGTGTTCACTGCCATTTCCAGTGTGTGCTACTGTTGTTCCTGGTTTACAGGAGTTGCAGTGGTGAGATAAGTCTCATAATAAAATACCAAAAAAACCGTCGAGCCACCAGCGCAGTCAAACACTTATTCAGGCTTTGCTAAAATTACTCACGTGTTTCCCAGGTACTCATTCTGATAGGTGAATACAGAATTAAGAGCTTTGGTTTCGCAATAGTTTTGGCTGAACTGGCTATAGTATGCTGACGTGTCAAGTTTGAACTCATCTTGGTACACCTCTGGTAGTTTGCCTTCTTCAAGGGTAAACATTTCCTTAACCACTTGGTAGTACCTATAGCAAACAACTCATGTGTTTCGATAGTTTGTTACGTTTAATTGCTCGAATAAGTAGTTTTTTTATTTCTTTGATAATATAAAATGCATTCTAGTGAACAACTAGGTCAGGTTCTATATAAATTTGAACAAGTAATAATGTTACAAGAAGTTTAATGGTTGGATATGAAGAGGAGCTGTAACAGTCATTTCTACAAAACAATGAATAATAATATTTTTTATTTCCAGCAAAACATTTTAGTATACAAAAAATATACATCACTTTCATCAATATACAACACTACAATTAAGGCAATAGGTGAGGTCCTGTAATCCTAGCTAGGTTATAAAAGAACCTGTGTTAAGGAGTACAGTGCCATTTCCCCTAAATATGTCCACTAGATGTTAAATCGACGTGCAATATATTATAACTTATACATCTGTGGGTCTCTACTACAGACTGTTTTAATGATTTCATAAACTAATAGAATATGATTATTTGGCTTATAACAAGAAAGAAAGAAGAAATCGCTGTGTTCTTACCGAAGCTGAACTATCCACTGAAAGTCGGTGATATTCTTTACGTTTTCATCCACAAGAGTGTGAGTCACATCTCGTGCATGTACTTCTATTACAATAAGAGCACACAAAACTTCGCGTTGGAAGAATGTCAGATCACCTTTGACAAGTGCACGTAAAGTATCCAGCTAGAAACAAAAATCACACATTTATCAATTAAGCACCCCGGCACATTTCTTTCATTGTGTAAGTGATAAAGATCACCATTCAAGAGTATATCCAACCTGAGCCAACATATCTTCATAATATGAATCCATTCGAAACTCTTCGATGGCGTTTTCAACTCCTGCAGTCCAAGCGGTCTGTGAGCCGGCGATTACTACCTGTCCTGGCCATCGCAACACCCATTCTGCACGTGGTATCCTCCATAACTCTTCTAAGCCCTCTATAAGAGTTAGGCGAACTGCAAAATTTTAAATATTATCAAGGTGTTACTTAAATTATAAAACTTCTACACACAGTAGAAAAGAACGGTAGGCAGGTACAGTAAAAAAGTGACAACAAGAAGTGGAAGAAGAATAGGCACGTTATGCATAGGACTGGCATGCATGTGACGGAAAGAATACTGAATATCAAGCTGGAGATATATGTTGGAAGAGGAAGGCCAAAAAAAAGCTGGATAGACTGTGTGAAAGATGAAATATGTTAAAAGGTAAGTATGGAAGTCTAATAGAGAAAAAAATAAGAAAATGACATATTGCGCCGATCCCAAATAATGGGAGCTGAACAGGAAGATGACGATGATAGAGAACTAATGGTTTACGAAAAAGAAGTTGTGCTTACTAGTATGTCTCATAGTATCTTCTAACAACAAAAGCCACTGCTCTACGTTTGCGGTCGGGTAGAACGAATATTTGAGCTGAACTATTTCACCTTCACTTGAGTGCATATGCGTGATTTTTAAATCAGGTTGAAAGGTAACCTGAATACATAAACGACAAAGTACATGATCATATTCTTAAATCTTTGAACCATATAAATATAGTCGATAATATTAATAATAATAGTCGTAATCAGTATCTCCAACCTTGGCGATGTTTTCGAAGCACTTTTTTAAATGCGGCTGCACTGCTCGAGGATTCCTGGACTGTGAAAGGATCTCCAACAGTTCATCATCACTCAAGAAGAAGAACCGTGGGAAGCGCAATCTCTTCAACTCCATGTAAGCGTTCAAACCACGGAATACAACGTCTAATAGATGACGGGCCTCTACTAAGCTGTCTAACAATCGACTATCTGGACATATTATCATGATCTGGGGAAATGAGGAATTCATTGTAATTATAAATGTTTAGTTATAATAATTATAAATTGTTACTATTGTCAATGTTTGAATAACTTTTATGTAAAATTTAGCATTGAAAAATATCGTTTTTGGAAGTATTCAAAATTTTATAAATTTAGCCAATATTCTCCATGCATTTTTTTTCGATTTTTTTGTTGTCTGCTAGTTAAATCTAAAATACCTTCGGACATGCTGCCGCGGAGGACATGATCCTCCTCCATATTCTCTCCATAGTACCATACTTTTTTGTTTCAAGGGGCAATTGTCGCGATATATCTTCTGAAGAAAATATTGGCTCCAAATACATCCATTCCCTATAAAGAAAAATTATTTTAGATTCTTTTATTAGGAAATGATAACAGTCAAAATGTAAATTACATGAAGGTGTGATATTAATTACATAAATCACTAGCGACCCGCCTCTGCTTCGGACGGGTGTAATGCTGATGTTGTATATATAAAACCTTCCTTGTGAATCACTCTTGTCTACTAAAAAAACCGCATCAAAATCCGTTGCGTAGTTTTAAAGATCTAAGCATACATAGGTACAGACAGCGAGAAACGACTTTGTTGTATAGTACGTAATGATGATTATAGGTTAAATAACAAACAAAATACTAAATATATAATAAAACCTTTTTACTTGAGATTATGTTCAGCAGCCTTTAAACTTACTTCTGACATTCAATCCACTCATCTACGACCTTTTGCGTGAGTCTTAGCTTATCGTCCCATTCTTGGATACGTAGCTCGAATGCTGCTTTGAAAGGGCTAAAACCCAACTGTTGCGTAGCGAGGAGATGTTCGTCCAATAACTGGAGAGTCTCATCAGGAATTTTCATGAGGAAAGTACCTTAAAAAAAAAAATCTTTGCCCAACAGTTTTTTTTTTATATAAGAATGAGACAAACGTGTAAGTGGGTCACCTGATGGGTAGGTGATCATCGCTGCCCATGTACATTCGCAACACCGGAGGAGTCGCAAGTGCGTTTCCGGCCTTTTAGAAATGAATAGGCCCCCTCTTAAGGTTTTTGATTACTAGTATAACGCAGTAAATAACACTAACCAGTATTCTTAAAGGGTGTAATCTCCATCACTTTATTAGCCCAGTCTGTTTGCATCTTATCTAAAGTTTGTTCTATAACATATTCTTTGCTAGCTAGTTCACCGATCTCAGCGATCAACTCGCCGTGTTCTGCTATACCTTGCTTTAGACACATCTGGAAGGTCTGTTTGTCATTCATAGTTACTGTTATACCTGGTGGCAAACAAATAGAATAAAAACAAAAATAAAAACAAAAATAAAAACAAAAAATAAAATAAACAGTATTTGAGTTGATTTTACCACAGATCTTAATATATTAAGGAAGTAGTTTATATCAAAGACAAATTAGCTGAAATACAATTTCAGGTGAGTTATTTTATAATTGAGAATTGAATTCGAATAAGAATTTGACTCAGTATCATACTTGCAAAAAAACAAATACACGACAAATGTAGACGTGTCAACTATCAGTGTCATAACGACTGATTGTTTTCTCGATAAACGAAACGACGAAAGACACACCTTTGCCTCGATTATATAAAACAGTTTTTTGCAAATATTTTACAATAACTATATAGGAACTTTTTGCCTATGTAGCATAGGTAAATGTGTCGTTAGAGTAATCCGTTAAAAATTATTTGAAATCGGTCTAAGTGATTTCGGAACCTATTCAATGGAAACAAGCAATAAAATCTTTCCACTTTATAATATAAGTATATATTAAAGTTTCGTCTATTTCAAGCCCTTCAAGGCCCAGCAATTTGTCCATGTCCATTTGTATTGTTTTATGTACGTTAGTAAAAAAGCGGAAAAAAACATTGTTTAAATGTTACCGGCTTTCTCCATGAACTCGTTCCAATGTCTTTCTTTCATGCCAGGGTTTCTCACTGCTTGTATAATGGGTATCAGTGGTCTGAATTCATCGATGTAGTCCTAGGATAAGTAAAATACCTTTAGATATCGTCGGCTCCGGAGAATAAAATTACATCTGATATTACAATAGTTTTAGTGTTATGCCATATTTGAAATTTACATAGGCTATAATATATCTTCTCAATTTTTTTCATAGTTTTTCTATCGTTATTCGCAAAGTTAAAGTTAAAATAATAAAATATTATTCATTGTTTATTCTGAGGCGCCCATTTACGTAACTTTTATTATTAGAAACTATTGTTTTAACGGTTTCATTGAAAAATTGGTAAAAGCTATAACAATTAACAACACTTCAAAATTCATAACACTCTAAAACAAAATACAATTTCTTTAGTTTCGAATTCTGATCAGAAACTATTTTTTTATCGACTATTTTCAGAGAAAAAAGTAAAAACTGAAAAAATGCGTGATGATATCATCGTAACGGTGCGCGGTGGGCTGAAATATTTACTTTGCTTATTTAAAATTTAAAACTATTAAAACATTTTTAATTTAGCTACTCTAATCACAACCATTCAAAATATAATAGCAATAGCTAAAAAATGACACCATAAAAATAAGGCCAGTAGAAATACCATAGTAGAACAATTAAGATGCCTGTTCTTGTAAATTCCTTTAAAAAGCTCACCCTTATCTTGATGGCCACATTTTGAACTTTAGGCATATCAGAGAACACTCTCACACACTTTATAATAGACTTGTAGTATTCGTTAACAAAAGGCTCAATAGTTTCTGCGTCCACATACATTAATGGATTGTCCAACCAAATTTCACGAATCTTCAAGAAATCTACAACATTCGGGATAGAGATGGTAATGGATAATATCATCATCATCATCAGCCCGTATAACGTCCACTGCTGAACATGGGACTCCTCCCGGGGGAGGGTTTTGCCATAATCACCACGCTTAGCAGGCGGATTGGTGACCGCAGTATAATGTTGTAATACACAGGGAAACGCTGCTGCCCGTTCCCTGATATACGCTTGTCATAGATGATGTTATAACAATCGGGACCAACTGCTTAATGTGCTTTCCGAGGCACGGAGGGTAGTCCCTCAACCAACCAGACCCGGAAATAAATCTTAGAATTTACACATAGATTTCTTGTCCGGTCTGGGGATCGAACCCACAGACTTAAAGCGAGCCAAATACCGCTACGCTACGGAGGCTGTCAATGGATAATATGTAACTTTATAAAATTAAACCAATACTATAAACATAAACATATATTGAATAATTAACCTGAGGCAGTCACCCAAAGGTTTCTGTAAGGCTCGAACTCCTTGACGAGTTTGGCGAGGTCAGCAAAAGGTACGATAGGCATACCAAACAGTTTCTGTCGCTGATTTAGAATCCGACCCCAATCTTGGGCATCTTTCATAGCTTTCCATGCTTTCTTAATGTCGTTAGCTATTTCGTGTACCTTGAATTAACCAAGACACAAACAAGGTCAGAGAGATTAGCACCATGAAAGCTCAGGACAATATTTAGTATTATAGGAATTTATTCGAATGTACAAAAAATACTGTTCAATCATTTAAAAATGCTGCCGATCTTTTATTACCTTGTAAAAGTCATTCTGCAAAGTAAGAGTCATACACTGTGCTGTGAACATGTCAATCTTGTCATACAATGTTTGTTCATCTTGTTGATGTAATTTCCAGAATTTTTCTTCTTCCTCTTCCAAGAAGGTTGTCGTGGCATCCATCTGCAGGAGATGTGAATTGTGATAAAGTTGGTTGCTTTGTGTTTACTTAAATTTTTTATTAAGTTTTCATTACATTACCTGTTTAGTAATATTATGTGGCCAGCCAATAGCTTCCCATAATGCCCTGAAGTCTTCATTTTCCAATGGCATGTAGAAAGCATCTAATACTTCATAGTCCTGTCAATTAATTAATAATCTTCTAAGATATTCTCATTTAAATCATATTTATGAAGCAGGTCGGTCAATTTATCTATACTAATATTATAAAGAGGAAATATTTGATTGTTAGTTTGTTTTTAACGTATTGGCTCAAAAAATGCTGGACCGATTTTAAAAATTCTTCCACCATTTGAATGCTACATTATCACTGATTGATATAGGCTATATTTCATTATGAAGTTCCCACGGGGACGGGTGTGAATCCGCGCGCGGGATTTAGTATCAAATATATATTTAACGTGCTAAATCGAAAGTAGCTTACCGAATGAACTTTCCTCATTATATCTTCCTGTGTCTTCAACGCAAACGGTATAGATTCCATCCACTCTCTAATCTCAAACACATGTTCTATAGTGTTTGGTTTTTCTCCAAGTTTTCGCATAATGCTTTTGTATGCCATAATCACGTCGTCGATAACTAAACGAACTTCTTCAGCCCACATTACCAGCAATGCTTTCATTATATCAGACCTTTTAGTAACTAGCATTTGCTAAGAAAACACATAAAAAATTGTTGCTTAAGAGTATATACTAGGCATGAAGATTTAAAAATCTATTTGGTCCGTCAATAAGATTACCAAAAAATATTCTCAAACAATAAACGAACATGCAGCGCGTCGAAATTGTATGTGACGTCGCTTCTAGGTACAATTTTACTTAGAAGTGACGTCACAAACGTCTCAACGTCTCCTGAAGTGTTAATAGTTTGTTGTTGCTCTGTATATTTGTATTTTTTATTGATTTGATAAATAAAAAAATACATGTCTAATATTTTTTTGTAATCTAACTGACGAACTAAATATATATTTGTTTAGTCTTTATGCTTATTGCATTACATTACCTATCCTTATAATAACATCAAATTCAACTACCATCATAATCATCTACTACTGTTTTACAGATGTTTTCTGATGTAATCGTTTTTTTTTTCTACAATATTATGGCCGAGCAATCAAAACTGCCAAAATTGATTTGAATTACCTTCAAAGTATCGACATTTATGGAGAATGGCCCGATGTTAATGAATTGAGGTAACCGCCATATCAAGTCCTGTTTAGCGTCATAGTGAATTTGAATCTCGTCCTTTGTCTCTGAAGCCGAATGTTTCTCGTTGCGAAAGTTTCTGATGATAAATTGTTAATTTTTAAAGTGTCCAAATTCACAAATATTTATGTCTCTAAACATAATATTAAGATTATCATACTCAACGTAAGTTTCAATATTCAGCACATAAATATCCTTGTAACACTCAAACTGTCTTAGGTATGCTTTAAGTGGAATAATAGATTTTCTAAAAGCCTTTAACAATCGCTCTCGATGTTCCACGACGTTTGGTTCCATTAAACCTGCAAAGAATAAAAATGGATTGATGGATTAAAGATTGAAAATGTTGATTATTAATTAAGTACTGCCAAACAAATAAGGACTATAAATGTGATTTTTCGTAATTTAAGACCAAATTAAGAAGATTAATGTAAGTTCGTAGTTGCCCCACTGAGTGTTCGTAATCACGCGACCCAGGTAAACCCGAAAACTAAGGGTTTTAATTTTTCTTTTTGTTTTAAATCTTAAATTGTACCCTTTTTTAGGAAATATAAATGTTAATTCTTGAAGTTGTTAATTAAAGTCTTTGTCTTTGCTATTTTATTCTAATTTTGCCTTAGGCGCTCGTTTACCTCAATACTATGTATGTAGTAGGGACTAATATCTCAATTTCAATTACAAGTACTTCTAATCAGTTAAGCCCATAAGAAACACAATTCCTGACACACATTTTAATTCTGACTAAATTATAAATAAACTAGCGACCCGCCCCGGCTTCGCGCGTGTACAATACAGGGCCCCGAGTCTACTATCGTAATGTCGTAATGGCGTGTCCATGAACTGTCAATGACAGTTCAATGGTCGGTTTATTTCCCACTTGGTAATCTACTAATCCAAATGACGTCATAATGATGTCACTATGACGCAACGATGACTTTAGCGTAGTTGAATATAATAACAAATGATACATTTATAAGTTTTCAAATCGCCTAAATAAACATTGCAATCTCCATAATTATCTCCCCTGCTACTTCTGTTGACGGCCTTTATCTGCGGTAGCAACACTGACTACCATTCCAGCGCCGACACCATAGTGAGATTAGTAGATTACCGTTTTTGGCATAATGATATAATGGTGGCACTACGGTAGCACAATACTTAAAAAAATAGCAGACTCGGCCCCCTGATGTATTGTATAAACGTTCCTCTTAAATCACTATTTCTTAAAAAAAAAACGCAATAAATTCCGTTGCGTAATTTTAGAGATCTAAGCATACATACGTAGACCGAGAGCGGGAAGCGACTTTGTTCTTTACTATGTAGTGATGTCAATAGAAATATATTTATAATAGTAGACTAACCAATTGACGTAAGAAAGAGCTCTTTATCGAAAACAAGGCCAGTCATGATCATCGGATGCACTTGAGGAATAAAATGACATCGGTACAACATCTCACGAAATAGACGCTGTATCACTATCTGTAATAAAATAATCTCATGGTATTTTTAGTTATCTAAATTACCATATGGGTAAGACTGGTCCTTTTGTCTAAAGGTAGGTGTGAACATAAACTTAAGATTAGCCGGCTAAACCTAGGTCTAGCCGACCACATGCGGTTAAACTTAAATCAACCTATATAAGTCCCTGTTCAACTCCATTGGTTTAGGTTTAGGTTATTATTTTTTTTTTTAACCTCCCCAACACCTTTTTGTGCCGTGCATAGGTATTGTTTGATTTAATTGAAACGTAGAATATCTCGACGCAAACTAACATGTTATCGAACTTTAGCCGCTTCTCGAAGATAAACCTAAGTTTAGCCGGCTAATCTTAAGTTTATGTTCACACCTACCTTTAATATATTTTGACACGAGGCTTTTGCTACTTCACCGGACATAAAAACGAGCAGAGCTCCAGCCTTCATAAGTTTTAAAACTAAGCAAATTGCACAAGAGGGCGTCCCCTGTTGGACTTAAACCCCAGGTCAAGGTAGTCACTGGCGAGGGAATTGACGGATTATGACTTTTAATTTTTTGAGCAACTGTCGACTGGTTAGTAAGCAAAAAAATGGGCGAAACATGAACTTTACCTCAAATTGTGCCGGATCCGTGGTATAATAAGGCCCGTCCACCGACATCATCAGATGGAAGTAGAACAATGTAATGGTAGGAGAACGGAACGGCGAGTTTATCAAATCATTGGAGTCCCATTCAAAGTCATCATGACACCCATAGGTACAGAGACATGGTGTTTCACAGAGGTTCACGAACATTGCCATAGATTGCTCAATGCAGTATCTAATGGCGTACTAAAAATTAAAATAAAGTGAAATGTATTCAATTCCACCACGGATTGTCTAAAAGTATGATTAGTGAACTGGGGCCTGATAAATAATTGTCATTTAGGCGATAATTCATAATTATTTTGTTAATAATCATATTAATTAACAACACAACATATGAATTATAATTAATAGAGACTTCCCAAACATTATTTATTTATTGTCTGCCGAGTTTGGTTTAGCAGGTCAGCGGTGTGTTTTCTTGGTCAAATGTTTATTTAACTTTGACTTGAATTTGACGTACCTGCATACGAAATCTCACAAGCTGCATAAATCGAGCCAATTTGCTGATGCTATAGAAATGCCACTTCTTTTCGTATATGTTGAACCACCTAATGCATAAAGAAAGTGAGATAAATATCACATTTGTAACACAGGGTCTTAAGTCTTCGGGTAAACAGCCTCTTAAACACGCATTTTGGCGCGCATCGTCATTCGTTGCTAAGCAACGTAGCTCACCCCCGCACCGCCTCTCGCTAACAGCCGTAGGTAGGTCGTTCCTTGTAACTTTATCATTATACTTAGTTGTTATGTCTAACCGAGTAACAAAAATAGTTATCAATGTTAACCCTTTATTATGTTATGCCAACCGTAACCCTGAACTGCATTAAGAGAATTAGGTCAAACATTTCATTGTCTACAATACTAATTCCCTATTTCAATTCAATTATATCTTAATAAATTAGTGCTGTAGCCACAATGCATAAGCTATATATCTCCCATGACCCACGTTTTTCAAGTCGCAGTGAATGTTAAAATAAAAAAGCAAACGTACCCTTTTCCGACATCTCGAAAAGACATTCTTATCGCATGCGCAGTCTGGTTTAGCCAAGATATATTCAAATATTTTAACATCTGAAAACACAAATATTTTAAGTAAAATTTAATCAAATTACTAATGGCTTATCGTTTTTTCACTTCGCTGGGTGCATAATTATTTTCTTTTCCATTGAGTAACCGGGAAGGGTTACTCAATCGAAAAGACAATAATTATGCTGGGAAGATTAAAGTAAAATTTTATTATAATCAATTTTCAATAAATTAATATGACAACCACCGTAGCGTAGCGTTATTTGGCTCGCTTTAAATCTCGGAGGTCGTGGGTTCGATCCCCACGCCAGAAAAATCTTTGTGTAAATTCTTAGATTTCTTTCCGGGTCTACCCTCCGAGCCTCGGAAGGCACGTGAAGCAGTTGGTCCCGATTGCTATAACAATCGTATACCCGGTAACGGACCGCAGCGTTTCCTTGTGTTTTACAACATAATATTGCGGTCACCAACCCGCCTGCCAAGCGTGGTGACTATGGCATAAAACCGTACCTCGGGAGGAGGGCCATGTTCAGCAGTGGACGTTGTATAGGTTGATGATGATAATGATTAATATGCCATATTAAATACATATTTATAAGTACATAAAACCTTACCATAGAAGTACAATGTTGTTGAGCGGCATCAAACTCAGCGAGGCTTACATTTCTTCCGTAATTTGTCGTGAAAAATAGCATAGTCTCCACCTAATTAATTATTTCAATAAAACATTAACATGTGCAGCATTGGCCAATTCATTGGTGTTTCAAAACTCATCTAAACTACAAAATATGAATATATTTTTAACAAATGAAATACTACTAATCTGAAAAATATATCACATTTGGGTACACTTATTAAACTTAAACATACTAATTATTATAATGTATGTACTTGGAAGTACGTGTATGTATTATACTTATAATAAATAATGATTTGTACTCGAGTGAAGTGTGCAGTGGTGGGGGCACAGAAAGCAACAGCTCGTTGCGCACTCGCAGTCTGACCGCCGAGCGTGTAGCACTATCATATCATTGATCCTGTGTTTTATTAGTACCAACTACGTAAAATATAAGTAATAAAAACATTACATTTTCAACATTGAATGCATGTGTTGTTTGAAAATGAAAACAGGAAATTGAATTCGATAAAAAAATGGTTCGGAAATACTTATACCTGGACGGTACCAACGGTAAGCTGTAATCAACCTATTAAATATCGAAAAATAAAAGTGGAGTCACCTTTAAGCACTCTTCTACCACCAGATGTATACAAGCTACAGACCCCATTAGCGCATATAGCGAGTACCATTGATTATATTTCATTCGACCTTTAAAATCTTCCATGATACAAGGTTGTCTGCCTGTCGGGTAAAGAACAGAAATTGAAAACACAGTCAAATTTTCTGTGTGTGTGTTAACCACCGACAACGTTTTACTACGACATAATCTCGTTGACTGGAAATAACATAATATGTGAAATTGATTAGGCTTGAAGTGCAGTTGCATAGGGGACAAGTAAACTTAGTTCAGACTAGTGTTGCCGAACTATCGATTATTTTATTATCAATAGATTTTATCCGAAAAACGTCATCCTATCGATTGGACTATCGATAGTATCGATAGATCATGACAAACCGATAATATCGAATGATGAGCAATACTATCGAACGTGGAGGAATATTTTCGATACTATCGATAGTATTGTACCTGGTAAACAAAGGACTATCGATACTATCGATTATTTTAGAGTTTCGATAGTCTGCGAATTTGCAATAGTATTGAATATGTTATAACAGTAAAATAATTAAACAAAGACCATAGGCCCATATATTTGAGCTACAATACTATCGATAGTATCGATAGTATTGCCTCATTCTGAGCTATCGATAGTATCGATACTCGACTATCGATCGGCAACACTAGTTCAGACTTGATATGTTAAAAAATGGATAAAAGAATATTTAAATAAGAAGTCTGTCTTCCGTCAGCAACTTCGGACTAAAACCCAAGTTGAATCTTAACATGTAAAAAATATTCATCAATCGATAGTGGATACAAAACTTAATTGCCACAGTGATAAATCACAAATCTTACCATCATTATTGAGTATATTAAGATTTCTACGAGTACATTATTTAAAATTTACTGTACCGTATTCTGGTACAGGAGGAACATAGTCCTTAGTAGGCATGTCGATGAAGTTATACAGGTCCTTGTATCGTTGTATTGTATCTATTATTTTCATCTTGCCTTCCATTTTCATATAGAGAAGATATGCCTTAAAATATATGATAGTTTGATAGTAAATATATGATTACTTTTCAGTATTCTAATAGTAACTCTTATTATGTATCTTAGACACACAATTAACGTACAGAAATACAATCACTACTGTACTGGTGGTTATTGCTTGTTTTTTTTAAGATTAAGGAAGGGGGGGCAAAATGGAACGGGTGGGCAAAGTGGAAATGTACAATATCTACATATACACATATAGCTTCGCGCAGCGAGCGACGTGGACGCATTCTCCTTGCCCTCTAGTGGCCGCGTTTGGAATTTAGTGCGCGAGCGACGACCGAGCGAGACACACGCGTGCTGCTATTAAATTCGCGCCAATTGTTGTGAAAACACGAAATCTTCAATTGTGAATTAAATGAGTAAAGGTACGTTCTTTTGTCATTATGTTTTGTTACTTTGTTGCTTGCAAGATCGCAGTTATAAGTACTCATTCAATTAAGTCTGTAATTCTATTGTGTTTTGTATAGTTGTATTATTATTACAAAAACGTCATACGCTGTATCTAATTATACCAATTAATTACAGATGGTCCACAACTACAAAAGAAAGCCCAATCAAGGTTCATGGAGTGAAGACGATATGAAAAAAGCAATGGAAAAGGCGAAAACGACATCAATAAAGCCGAATTCCCGTTGGAACTCTTCACCGTCATATTAAAAAAGGAGATGCAACAAAGGCTCTGGGTAGATTCCGACCAGTTTTTGATGCAAATATTGAGCGGGAGATATATGAACTAGCTGTGGAACTTGATGGTGTGTTTTTCGGCCTAACAATAGAAACTCTTAAGGGTTTGGCATTTCAGTTGGCTAAGCAAAATAATATTTCTCACCCTTTTAAAGGAGAGCAAGCTGGAAAAGCATGGGTTAAAGGGTTTATGAAAAGGCACCCTCAATTATCTTTCAGACATCCGGAGCCAACTTCCATTGCACGTTGTTCTGCTTTTAACCGCATGCAAGTAGGTCGCCTTTATGATAATTTGTGGCATGTACTGTCACAGCATAATTTTATTGCTCGTCCAGATGATATAAATAATATGGACGAAACTGGTGTGAAAACAAGCGCTCGAAAACCATCTCGAGTTATATCTGTCAAAGGTAAAAGACAGGTCGGTGTAGTAGCTTCCAGTGAACGAGGACAGTTAACCACTGTAATTTGTGCTTGTAGTGTAACTGGAAGATTCATACCACCTTGTTTCATTTTTGGGCAGAGAAAACGCATGAATGACCGCTTATTAGATGGTGCACCTAATGGTGCACAAGGTTGGTTTTCAGACTCTGGATGGATTAATAATGCTAATTACAATAATTGGCTTCAGATGTTTATTGAAACAACTCGCCCAACCAAGGAAAAGCCTGTGTTGCTAATTTTAGACAACCATGCTTCTCACCAAAACCTAGAAGGATTGACTATGGCAAAAGACAAGCATGTTATTATAGTAAGCATTCCACCACACACAAGTCATAAACTGCAGCCTTTGGATATTTCGGTGTATGGTCCCTTTAAAGCTGCATTTGAGAGATCTGTTGATACATTTCAGAAAAATCATCCTAATAGACGTATTACGCAATTTGATATTGCCAAACTTGTTCGCTATGCTTTCGAAAAAAGTGCAACAGTGCAAAATGCTACAGCTGGATTTCAAAAAGCGGGAATTTTCTCTTACAATAGAGACCTATTCACAGCTTTGGATTTTGCTCCATCGGCGGTTTATGAAAATGAGCCCATTCCGCAACCGGTTTATGACACCACCCTGCAAAATATAGAACCTGGTATATCTGAAACAGCTGAGCGGGATTGTACATCGGAAATAACTGAACTGGATGATGCACAGGAGCTACCATTGGACCAGATCGCAAATATTGAAGATAACCATCCAACACCTACAATGCACTTAGACAATGAAGACTAGAATCAGCCTTCAACCAGCGCTATGGTTTTAGTTTCCCCGAAACAAATTATGCCCATGCCTAAAGTCACTCCAGCTATCAAAAAACGCAGAGTTAAGGCCCAGAAATCGGAAATCTTAACAAGTTCACCGTATAAGGCTGCCTTAGAGCAAAAAGCTGAAAATAAACGAAAACTTGAAGAAGATGGTAAAATTAAGAAGATACCCAAACTAAAAATAGAAAATACGAAAAAACAGGATGTTAAGAATAAAGGCAAAGGAAAAGGCAAGAAAACTAAGGCGAAGCAGCAAATTATACATGAATGTACATTTTGTGGGGAGGTCTATCAAGATCCTCCTACAGAAGAATGGGTTCAGTGCCAGCAGTGCTTTGCGTGGTGCCATGAACTGTGTGGTGAAGTTGTTAAAACACAATTTCAATGTATAAATTGCGTACAAAGCCACAATTAATAAGTGATTCCACTTTACCCTTTAGGGGTTTCCACTTTGCCCTCATAATAAAGGCAAAGTGGAATATTATGTACAAATTAAAAAGGCTGATTATTCTTTTTCCTATAAACGTGATCTCATTTTAACATACAAATAATGAAACTTAATTATATGTTTGTCGATATTTTTTAAATAAACACTTTGTAAAAAAAGCATGACTATTTTTTTCTTAATTTTAAAGTTAAGGGTTCCACTATGCCCCTCCTTCCCTAGCAGAGTTTTTCCATGCTACTAGTATTCGTGCTAAGCTAAATGCTTGTGTTATGAGTGGGTTCACGTCGGTAGTTCAATGGGTGGGGATCAAAACGGCGAATACATGAACGTGAGTTCGACGCACTAACCATTGGGCTACGGCCGCATCATTACATTTTCATTCAGTGACGATAAGCAGAAATACTTATATTAGATACAACTATTGCATGCTGGCAATAAATGGGCAACATCAAATGTTGATATTTAAATAAAATCATCATCATCATCAGTTCGTATAACGTCCACTGCTGAACATGGGTCTCCTCAAGGGTATTTGCCATAGTCACCACGCTTGGCTGGCGGATTGGTGACCGCAGTATTATGTGGTACCACACAAGAAAACGCTGCTGCCCGTTCCTAGATGTACGATTATTATAGATGATGCTATAACAATCGGGACCAACGGCTTAACGTGCCTCAACCGACCGGGCCGGGAAAGAAATCTTTAGAATTAAAACAAAGTTTCCTGTCCACTGTGGGGATCGAACCCACGAACTCCCGAGATTTAAAGCGAGCCAAATAACGCTACGCTACGGAGATTGTCAAATAAAATAAATAACATAAATTAGTTATTTTTTTTTTGCTTTTTTAGTCACCCTTGAGTTTTGGATAATATTATTTGGCTGTGGTATTCTATGAGGTGGAGGTACTTTCCCTATCGAGTGACTTACTAAGCGTACGTAACGCTATGCTCTAACTTTCATCAACGTCTAACTACTGTTTTTATTCAACACTACAAAGTATAAAACAAAGTCGCTTTCCGCTGTCTGTCTTTACCTATGTATTCTCAGATCTTTAATAGTACGCAACGGATTTTGATGTGGCTTTTTAAATAGATGGAATAATTCAAGGGGAATGTTTATATGTATAATACATCAGCATTGCATCCGTGCGAAGCCGGGGCGGGTCGCTAGTTATATAATATAAAATGGGTAAAAAGCGTATCGATTCTTATCCTATGTCAGGGGTCTCCAAACTACGGCCCGCGGGCCAAATCCGGCCCGCCAGTGTCATTAAACTGGCCCGCGACATCCAATGTTTTATTGTTGTTACTATTGCCAGAAATACGACTATAGATAAGGACAGAAAAAAATTCTATGTTTTGGCCCATGAAACATACTGAAAATATAATTATGGTCCTAACGCTTCTAAGTTTGGAGACCCTTGCCCTATGTCAATAAGTCAATTAGTTTTAGTTTCAAGTTTTATCACAATAAATTCTGTAATTACCTCTTGCTTGAGGCTTTTAAGGTGATCTTCATCCAGTTCCTTGGCTTGTCGGTGGATGCGAACTTGATTAACAATTAGAGGCATGAAATGTGCAGGCATTCTCGGCAAACCTTCGAGTATTAAACAATCCAGATACAGGTAAAATCTATTGACAAACAAATATGATTTTTACTACATACGTAGGATAGCGAACTTGAACTTAGAGTAGCAAGTGAAAGGAACTCTGCCTACCCCTATGAGAAAGAGGCGTGAATGTATCTATAAGATTGATTGTACTGAAACAAGGTACTATTGTGAAGATAAGGTTTTAATCCCTCACTACATTCATTGACCGGTATGACGTTCGGGCAACTAAAATATTAATCATTCGATTCACAGTCTAATCCAAAATTGAATTTAAACTTACAAATTTCAAATGTTAATAACATAATATTTCACAGAGTGATTTGTGCTGTCGAGGGGTTGGGGTATGAGCCCGTTGTTAATTTATTTATAATAAGAAGTGTATTTTGTGTGTTTGTTTCTTAGTTCAATAATATACTTTTATAAAGTGTGATATCTTTCATTTTAAAAGAGTGCTAAGTGATAATGATCGTACCCCTCACATACCCTCTTCGAGGACTACGAGCAGTGTGTCCTGCTGAGCTACGCACCCTCAGGCGATACAGTATATAAGAAAAGAACAAATAACTAGTTGGTCGAACCTTAAGTTATTCTCGACCTCTTTTCGAAGATTCACAGCAAATTTAATACGTTGTGCGAATGTTTCAGGGTCGTCTGCTTTGAACATAAGTCGAATTCTAGGCAATCTGAAAACAGAAAAAAACGTATAGCCACGCTGCACAAACTAAATTAACAAAATTAAATATACTGATGCAAAGTATAATCTATATTTGACTGCACCGGTGGCTCAGTGGTTACGGTAGTTGCTTCTGGGACCTGGTGTTCTGGGTTCGATTCCCACCCGGGACAATTATTTGTGTGAACCACAAATAATTGTTCTGAGTCTGGGTGTACTTTGTGTCCGTGAAATGTATGTTTGTAAAGTCCCCCGCTACACAGGGATTTATTTCCCTAGTGCGGGAGTTGTCTTTTATAAAAAAAATCAAATCAAATCAAATCAAAATCAAAAAAATTCTAATTTATAAAACTGAAGAATTTGTTTGTTTGATTGTCTATTTGCTTGAACACGCTAATCTCAGGAACTACAGCTCCGATATAAAAAAAAATATTTCAGTGTTCGATAGCCTATTTATCGAGAAAGACTTTGAGATTTATTGTGAAGTTCGTACGGGAACAGGACTTACGCGGGAAGCTAGTAATATTAATATATAAGCAGTTTAAAATCATAAAAGGAAAGAACTAACTTGTATCGTCTTTTACTGCCATCTAACGCCATAACTTCCCAGTTGCTAGTATTGCTGTCATAATCAAATATCGCTACATTGGTCCACTGCGAAAACATTTAATATCATCGTATGCTTTTCTTTTGCGAGCTCGACGATGTCATGTAAAGGCTTCTTAACAACAATATTATTATGTACATGATTATCATGATCAGTCCACTATAACGTCCACTGCTGAACAAGTGCCTTCTCCCGAGGGCGAATTTTGCTAGTCACAACGCTAGGCGGTCGGTGACCCTGTATTATGTTGTAAGAAAACGCTGCTGCCAGTTCCTTGGTATATCTTGTAGCAAAAGTTGGGACCAACGGCTTAATATGTTTCCGAGGCACGGAGGGTAGTCGCTCAACCAACGAGACACGGAAAATATAATGAGAAGATTTTTCACAAAGATTTATTGTCCAGCGTGGGGATCGAACCTACTACCGCCGAGACTTCAAGCGAGATTTATACCGTTACGCCACAGAGGTTATCTCCTGTTTTTTACAGCTATTAAACAAATTGGTATTATTTTGTATTTAATTATTGAATAGCTATTGTCGACGCATGGAAGAAATATTTAGACTTTTTTCATGGTATCAGGTCTGATTTTCCAGACACGTGCTATCAGAATTAGCTAACAGACAGACAAGAAACACAGCGAAAGAGCAGATTAGTACCTCATACAAATTATTAAGTGTCTGTATGATATCTGTGACCTGATGTACATTCCTGTTTCCCTCTTTAGGGATAAAAGCCAGTCCGGGGCATGGGTACCGCCCCCCCTTAATGTTTCCAAGCGATAGCCATTCTTCAGGGATGCTACAAACACAAAGTTAAGTAAAACATTAAAGTTATTTATTTAAATATTCATACACCAGACCTTTCGAATCTATATTGGTGTAGCCAATTATCACTCTAATGTAAATAACTCACCGACAATCAAAGTCAGTGTTATCAAAAATTTCTAAATCAAGTTTTGGAAAGGAACTGTAAAGACCGTAGTACTCCTGACTCGTCAATTTAAATTCTTCGATAGGTAACAACCAAAAAGGATGGATTCCAAGCTGACGAAGTAATTTCTGTAATAGAAATAAAATATAATAGAATATTTCGGTTTAATGTTGGCAAACTTACAGCGTACCAAAACGGAGTTACCTATGCCATATCGAATTACAATACGTATACAATTAACATGTCGCACACAGAAACAAACTTTGTTGTTAATAGATATGAAACTGGCAACCTGACATTTACTGCCGAAAAAAAAGCGATCAATCAATCAATCTTTATTTGAGAACATAGGCATTACAATAAAGGTCTTATGTTAACATTTTAGTCGTGCTCCATGTCCTATTAATGAGATTGGTATACAAATATATTAGTTTTTTAATAAATAATAAGTCAGAATCCATACTATGCAAAATCAAATTCAAATATTAATAATGTCAATTTAAAGGTTATATTAACAATAATAATGAATACAATTTCAACAATAATTAATGTCAGAATAATAACGATGAAACACTTAATTTATTAGTAGAATATTATATCTTTATAAAGATAACTTATAAAGACTTGACCGCAGCGAAATTAAGAACAAATTGTCAAAAGCATATAAACGCAAGAATTGGTATAGGTTATTTAACTTCACGTCATCGAAGGCATCTTCAAAATTTATGAATCTAATTCAAGGTCCATATATAAAATTGAGTTTGAAGACTTCACCCCATTGATATAATATATAGGACACAGGTATTAGCGATAAGATTACCTTTTTATTTATAAATTATAATTATGATGCGCGAAAGTTTAAAAGTTCACCCCCTTGATCGCCAAGTCAAAACAAATATATATTTATGTTTAACAAATATCAGTATGAATCGATTTCAAGGTCCATACATAAATAAAATCAAAATTGAAAGGATCAAATATATTTTATTAAAAAAATAAAATCTGAAGAACCCTTGATTGCGAAGTCAAAGCAAATATATATCTATTTATGTTTGACAAATATCAGGTCAAAGATTATACATATATTATAATAAAAGCAACTCTGGAAAAATATATTTAAAACTTTCAAAATTACCTTTATATTAGCGCCCAAGAACTTCCTACGTAATCT
Organism: Nycteola revayana; assembly: GCA_947037095.2. NCBI lineage: Eukaryota > Metazoa > Arthropoda > Insecta > Lepidoptera > Nolidae > Nycteola > Nycteola revayana. The sequence goes on from OX344844.2 coordinate 4,407,611, forward strand.
CTCAATTTTAACCAATCTTGGCATTTCTTTAGGCAAAACAACACTAAGGAACTGTAGTTTTGGTACAAACGTTTCGAATGGAAATTGCTAGAATAAAATAATCACATTAATAATACTTTTAGCATTATTTGCAGCTTGGAGGCAATTCGTTAATTATGCTTTGACAGATTATAAAACGATTTTGATAATTTTAACAATTAACAGGAGATAAGACTCATTTATACTCATTAAATTAGTGAAGACATTGTTGTGAAAATATCTACTCCAGATTGCAGCAGAGGTAACTATTTTTTAGTAGTAGTTTAGTTTATTAAGGATCATATATGGGTGATATTGTTTGTAAGGAATAAATTCCTTTTATGTTAACTTTTATTATACAGTTTTTATCTTATTTGTGAACATAGTTTCTTATAGTCTTTCTTCTCCGAGTGTCACACCGTAGGTAGATAGAGAAAGACTCGTAGGAAGCTAGGATAGGGCCCGGTCGTCCTCGCAAGGCGAGGCTCGCGACGCGTTCTATGCTTCAGACCCGATCCCAGCCCGCGCTGGTTGATCTTAATTATATTTTATAATAAGCGATTAATTACGAACATGCCATAACAATATTAATAGATTTTATTATAAAACATTATTGTTGAAATGTAAACTAATTTATTAGTTAGGATTGCTTTTTTTTTAATTATCATTGTTTTTTTTTTCATTATCATTTGACTTACAATAAGTACGATCGATTCGTCTACATTATCAATAAACGTTTTCATTTTCATTTTTCATTTCATTTTTATTTTCATTTCATTTTCATTCCATATAACCCTTCCAGCTAAGCTAAAATACTTGTGTTACGAGTGGATCGAACTAGCGCGGCAACCATATAGTCGTCCGACGCCCTAGCCATTGGGCTACGGCGGCTTCATTAATTTATTGTAGTATAAAAAGAAATTTGGTTCACCCATACTATCTATCATTAAAGGGGTGGCATAGATTTTGGAAACACCTCATACATTACTAATTATATCGTAATCTGTAGGTTCAAAAGGCTTACAATGCTTTCATCTTCTCTATATGTCGTCCATCGTCCTGGTGGTAGTAAAATCTTCGGTTTATGTGGTTTTGGAAGCGACACTAACGTAGGCGATATCTTTTCTGTCTTGGCCTGCAAATGTGTTAACAGTTGATCATCCTGCATCATACAACTACGCACATAGTTTTCCAGTATGAGTATTGGAACATACCAAAGATATACATACACTCATCAAGTGCGAATACATTACATTTTTTGTCATGGATTCAAAACTCGCTAGATTTCAGACATTTTGTATTATAAAAATCACTAATGGTAATTTTTATTTGCGGGATCGAAAGAACAAGTAATTTTATTATAACTGTATTTTATATTTTTGGCTAATACCTCATATTTTAATATTAAAACTAAACATAGTAATATAGCCAATATAAGATGTCTACGTCTATAGTAATACGTAGCACACACAATAAGTTAACGCATTATTGTAAAATTTGCGAGCAAATATATCAGAAAATCACTGTGCAGCTCTAAAACTCACAAGTTATAAAGTCGCTGAGGTGGCAACACTGTTAATTGGAACATGCTAAAGATATACTCATCAATTGCAAGTTAAAATACGTAGACTCGTACTCGTCTCTACGTCCAACTTATGCCCGGTGAAGTAGCAAAAGACTCGGGGCAAACAACAGATGTCCGTCAGAAAAAAAGACTTCTGACGACTGAAAACTTCGTCTAACTTTATATTTGTACAACGGATTATGCTTGGTGTTAACGTAAATTCTTGACTCAGTTACTACTATCACATAATATAAATTAACGCGGGGTGCGTTGAAAATCTCGCTAAGAATCATTTATCATTACAATGAAAAACATTTGACAAAACCTAATAACATTTAAATATATGATTTATCAAGCTTAGACTCTTAAAAATGCGGTAAAAATTTCAATGAGTAATCATTTAAAAAAAAAAAAAAAGTCGCCAAAGACCTGAAAGAGCTGGAAGTGCCCGACGGGTCAGATTTGGCACAGAATAGGGAAGAATGGCGCACTTTAATGTCGGAGGCCAAGATCCACTTCGGGTCGCTGAGCCAGCGAAGTAAGTAAGTAAGTAATCATTATAAGTTAATAATATAAAATCTAATATCAGTAAATATAAGTCAAAATAACCAAACAGATTTCGTAGGGTTTTCATTAGTGGGTGGTGTAATTCAAAAGGAAGCTTTATAGCTATGTTACTTGGGTAAAGCCTGAACATTCGCTAGTCTACAAGGCTACCGAATGTTTAGGCTTCACCTTATTTCTTATTCTGACTGTGTAATAAACATATAACTAAATTGAAAGTATTTTGTACTAGGAGACCAACTAATGAAATATATGTATTTCGTACTAGAGAAGCAATTTAACTAAAATACTCATTTATTTCGTTGAACTCTTATTATTTTAATAATAAGGGTTCAACGTGAATCCGCTGCAGCGCTTCAATAATAGCCATTCATCTTAATAAAGGGTTTAAATATGCAGCGCTTAAGCAGTTCTAGTGCACTGATTTCTCGCGACCAAAAGGTCGGAAGCACCGTGAATTTCACGGCGCTTACGCGTCCCATTAGACGCCATACTAAATAAGGTCTGCAAACAGAGTGTGTGTTCGGATCGCGAAATCTAGTACCTACTCTACTACCTAGGAGTAGGATCGTTGAGTCCAACCAACCTGCATTATAAGTTTCATACGTTTCCGCGTAGCAACGTCGATTGTCGGATCCTCTTTGGACAAATCCGATACCAGTTCGGAGTAATATCCCCTCTCACAGTCATCATTTCGTATTTTGTTATCATATACAAGATCATGTTGCTGCACTTTTTTCTTTTTACTGTACATAATTATTTATATTATTCCCTTTGATCCAATTAATTATATCTATAATAATAATTAACAGATACAAATTTATTATTCTGAACTGTCAACTTGACTTTACTGTCATTTTCAGTTTAAATAAGAAAAAAAATAATAGACCGTACAATTTATCCTTTTTTATTTTAAAACTTTTTAATTTATTTGAAGCTAGTTTCCGAAGAAGGTGACTGATACATTTGCATGATAAAATCATGATCTTGAACTCGTCAGATTAACAATACATCTATTAATGATATAATTCGTCGGGCCTTCAGCTCAGCAAATAGGCCAGCCGTTTAAGAGCCTAATGGCCTTATGCGCGACGATGGTAAAAGGCCCGACGGAATGATTCTGGTGCCTTGGAGGATGGGACGGCCTTTGGTGTGGGACGCTACGTGCGTCGACACCCTCGCGCCGTCTCATCTTTCCGGGACTCAGGGTAGGGCTGGCATGGCGGCTGAATCCGCGGAGAATCTCAAGAGGCGCAAATATAGTAACCCTTGATAGTGGTTATTTATTTGTGCCTTTTGGTGTCGAAACATTGGGGCCGTGGGGACCGGGAGCCAAATTAATTTATAAATACCTCGCAGCGGCCCTCTTAAGTGCGGCACGTTCTCCGAGTGCTGGTTTCTAATTTGCACAGCAGGTAAGCATTGCCATTCAACGTGGTAATGCTGCTAGCATTCTGGGAACCTTGCCAAGTAGAATAGATTTAGAATAGTAGTATATAAGTTAGTTTTATTTTTAATTAGTTACTTTTAGTTTGTATTTTATTCATGTTTGTTAATGATACAGTTAAAATAATGTTTTGGAATATTAACAATACTTAAGACTAAATCTAACAGAGGTATCATTCTAACAAGTCTTACTGTGATATCGCAGGTATACACACAAACCACGTTTTATTTATCTGACACAAACTATATTTATATAATCATTTTATCAAATATTTTTATACACAGTTTGATGTTAACTAGGTAGCTTTAAATTAACTTATGTACATATTAGCTTGTTCCCTAGTGCGGGAGCTGTCTTAAAAAAAGCCAGAATCGGACATGTATTATTTATTTGTACTAAAATTCCATCAAAAACAGTTCATCAATTTCTTAATTTTAAAAACCTTTGACAGTGAGGCCGTGAGTGCCCTACATAAGTTCATATTAATCCTCTATTAAGCTTGATGTTGGAGTTTTCGATTAGGTACATTGACAATATTTATAAGCAATGAGAGATAATAATTTTAAATAAGGATTAATTTTAAATGACGTTTGACGAGTGCGACGAATATCAATAAAGCAAAAAAACAAGTATACGACGCATCTGTTCTTGTTTCATATGGTGAGTGTTGCCATGCCAGCTAGGTACGTAGGTATTCATATGTGCGTAAGTTAAATTATTTTCTAAATAAAGGCACAGTGTTACTAGTCTGGGCCCCGAGTCTGCTATTTTTACGAATTTTGCCATCGTAGTGCTATCGTTATACGATTGTGCCAAAAACGGTCGCCAACGGAAGTAGATCGGTAAATAGTTCGGGAAATTTTAATGTTTATTTAGGCGATTTTAAAACTTATAAATGTATCATTTGTTTTTATATTCAATTAATAATATTTTTGACGGTAGAAAAATGCTCCAAAAATCAGAAATATCCATTTGAAATGTAAATAAATCTTGAAAATTTAATATATTTAATCTGTACCGAAAAGTCACACTGACAAGAGTAATGTTAAACGGCCCAAACATCACAGTGTTCTTTTTCTTCCTTATTTTTAAAGATTTCATTCGATATTTGCTTTAAAACCAATAAATGAAAAAACGATGAAGTGATCTGCGGTATAAGTACTTGTTAAACCTGTAAATCCGCCCTAAGACTACTCACTGACCCATAAAGTTGGTGCATCAATATAAAGAAACAATCATTATCGCTGAAAGATCATCGTTAAAAACGTAAGTAACAAAGCCCATATTACCCTAAATAATACAGTAGTTGCATTAGTATATAAGAACTAATCAATGTGTAATACCACAATAATCAACAGTGATGTACCATTGAAACTATGTACAAACCCAGAGCTTACACCTCAAATCAACTCAAACTGTGCCTCTCCATTACAGACTGAATGCAATTACACATCAGTTTTGTATACAGATGACATAGGTAAAGGCTTGGGTTCACTGTTATACAACAAGCTAAGTGTTCCCTTATACAACTGTTGTATTCCAGGATTGAACTTTAAAGATTTAGTTGATAAAATAATGAATAAAAAACATAATGATAAGTCCTGCGTTACATTGTTAGTAGGAAATTGCAAAAACCTCACAAAGAAGGATATTACAGACAGTTTTACAAGAATGTTAGATTTAAGTTGTAGTAAGATTATATTGTGTGCCTTCCCTTATATAAATAATATGACTGACAGTACCAATAGTTATATTCATATGTTGAATAACCATATACAATTTTTGGTCAGTCATTATAGTGACAAATTTATATTTTTTGATATAAATAGTTTTAGGATTAGTTGTAAGGTGACCAGGAATACATTGTATGTCCTGAAAAAGTCATTAAATGTAATTGCTACTTTATTAGCAACCCATATTAACACAGTCATACATAGTATGACAAAGCCATTTTTTTTACAATATTTTAGTAATGTTACTAAAATTAACCATTAAGTGAGACAATGGAGAAGTGTGAAAATTTTTTGGTCTTATCTCACCAGAACATTAACCGCTTCTCTGGCAAAATACTAGATATAGAACTTTTTAGTGAAAAATTTAATAATGATATTTTATGTTTTACTGAAACTTGGTTGAAGGCACACAAAATGGCTTTAGTGTAAATGGTTATACAGTTGCTAGCTTTTATAATAGAGTTTCGGCTGAGGGTGGGGGTGCACTCATTCTAATGCGGAATAGTATAAAATTTAAGGAACGGAAAGATATTAGTAATTTATCTGTGGAACGAATTTGCGAGGTAGCCTGTACTGAAATACAGTCTTATTATATTATATGTGTATATAGACCTCCATCTTCAGATTTTCAGCTATTTATTAAAACTATGGACGATATTCTTAAAAAGTCAGTTAAAAGCAATAAAAAAGTCATTATATGTGGCGATTTTAATATCAATTTACTATCTGATTCACAGGATAAAAATAATCTTCTGTGTCTGTTTAGGTCTTTTAATCTTAGCTGTTTATATTCTGAGCCCACTAGAGTCACATCGACAACAGCTACCAGCATCGATAACATAGTCACAAACTTTGAAGTAATTGATAAATGCTTGGTATCTGGTGTTCGTTCTGACCACAAATGTCAAATTGTTAAATTAAATAATAAAATTACATTAGAGAAGTCTATAATTCGTTTCAGATCAGTATCAAAGAAAAATCTAGACCAGTTTAGCAAAAATTTGAAATTAAGACTATGCAATGTTACTTTTGATTCAAGTAGCTGTAATATTATGTATAATACCTTATTCCAATGTATACATGAGGAATTTGAGAGGGTTTTCAAAATTAAACATATAGAGATTGACCCAAATAAGTTGAAATTTAATACTTGGGCGACTAAAGGCATAAAGCGGAGTAGAGATGTTTTATATGAACTATATGACATAAGGTCCTTTACACTTGATGAAAACTTTCCAAACTATGTTAGGAAATATTCAAGTATTTTTAAAGAAGTATGTATACAGGCTAAGTCACTATATATAAGGGATAAAATACAAAAATCGGATAATAAAATAAAGTCTGCGTGGCAAATGATAAATACTGAAACTGGTAAAGGTAAAATTAGAGATAGATCAATAACGCTAGATATTAACGATAATCTGGTTTCAGATAAGCATACGGTTGCCAATTTCCTTGCTAAATTTTTTACTGACATTCCTATAGATACTACCAAGTATCTTTCATCATCACCGAAGGATGCTGAAAGTCTTCTTAAAACAAATATTAGTTTAAATATTTCCAAATTCAGTTATCAAGAAGTTAATGATAAAGACATCATAAAGGCATTTCGGACAATTAAAATGAAGGGTACTGAAGACTTATGGGGACTCTCAGTAAAAGCTATAGACACAGTTATACAAAATATTGCTCCAATTCTAGCGGCTATCTTCAATAAGTCTATAACTGATGGAGTTTTTCCTGACCTTATGAAATTAAGTAAAATTGTTCCTATATTTAAATCGGGTAGCTCTAATAACGCGACTAATTATAGACCTATTTCTATACTACCAACTTTGAGCAAAATCTTTGAAAAAATTATGCTCGGCCAAATGTTGGCTCATTTTAATACAAATGGGATATTGCACGACAAGCAGTTCGGATTCACAAAGGGTCGTTCAACTCAAGATGCGGGATGCGTTTTGATTAAGTCCATATTGGAGGCTTGGGAGGGATCGCAGGATGCCCTAGGAGTCTTCTGTGACCTCTCCAAGGCATTCGATTGTGTAGATCATGAAACGCTTTTGCTAAAGTTAAAATATTATGGTATTTGTGATAAATCACTTGAACTTGTAGTATCCTATTTATCAGATAGGAAACAGATAGTATCTATAGACGGCGTGAATTCTGAGGGACATGTTGTTAAAATGGGGGTGCCCCAGAGATCAATCTTAGGTCCTTTCCTGTTTCTTGTTTATATAAATGATCTCCCATACCTAATTAATGAACTATCAGACATTGTTCTGTTTGCCGATGATACTTCATTGATTTTTAAAGTTAAAAGAAAAGTTACCGATTTAATTGACCATAATAGAACACTCGGTTTAATTGCAAACTGGTTTTCCGCAAATAATCTTTTACTAAATGCAGGAAAAACCAAATGTGTTAAATTTGTTCTACCTAATGTTATCAATTCTACGCCTGAAGTTACGCAGATACGCAAGACACTGAAACAGAGGGGTACCTGGACAATCATCTATGCTTGAGGCTTGACAAGTTGGAGCTTAAAGAAAAGGCTTGCATTCGAAAGCATTGCGCATCATCCTCTTTCGGTACGGCCAGTTTTTAGGGTTAACTGATTGCAGACCCCCAAGGCTGGCAACCATGGAAACTTTACCGAATACTAATGCTTAGTATTCGGTAAACATGTACATGTACATGCTCGTACTAAGTACCGCCTCGCCTCCCGACCGAGTAGGCCACCAAAAGTAGTGCTCCGACGCTAAAATAATTAAAAAAATAGGTTTTTCTTACCGTAGGAAGACGTAGTGCGTGTCAATAGAAGCGTCTCGGCGTCGCGCATCCGCGGGTGAAAAGTTCAGATACAAATAAGTGCTGGAAAAAAATTTATTAAGTGATAAGTGTTAAGTGCTAACCTGCAAAACACATAAGTGCTAATAACTTTGTCTGGCACTCACCTAAGAAGCAACATCTAGCATCGGAACAAGCGCCGCGCTGGCGCGCACACTTTGAGCCGACCAGCGATCACCCGTCTTCAAAATAGCCGGAGCTATTCAAGATATAAAAACCCAACCAAAAAATTTGCTCCACGAGGTTGGTGAAGGAGGAGTGCTAGCTACTTGTAACTTGGAGGCCTACAAGGGGTATACACAACAATCACAAAACCACAAAGAAAAAAATTTTCACTCCACTGGGGACGGATAAAACATCATCACAAGAACTGAACTTCGGGTACTTATAACTCCGAAAGTTCAGGCAGACCACACTAGTTTCTCACGCGGATGAGCTGCGCGCTAACCATAGGAACGCGCCGCCACCAAGAAAGCTGAAATCGGCCCAGCGGATGAAAAAAAAATTACAGTTTAAGGTAAATTAAAAAAATTTGCTCCACGAGGTCGGTGAAGGAGAAGTGCCAGCTGCAAGAAATTTGGGGGCCTGCAAGGGGCACACACAACAAACACAAAACCACAAAGAAAAAATTTTTCACTCCACTGGGGACGGAAAAAACAACATCACAAGACCTGAACTTCGGGGCTTTATATCTCCGAAAGTTCAGGCAGACCATATCGTTTTCTTGCGCGGATAAGTTGCGCGCTAACAAGAGGAACGCGCCGCCACCAAGAAAGCTGAAATCGGCCCAGCGGATCTGGAAAAAAGGAAAGGAAAAAAAAATAGTCTAAGGTAAATTTAAGTTTCTTTTACAAAAAATAAATAAATGTTAATATAATAAATAAAAATAAAACCGTGGTTTCCACCATATCTTGGAAACCAGAGCCCCAATCGCGAAAATAACAACTTTTTCGTTCTCTCCTGGAGACTCTCCTGGAGACTCTCCTGGAGAAACGATTATTGGGGCAGGGTACCCTTGGGACCTGGAGCTGAGCTTCCACCAGCAAAAAATTTTGCATTTCCTCTAGAATCTTTCCCCCCCAACGAGCTGGTGGAGAATCCACAATAGTTCTGGAAAACACTCTTGCCTACCTTTCTTTTGACACCGGACTGGACCCTGAACTCCTCAAGTTCACGGCTCCACAGGGCATTTCTCAGGCCCTATTCGACCAATATCAAAAATTTCAACTGGAACACTCACAGACCGACAACTGCGATTGGATTCAACGTTCCTCCCCCCCCCCCACCCTTAGTTTTTCTCCCTAGTCGCAGAGGCCTGCGCGAGGGCTCGGGATAAAGAGCTCGGGGAGAGCTACACGGTGAGGCAGTAGAGAAGGAAATCGGGGACACACAATCTTCCCCCCCCCCCCCAAAATTCATCATTGATTACATGGGGAAAGCTAAAAAAGTCACGAAACGGTACGATTATTTATTAAAATTGACTGCATAAGAAGTACTTATATAATACAAAATCATTTTTATTTATTTACTTTATGTACACACATAACATGAAAAATAAAAATATTAAAATACAAGAAACATGAAAAAGAAAAATATTAAAATACAAGAAACATAGTACAAAGGTACTACTTATTTCTAATGAAATTACTTCCAGCAGATCATTCGTCTGTTTCCGAAATCGACTCTCGAAAATCGATTTGTGTTGCATAATAATATGATAAACAGCACTACAACGGTAAAATTGTCAAAATTTCCTGTACTACAAAACCGAAGCGATATACGATAACATCGCTTATTTAAATATTCATCACTTGTTTAAACAAAACCTCTCATCAACCGCTCCAAGTAAAAGCCACGAATGTTTTGTTCTTCTCAAATTTAGTATTAGGGTAAGTTCGCCTGTTCGCTTCCATCGCCCAATTCGCGTCAATTTTACGGATTTCTCTCAAAAATAAGTAAACTAACGCACTAATCAAACGAAAAGTCATTACCGCTAATACCTCAATGCATAAGAGGCACGCACGTATGGACAAAAGGTTGGTGCGCCAAACCAATCCCGTATAAAAAAATAAAAAGTCTCGGCTGTTCAACAAGGGAGCGGATTTTTAGAAAAAAAATAGTGTGCAGCGGCGCATTTGATGGTAATTTTTTATTGTTTTACTAGCGGCCCGCCCCGGCTTCGCACGGGTGGACTTTTATACCCAACCCCTGCCCTACCCTACCCCTAACCTAACCCTACCCTACTCCTACCCTACCCCTACCCTACCCCTACCCCTACCCTACCCCTACCCCTACCCTACCCTACCCCTACCATACCCCTACCCTACACCTACCCTACCCTACCCCTACCCTAACCCTACCCCTACCCCTACCCCTACCCCTACCCCTACCCCTACCCCGACCCTACACCTACCCTACCCTAAAAAGGAATATTATTAATTATTAATTTGATTATGTTTTTTATATTTAACGCTTAAAATAAGGTGGGCGCGAATTACTACTTGGCGTTTGTGGACTATGAGAAGGCCTTTGATTCGGTCGAAATTATCTCTATCGACTATCGCTACATTGAAGTGCTGAAGTGTTTGTACAAAACGCCACAATTTCGGTTTAATACAGAGCCAATGTACGAAGGCAATCCCGATACGGAGAGGTGTAAGACAGGGAGATGTTATATCTCCCAAATTTTTACGGCTGGTCTGGAGGACGCCGTCAAGCGCTTGGAATGGCAAGGACACGGCATCAACATAAATGGCGAGTACATCACTCACCATTGATTTGCCGACGACATAGTGATTATGGCAGAATCGCCTTGAGGAGGACCTTGGACAAATGCTCAATGGCCTCGGTGGAGTTTCCCAACAAGTTGGGCTTAGAATGAACATGGGCAAGACAAAAGTCATGCATAACGCCCATGTAGTGTCCAACTCAATAGACGTTGGGAACTCCATTCTCGAAGTTGTGACCGGATACGTATACCTAGGTCAAACGATCCAACTAGGGAGGACCAACTTAGAGAAAGAGGTCAATCGTCGAATTCGACTCGGCTGGGCAGCGTTTGGGAAGCTTCGGGAGATCTTCGGGAAACTCTCCAGATATAAATAAAGCATTTATTACCCAAAAAAAATGCATACGGGCATTATTCAATGTTGGGCCTCTAGAATCATGTAGGCCTTTATTCAAATATAATAACTTACTCACGCTTACAGGACTATATATATTAGAAATATGCACTCACGTTAAGAATTTTCCTAATGAATTTATCAGTGCCCGTGACAATTCTATCATAGGTAAAAGAGACCCAACCAGGTTATTGATGCCTGCTTGCAGGACTTCACTTTTTAGAAATAACTGCTACTTTATGTGTATAAGAGTATTCAACAGGGCTCCAAAAGCAATTCGTGAGCTGCCTCTAATAAAAATGAAAGGCGTGCTAAAAAAATGGTTGACAGAACATACTTTCTATTCCATGAAAGAATTTTTTGAAACTAAATTTTAATGTTACAGGTAATTATTCATAATAAATTATAAATAAATAAATAAAATAAAATCCAATTTCACTAATTTATTAATATCTTATGTTGTTATGTAACCCTTTGCATGCCGCTGTGTCGGCGAAACATGTTGATCTATATAATTTTAACAACCATGTACCTACCGTGTTTCTGGCAAATAAATGTATTCTATTCTATTCTATTCTATCTTCTCGTCCAAAATACCTCAGTGCCTGAAGACAAAGTCTTCAATCAATGTGTGATGACATATGGATCTGAGACGTGGTCTCTTACTGTGTGCCTCATAAGAAAGCCCAAAGTCGCTCAGCGAGCTATGGAAAGAGCTATGCTCGGCGTTTCCCTGCGTGTTCGAATCAAAAATGAAGAGATCCGCAGGAGAACGAAGGTTACTGACATAGCTCAACGGATTAGCAAAATGAAGTGGCAATGGGCAGGACACATAGCTCGAAGAACTGACGGCCGATGGAGCAGAAAGGTTCTCAAGTGGAGACCACGAACTGGCTAGCGCAGCGTAGGACGACCGCCTGCACGATGGACCGACGACCTCATAAAGGTCGCGGGGAGTCGGTGGATGCAAGCCGCTAGCGATCGTTCCCGCTGGAAATCGATGGGGGAGGCCTATGTTCAGCAGTGGACTATAACAGGCTGATGATGATGATTTCTAGTGAAAAAACCAAGAATTGTTAGATATTGTTCAAAAAATAATTCGAGACTAAAAAAATATTTCAAACGTAGGTGTCTGAAATATTGTTTACTTACCTAATTTTAAGTTCAATCAATGTGTTTTTTTAAATGAAAATAATCTTGATTTTTAATTTTTATATTCTTAATTAAAAGAATTGTTAAATTACAAACTTTCTTTACAAATTCTTAAAAATGTCAACTCTATATTCCTTTTCTAAGCCGGTGGACGCTAAATGGTCCACGGGTGGACGCAATTTGGATTTTTTGGACGCAAACTGGGTAAAACGCCTAATTCTGATGTTTATCCATTTAAAAAAAAAAACTCAAGATGTTTCGAACAAAACTGAAAGTTTATCTTAAAATAGACTAATATTATGAACAGATTACATATTTTTTTCATAGAAATTAGTGCTGGAACATTTTTACTATGGCCTCAAACTTGCCAACTGCGCTAAATGGACGCGAACAGGCGAAATGACCCTACCAGGTATTACTGAGTCTCCATGAGCCCTTTCAAATGAGTCCCAACACGATGGTTCTACGTAGAACCGTCACTAAGATCCTATACTGACCTTCGGAGTCCACCATCAGGTAAGTGACATCATCAGTCACCAAGGTTTCCATGAGCCCTTTCAAATGAGTCCAAACACGATGGTTCTACGTAGTACCGTCTCTGAGATCCTATACCCACCTTCGGAGTCCACCATCAGGTATGTGACATCATCAGTCACCAAGGTCACCATGAGCCCTCTAAATGAGTCCAAACACGATGGTTCTACGTATTACCGTCACTGAGATCCTATACCTACCTTCGGAGTCCACCATCAGGTAGGTGACATCATCCATCAGTCACCTAAGTCTCCATCCTTAATCGAACGAAATTCTCAAGATAGCTATAGCGAAAACGATAAAAAATAAGCACCATGAAAATAATTTATTTAGTGGATAGGTAGTTAGGTACCTACTTGGTACAAATAGTTTTGGAGAGCTCGGCCTCGCTTCACTTTACATTTATTCTTGTATTTAGGCATAGTCGGGCTTATTCTATGATCGGTTCAAAAAACAAAACGTAATTACAATCTACTTTATATATATTTACAACCTTTATTTCTATTCTTATTTTACGAAATATTTATATTTGTACTATTTACAATATGATTTCATTCAAAAATCACTTAAAAGGTGAACTTTTTAGGTTTTATTTGAAAAAAATAACACGCGTATAGTCCACCCGTCACAAGTGACATACAGACACTGAATGTGTACGCGTCACAGGCCTTGCGGGGGTGCTTCTCGCGGGGTACTGGTGATATTTCAGGTTTTTATTTATTATTCAAAACTTGTAAGAGAAATAAGAAATATAAACAATACAAATTGTTAAATACGTCATTACATATTTTTTGGTAAAAAAATCATACCAAACTATTGTGCCGTTACAGAGAAAATTTACAATTTAGTTTGTAAAAGGACCTATTTACTACGATTTTTTTCCAAAATTTGGGAAAGTTTATTACAATTTTAAACAATACAATCTATTTGTGATGACCTTAACTATAACATATATTTTTTATATGGAAATCGCACAAAAGGATTCATCTACAAATTACTTTAAACATGCGGTGGTTTTGGGATTTGAGCGATATAGTCCCCTTAACTCCGTTAAATTACCAACTATAACCCTCCCTTCGTTTGACGGTTCATGTGAACACTGGCTTGAATTTAGAGATACCTTTTTGTCACTCATTCACGAAACTCAACATCTCTCCAATATACAAAAAAACTATTATCTCAAATCATCGTTAAAAGGTAGTGCCGCTTTAGTAATTGAGCAGTTAGAATTTTCATCAATTACAATTTACACAATTGCTTTAGAATTACTACAAAATAGATATAACAATAATAATTTGTTAATACATAACCACATTAAAGCGATATTTACTATTCAAAAGATAACAAAGGAATCAGCTGTCTTATTACGTAAGCTTATCGATACTATTCTAAAGAATTTACGCGCTTTAAAAATATTGGGCGAACCGACGGAGTCATGGGATACACTCATTATTTTTATTATTGTTTCCAAGCTCGATGACACAACTGAGCGAGAGTGGGAACAATATAAAACTACAACGTTAAAAGTAGATAACGAATCGAATAAGAAGTGTAAAGTGGATCATTTACTTGCGTTCCTAAAATCGCGGGCCGACATGTTGGACACACTAAGTTTAAGCCATAGCAAACCTAACACGTTTAATAACACAATAATAAAATACAGTGCTATGCTATGCTATGCTATGTGCAATAATGTGCTAGATACAGTGCAATGTATCTAGCACACGGTCTACCAGTAAATCCGCTCGGCTACCTATCCGCACTAAACAATGTTTAATGTGTCAAGCTAATCATCCACTTTATTCATGTCAACAATTTTTAAACGCTTCGATTAAAGATAAACTCGAATTCGTACGCAATAAGAAATTGTGTGAAAATTGTTTGCGATCTAATCACACTAAAGATGAGTGCAGGTTCGGGCCTTGCAGAGTGTGCAATCATAAGCACAACACACTGATACACCTAGATAACAAAATAGTAGACAGTGCTACGAGTTTTATCACACAAATCAGTCGCGAAAAAACCGGTTTGAATACAGTTAACAATTCACAGACGCTCGACGGAGCGGACTATACAAAGACAACTATGAATGCATCTGTCGTTGTCAATAATATGCAGACGAATGAATGTTGCACACAGACGCAATCTATTTTGTTATCTACGGCGTTACTTGAGATCGCAGACCGGTTTAATGAGTTTCACGTTGTGCGTGCGCTGCTTGATAACGGCAGTCAGCGATGTTTAATAACACAATGTTTATGTAAAAAATTACAACTACCATTATTACAGTCCACTCACGAGATACGTGGTATTGGCAGTTCTGTGACACAATCAACGCAAAATTGTGTTGTAGTTATTAGGTCAAGAAACGACACTTATAAAACGCGCATTAGGTGCATCGTTTTGGCTAATATTACGTCAGCGCTGCCAACTACTTCGTTTAACCGCGATCAATTTATTATTCCAAATCATTACAAATTAGCAGATCCCTCATACTATGAGTCGCAATCCATAGATATATTATTAGGCGCAGATATATTTTGTGACTTACTTAAAAACAATAAAATACGCATTAACAATGGACCTTTTTTGCTAGACACGAAATTAGGATGGATAGTTTCGGGACCTATACCACATAAAGCGCGCGGAGAGGGCATTATTTATTGTAACTTTTCTCAGTCAATAGACTTACAATTACGTCAGTTTTGGGAACTAGAAGAAGTTCCAACACCCTATGATTCACGCTCAAAAGAAGAGAAAGCTTGTGAGCAACATTTTGTTGAAAATACAAAGCGCAACACCGATGGAAGATTCATCGTGAGCATACCTTTTAAAGAACCTCCTCAAGTTTTGGGTACTAGTCGAGAACAAGCTGAACGTAGATTTTATGCGCTAGAGAAACGATTACAACGCGAGCCCACATATAAAAAATTATATTCTGAATTTATGCGTGAGTACTGTGACCTGGGGCATATGTCTCGTGTGCACACCTACTCTAATCCATTATTTCATGCCGCACCACGGTGTGTACCGCGAGCATAGTACAACCACGAAATTACGTGTTGTCTTTGACGCGAGTGCTCCCACAACATCAGGAAAGTCATATAATGACATTCAGCTGATAGGGCCGCCCATACAGGGGGATCTTTTTTCGATTTTGCTACGTTTTAGGCAATATAAATATATAGCTTGTGGTGATGTCGAGAAAATGTATCGACAAGCCCTTGTTAGTCCAGATCAGCGTGATCTTCAGCTGATACTATGGCGCGAAGACCCTTCTCATCCCTTAGGCGTTTATACACTCAATACCATCACGTATGGTTTAACGTCATCAGCCTTTTTAAGTGTTAGGTGCCTCAGACAGCTAGCTTATGATTGTGAGGATGTTGAGGTAAAACAATCTATATGTGAGGATATGTATGTTGACGATTATATTTCCGGTCGAAATAGCCAATGTGAATTATTACAGTTATGTAAGAAGGTATCTGATGTTTTAAACGATGGGTGCTTTCCTTTACAAAAATGGCTTTTCAATTTTAAATGCGATATATCACAAAGTCCATTAGATATCTCAAAATCTTTGTCATTAACTGAAAGCACTCACAGTAAGACATTAGGTCTACATTGGTACAATTTAAGTGATGAATTGTATTATAGTACGCAATTAGTGAAAGGCAATGAAAAGATTACAAAACGATTAAATTATCATTAATATCGCAAATTTACGACCCACTAGGTCTACTCAGTCCCACTATAATGATAGTCAAGGTAATTTTACAACAATTGTGGCTATTAAAGTTAGGATGGGACGACGAAGTATCGCCTGATGTTATTAAAATTTGGAATAAATTTGTAAACAATTTATCTTTACTTGATTCGTTGCGAATCGAACGACATGTAATACCCTACGAGCCTATGTACATAGAATTACATATATTTACGGACGCTAGCACAGTAGGTTATGGAAGCTGCATATATGTACGTACAATAGGTATTAATGGGGCGGTCTCGGTCAAACTGTTATGTTCAAAAGGTAAGGTGGCGCCACTCATACCCGTGAGTGTACCTCGGCTAGAGTTGTGTGGCGCATTATTAGGCGCTAAATTATTTCACAAAGTTAGTGAGTCACTTCGCTGTCAATTCAGATCGGTAACCTTTTGGTCAGACTCAACAATTGTTTTGGGATGGTTGAGCATGACTCCTAACCTCTTACAAACATTTGTTCAGAATCGTGTTGTTGAAATACATACTTTGACTGAGGGTATTCCATGGTGTCACATCAAAGGTAAAGAAAACCCAGCTGATTTAGTGTCGAGAGGCTATAGTATAGATAAATTAGTTTCTTGTGATCTATGGTGGCAGGGGCCACAATTTCTTCGCAATATTGATTTTAATAGTAGTTCTTATGTACATACCGATTTAGACATCGGCCAAAATGATTTACCTGAGTTAAGGCCAATAAAAACACATACATTTATGTGTGACAACGTCAAAAAAATATTGTTTCCATTTCACAGATTTTCACAGTTCAATCGTATGAGGTGCGCATGCGCATTTATTTATAATACGCGCAATAAAAACAATAGGCGTAGTGGACCACTTACTGTCGATGAATTGAGAGAATCAGAGTTAATTTTAGCTAAACTTAGTCAGTTGGAATCGTTTTCCACAGAGTATAACATATTAATGAACAAAGGTAGTTTTAGCAGTAATCACTATTTGTTGAAACTTAACTTATTTATTGATAATAATAATATAATTCGTGTTGGAGGTCGTTTATGTAACTCTGATACATTTACATTAGACAAAAAATATCCTATTTTAATATCAAACAAACATGCGTATACAATTTTGTTATTTCGTTATCAGCATAAGAAAATGTTACATACAGGGCCACAGACATTATTGTTTAATTTACGTGAATCTTGGTGGCCACTTGGAGGCAGAAACCTCTCAAGAAAAATAGTTCATGAATGTGTTACATGTACTCGATTTAGAGGTAAGACATTTTCCCCACTTATGGGAAATTTACCCGTTGAAAGAATATTAGCCAGCTTTCCCTTTTATCATAGCGGCGTAGACTACGCAGGTCCAGTTTACATACTGAACCGCAAAGGCAGGGGGGCGAAAACATATAAAGCATATATCTGTTTATTTATATGTTTTGCAACACGCGCAATACATTTAGAGCTAGTGACCGATCTAACCTCTGAGGCTTATCTACTGGCACTTAAGCGTTTTATTTCACGTCGTGGTAAGCCACAACAGATATTTTCCGACAATGGGAGAAATTTTGAAAATGTTCAAAATACATATCGTCGGTGATACAGCAATTCCGCGTAAGTGGCAATAGCCAATAAGGTTGAAAAGGAAAAACAGCAAATTCATTTTAGTCCTTAAAAACATTATAACTAAAATATTTCTTGACAGATGAAACACCACCTTAATAGCAACTGTCACTAACGAGGTTTTGTAGTATCACTTGTATCACCAACAATATTGCGATATCTCATTAAATAAAAAACTTCAAGAAACCATTATCTTCTTAAAATAATAATATGTTATTCTCACGGGTTCTTGTCTTACTACATTTAAGTGAAGAACATAGGTATTTATTTGCCTCAGTAATCATATTACAAAATAAAGAGTTTTAGAGTAGTTTAAATAAAGAGTATAGAGTTTTAGAATATTTAATACTCAGAAATTATAGGTTAACTTTACACTAGTTATTACAGGTATATATTGCCTTATTATTATTAATTGTTTATGTTTGTCTGTCTGCAGCATGTCAAGACAACAAGAGCCTGCTGCAGTGCTTCTGCTTCAAGATCCAGTTTCAGAGCTTAGAGAGTTCACCTACATTGAAATTTTGTGCTTTCTTACTTATGTTTGAATTTTAAAAACTTGTTGATGATTAAACAATCTTATATATACAGTAATACCCCGGACTTACGCGATAGGTGGGACCACGGGATAGCCGTGTAAGTCGAATTCGCGTAAGTTGGGGTTCAACTTTCCCTATAAATACATAATTAATTATAATGTTTGTGTAATCGGGACCAGTCTAAAAAAACAACCGCGTATCTCCGAAATCGCGTAAAACGAGGTAGCGTAAGTCGGGGTATTACTGTTTATATATATGTAAATAAGTATTTATGTAAATATTGTTATGTAAGTTTATTATTGACCTAAATGCAAAATACTTCAGCGGGTCTGCTGGAAGAAATTTCTTTATTGAAATAAGATGTACCTTTGTATCATGTGTTCTTTTTATGTATTTTCTTTATTTGTATGTGTTATGAGTGTATATAAATAAATTAATACAATTCACTCTTGATAATTTTATTGATACCCTTTACTATTTACATTATTTATTTTAATTCTAAACAGAATGTAATTAATTAATAAATCACATGTATTTGTATGATTTATTAATTGATCATTTCAAGTAAGGTCAATGCACAATACAACACACATAAATTATAGTCAACCCTCATGTGAATATATGCTATATGCTTCTTATAATAACAATAGTAAGCTGCTTCATTCATAGTGTAAAGTGGGCCATTAAAATAAGCTTCAAGAATATTCACTGCCACCCTAAAATAAAACAATAACTTCAGTTATATATTAGGTACACATAAAATAACTAAATATAAATGAAGTGAGTTTATATTTTTAGTTCTTTATTTCTCACCCATTAGCTGACAGGTACAAAAAAACCTATCATATCAGAACATATTGTTCCCAAGCAATATTGACTTCCTATGATAATTATCCAAGTTCTTAGTCTTATAACTTATTTAAACAGTAAGCAACTAGTTAAATAACAAATTTAAGGTAATGCCTATGGTATGGTAATGTATACCTATGTACAAAACAGTTTAAAATTTACTTACAATCATAACATTAAGTGCATTTCCTTGCTGTTTCATATATTACCTAAATATTAGGTATCACTTTTCATTATATGATAATAGGTAGGTACATGCAGGTATCAATTCAGTGACTTTATTTGTGAGTATATTGGTAGAACCTGATAAAAGTTATCTTTTTAGTAAGTTTACATAAGTTAACCCTTTACCGGGCAGTAGGTATGTTTAGAATTGATTGGTTTTGATCTTGATGTTTGTAACGAAATACACATTAGTTTTTAGTAATCGATATATTTAACAATTAAAATGTAAAAGAACATAAGTCAGATGTCATCGCGGCGGGAGCACAGATAATAGAAAATATTGGTAGTTCCGGTCACGGGAAGTGGCGGCGCCACTAACACATATTCATATGTCCACTATATTTCAACAGATCTTTATTACAAGTAGATAAAGTTCAAAATATGGTGGGTTCTATATTCCCTCTGCCTGTTAAAGTGTAAAAGGAGTGTTATTTGGACTTAAAGTAAATGAATGAAAGCAACTTCATCCAACAAATAATAGGTTATTAAAATGTTATGAGAATATCCAACAGGAATACAAGTGTACCAATACCAATCCCTACATAGTCACTATGAGCCTCAAGCCTCTAATAAAAATCAATCACCTAAAGAGGTACCTGAGTAGGTCTACTGATGTTGGTAACAGTAAAGATTCTATTGTTGGTAATTGGCAAAAGGGTACCTAGGTAGGTGTTTGTATTTGGTCTTTAATGGATTAAAACTAAATATATACTTAACCGATTTCTAAAATTCTTTCACCATTACATTTGTTACTAACCTAGGCTATTTTATCTACCTATATGGAAATCTGCCCATGGCAAAGTAAGCTACGTGGGTGAATCTAGTAGAGAAATACTAGTAATAAATATTGTTGTTAAGATTGTTGTGAAGATAAGAAATCTTCATTTCCACCGATATGTGATGAGTGATCTTCCAATTGCCTTTTGAATAATATTTTTCCGAGCAAAATTTGAAAAACAATATCGAATAAGGGATCTATGTTTCTTAATACAAAACGGGCTCTTCTGCACCCTTCTGGGCTGATTTTGACGTTTGAGGACATAAAGTGAGGACATAAACTTGACAATTGCAGAATATGATTCACTGTAATGATATAGATCTTAAAAATAGATAATTTTGCACTCATATACACATCACTTTGAAGTACCTACTATTACCAAAATATGTGTAGTCGTTGTGGGAACAGTGAATCAAATGTACACAGTGAAGCATCGCCGTATTGGACAGAACGAATGGCATGACACAGGCTATCTCTTTCACTCGCCTCCCATTAAAACATACGACACCACCGCTCTAGTGTGTGCGCCTCTGCGCCGTTGCAAACACGTGTTGTTATAGGTTTTGTGAATCGCGAGCTCGAAAAAAAAAGAACATGTAAGTATTGGTGATTTTTCTCTTCGTATGTATTCGTTTTATCCCTTAGTTAATATTTTTTCATAAAAACTATTTATTTAGCACCACTTTAAGGGTAAGTTTGCCACGTGTTGCAATGTTATTTTTTTGTTATGATGCAATAAAAACAGTATGGCGGGGGGGTACACAGTGGATAGTTCATTACGGGGACACAATGGATAATGATTCACTGTGTACCGTCACAGTAACGTACAACGGCTTTCTAAAGTATAATCATGTTGATGTTAATTTTTGCAGAATGCCAAGAAAACCGGCACCAGATGGCAGAAAAATTGGAAATGTGACAGAAGAAGCAATGAAAGATGCTCTTCAAAAAATATTACAAGGTAAATCAATTCGTCATGTATCAAAAGAAAACCACATTCAATTAATTGCTATATATTGCTATATATGATTCAATAAATCAACCTAGTTGCAGCATCGTACCACAATGATCAAAATGCTGTCAAAATAACTGTCAAAACAATAGTAGACTACCGATTTATGTGACCATGCTGAGTCCACGGTGCAGTAGATTACCAAATTAAGCGTAATGTCGTCGTGGCGTTACAGTGACACGATTGATGACGTCATTTGGATTAGTAGATTACTAAATAGGCATAGAATAATTACACCTAGAAACCGAGTCCGCCTCCGCAAAGTGAGGCAACTCAAACCTAGCCATATTGGCTAAGTTCATTACTCGGCCCGTCAGTGATCAAGGTCGTGTCGTGTTGAAAACTACTCCCGAATTTTTTCATTAAAAATGACGGTTTGGGCAGTGAATGGATGTCACAGTACATCGGAAAAATACAAGAAAGATAGTAACATTACATTTCACGGGTAAGTAATGTGTTTGTACGTATATTTTTGCGAAAAACATTGATCAACATGAAAAATAAATTTCAATAATGTCATGTCACAGTTTATAAAAATGTTGCCAACATGGGGAAAAATTCTCCCACATTTTCTTGTTTAATTATAAGTGAAACACGTGTCAATTAGGCAATTAAGTTGCGCATTTCTTTTTTTTAATTAATTAAATTGTTTAATATGGAAACTTTGAGACAAAACACAACAAGTTCGCAACACAATAATATTTAATTTTATGTTTTGGTTTGGTTTTAGGTTTCCTTCAGATCCGATCATTGCGGCTCGTTGGACCAAAACAATTAGACGTAATCGAAATTTCGACAGTTGGGTGCCTACTAAAAATACTAAAATTTGTTCCTTACATTTCGAGGATAAAGAAAAGTATGTAACTAAAGGTGGTCTTTGCAGATTACGCAGGGGTGCCATTCCAACTATGGTAAAACATTTTTTGTCCTAATAAAACTAAAATACCGTTGTCTTATTAAAAAAAAATGCATCTTATATTTTTTCTTACATATTATTTTTGTGTTTTAGAATCTTCCCGTTTTTATCATTGAAGAGAAGTTTAAAAGCAGTAGCTTAGGATGTGGTGATTTACAGCAAAACCAGGAGCAAAATCTACCTCAGCCGGTTGGTTTTAAATTGATAAACACAAAACTAAGTTACAAAATGTTAATAAAACAAATGTTGAAGAATACTAATAGGCATTTATAATTAAGTCTACTAATTTAGCAAAAAACAATTGTACGGTGCAACACACCTACATATTGACGACGCAGCAACTTACATTTTATCATTTTAAGTCTGTACGGAAGCACCGTACAACAATAAAATAAACAATCTATGAACAAATTTAAATAGTAAATTAACACGTTGTATTGGTCTATAATAATATTAATAATAATAATAATTTCTACTATATTTAATGGTAAAAATGCTTTTTCAGGGTACCTCTAGCTGTAATATGAGTGAAAAAGATAATCTGAGCACTCTGTCACCCTTATCTTCAGGACTAGATTCCATTTTTTTGTTTATGGCTTTGCTCAAACTGGATTCAACACAGTAGTACAGTGGCTCAATGACAATGGCCTTACACTTAACGTTGAGAAAACCAAATTTATCCCGTTTTCTATCAAAAGTACTACTACTGCAATTCACGAAAATTATTCAATAAAAGCTGACTACTGCTCATCTGATCACTCATGCTCCTGCAGGCATTTAGAAATATCCTGTAGTATAAAATACCTTGGAGTCATGATAGACAGCACACTAAGCTTCAAAAATCACCTGGACCTACTATCCTCCAGAACTAGAAAACTGATTTACATCTTTAAAAAACTGAGCCACATAGCAGACAAAAATGTCATTAAAATGATATATACGACCCTATGCCAATCCATTCTAAGCTACTGTATTACTGTGTGGGGTGGCTCTTGTAGGACTAGCTTAATAAAACTAGAAAAGGCCCAAAGAGCGGTCCTAAAGACAAGCCTGTCGCTACCATTCTTCTTTCCCACTAAGGATCTCTACCTGCTGTCTGATGTCCTGACGGTACGCCAACTGTATGTATTGTGCACAGCTTTAAAACAACATTCCCTAATAGGGTATGATCCCCTACTTAATAATAACAAGCGAGTTAAACACAGAGTTTGCAAAACGCACCCAAAGCGAAACACTGCTTTCTCATGCAAATTCTCTGAATTTTTAGGTGGTTACCTATACAATAAAATAAATAAAAAGCTTACAATCTATCCTCTTACAAGAGCAAATTGTAAAAGGGTTATAACTACTTGGTTAAAGCCCCTATGGTACGATGAGACAGAAAATTTACTTAAAGTCCCATCATAAACTAACTACTACACATATGACTTGACAACACCCACACACTCATCCGTATCCATGCACTCAAACACACATACACATGCACACACACACACACACTCACACCAGATCCCCACACACCCAGATATTCCTCACATCAGCCACACTTCACCTAGTTAAACTTACTTACTTAAATAATACTCTACGTACTGGAATGTTGTACTTACCTGTCATCCACTTCCGGAGTCTGGAGAGGCTGGTAATCTGTCATACAGGTCTCCTAGTACAGATACCAGTCTCTCACATAGATTATAATACCCTAATGTACACGTTGTATTATGAATACTATTACCATATGCATTGTAAAAAATTCTTTGTGAGAGAAAACAATAAACTTTTTGTATTGTATTTTTTTTTTTTTGTATTTTTGATACGCCTAAAAAGGCTTCATTACGGAGACAACTACGAAAAAAAGTTTTGCTGCAACGAAAACACAGTAGAAAGATTAAGACTCTAAAGCAAAAGAATCGCCGTTTAAAGAAAAGAAATACCACTCTTAAAAATATTTTAGTAGACTTGCGGAAGGAAAGATATATCAATAATGACATATCCAACATTTTGTCGGAAAATGTATTTGCAGCAGAACTATACACTAGCTTGGCCAAAAAAATACGTAAAGAAAAAAGCGTCCGATACCTAAATATACTCCTGAATTTAGAAAGTTCTGTTTGACTCTGCATTTTTATTCGCCACGAGCATACACCTATGTTCGTAAAACATTTAATACGTGCCTTCCACACCCGAAATCAATTTATAACTGGTATAGAACAATAAATGGTTCCCCGGGTTTTACCGATGAAGCATTTAACATTTTAAAATCAAAAGTACAACAGTGTACGCAGAAGAAATTAATATGTGTGTTAGTGGCTGATGAAATGGCAATACGTCCGCAAAATATAAAAGGAGGTCATGGACGTGTCGACATCGGCACAGGTACATCCGATTGTACCACAAAGGCAACGGAAGCTTATACTTTTATTCTTGTATGCTTGAATGAACACTGGAAGATCCCGTTGGAATATTTTTTGGTTCATGGTCTTACCGGGGGGCAAAAAGCTAACTTGATAAAAATATGCCTGACTAAATGTGAAGAGGTGGGCATAAAAGTAGTTGCGTTAACTTTTGACGGCCATTCAACGAATATTTCAGCCATGGAATTGTTAGGATGCAGACTAAAGGACCCAGAGAATATGAAAACTACATTCAAACACCCAGCAGCAGATAACGAGGTGGCGGTGTTTTTAGATCCCAGTCACATGATCAAACTGGTAAGGAATCATTTCGAAGACAAGAAAGAATTCTTAGATCAAGATGAAAATAAAGTGGACTGGGATCTCTTAATAAAATTGAATGACTTGCAAGAAAAGGAAGGCTTACACATTGCCAATAAACTGTCCCGTAAACACCTCGAGTTTAGGAATTCTATTATGAAAGTAAAGTTAGCAGTTCAACTACTTAGCAGAAGTGTAGCAGTAGCTCTGAAATTTTGTCGCGAAGTCTTGAAATTGGATGATTTCAAGAACAGCGAAGGCACAGAAAAATTTATAAACATCTTCAACGACCTGTTCGATATTTTTAATACGAGAAGGTTAACACAACATGGTTTTTGTCATCCACTTTCAAGTGCCGATAAAAAGGAAATATTCGATTTTTTAGACGAAACTAAAAAGATACATACTTAATTTACAGATTAAAACTACTAGAAAGCGCAAATATAACGAAAAAGAGAGTTCTGTAAGCCTCAAAAGCTTCCAATCGGCCCTTACTGTAAAATGCTCTCCTGGTTTTAAAGGATTGTTAGTTTGTATAGAGAGTCTTAAGTATTTATATAATACCTTAGTTGAAGGCACAAAAGAGCTTCAGTACATTACTACCTACAGGTTGAGCCAGGACCACATTGAGCTACTTTTCGGATCGATAAGAATGCATAGCGGACACAATGACAACCCCAACGCTTTACAATTTAAAGGCAGCTACAGAAAACTACTTTGCCATATGGAGCTCCAAGTTAGTGAAACTGGCAACTGCGTGTCACTTGAAAATATACCTGTTTTGACATGTTCATCTGCTTTAACTTGCATCAATAGTACTACGTTTTCTGAAAGATTTGATGATGAAGATAAAGAATTAACTGAACATTTATTGAAAAAATCCATTTCTAATGATGTGGGATTTGAAATGATGTCAAGTAGTGATGATCCTAATTGCAAAAATCACATCGTTGGCTATATAGCTGGAAATGTAGCAAGACACTTAACAATCCGAGTAAAATGTAAAAATTGCGTTGATAACATGCTTTCGAAACAAAAACTTTGGTTTCATAAATTAGTATGTATGAGGGATAAAGGCGGATTGGTTTACGCCTCTAAAGAAGTTTTTTCCATTTGTAGTGTTGCTGAAACTGTCCTAAGACATCATCTCAAAGAAAATCCAGACAAAATTTCAGAAAAAGAAATCACACTCGAAATAATGACAAGGTTCCAAGGAATTCAGCTTTTTCCTATAGAACACATAAATTCCCACTATCATGATACGAATTTAACAAGACTTATTGTCGAGCGCTACTTACGAATTCGATTCTTTTATGAATCCAAGAAAGAAAATATACAACGGTTCGTGTCATCGAAGCGACAGTTGTTCAGAAAACAGTTGCAGTTACAAGGCTACTGAAATAAATGATTATAAATTAAATTTGCTTTTTTTTCTCATAAAGTGTTCTCATCTCGATCACTCTAAGACCCGTGTTTATCTATAGACTAGTTATAACTTGAAATATTACTTTTTTCTACAATTGTGTCTCGTATTTGTTTGAACATAAAATATTTTCTTAAGGTATTCCTTAAGCAAAAGTAACTACTTTGCTTGACTATAGATAAAGACGTAGAATAAAATGCATCTAAGTGAATCCTGTTAAAATTGGGATATTCGGGTTTTTCTTTTAAGTTACACTATTATTAAAAATTTCCTTAAAAAATGCCACCAAAAATTAAGAAATAAAGTACTGTATAATAAAATCTAATACTGTATTCACACCAAATAACGTAAGTTCTTTGAAGTCGGTCTTGTGGTGGCATGACGGGTTTAAACAAAAAATTGTTTCACTCTTAAGTGCATCATGCAGGCAATATTCGAGAATTCTGGTAAATAGGTCTAACGTATATAAGTACGTTAGACCTATTTACCAGAATTGGTTATTGGTTAGTATGTACACGGGTTACTTCCTGATAAATTCGGTAGACGACTTGCACTTATTTTTACCTTCTAATAATTTAGGGGATCTATGGGCTTTGTCATCAATCCAAATAAATAAAAGTTGTAATCTTCACAAAATCACATTTGTTCCGTGTTCATAACTAGAAGTGTGAAGTAGTTTCAACTTCCCTATTTTTAGGGAAAATGTAATGTATCGGCAACATTATTTTTTTCACTGTGTGCGTTTCGTCGAGCGTAAATACAATACCTTACGCACACATAGATTTAATTCTTGCCTCGCTTTTGACAGACGGCTTTGAAGGGAACTATCTTTCTAGGTGTAATTATTCTAAGCAAATAGGAAAAAAAACGACTATTGAACTGTCAATGACAGTTCATGGAAACGCGATGACGGGGTGTACTACGCCGAATCGAATGCCAAATAATCGAAAATCAATTGATCGACCACTATAAATCGAACTACTAAATACTCGAACGTTCATTACATCGAATGGTTATTAAATCGAACATTCAAAACATCGCACACTCAATACATCGAGTGATCAAAATATCGAATGTTTGTTTGATCGAGTGATCAAAATATCGAATGTTTGTTTGATCGAGCGATCAACGCATCGCATATTCATTCTATCCAAAGATCAATACAAATATTTTAAAAAAAAAACAACAAAAAAACTAAATTTTAATTGCATTAACATCTCTTTTGCCTCTTTTTTGTGAAGAAGGTCTTCCCAATCTTGCGTTTGCCTTTTCAATGCAATTAAAATTTAGTTTTTTATTGTATTCTTAAAAAAAAATTGTATTGATCTTTGGATATAATGAATATGCGATGCGTTGAACGCTCGATCAAACAAACGTTCGATATTTTGATCACTCGATCAAACAAACATTCGATATTCTGAACACTCGATGTATTGAGTGTACGATGTATTGAATATTCGATTTAATAACCATTCGATGTTATGAACGTTCGAGTATTTAGTCGTTCGATTTATAGTGGTCGATCAATTGATATTCGATTATTTGGCATTCGATTTGGCGTAGTACACCCCGATGACGATAGTAGACTCGGGGCCCTGGTATTGTAAAACATGCATGGCCTCTAGCAGCGACTCCGAATAACAATATGAATGCATTTAAGAAGGCAGGCATACAACCCAGACATTTTTACTGATGAAGATTTTGCTCCGTCTTTCGTAACTGACCGACCCATGCCCGACTCTAATATGTCATTGGAATTGGGTCAAAATATGGAATCAGAGCTACAAGAATTAGCAGACCCGGAAGAGTCTCAGGAAGATCATAACATGGAAGCCATCCAAGATAGCGAGCCACGTCCAGCAACCACAGGATCAGCGATCTACGAACCTCAATCAGGACCCTCGAATATTGCTAATATGCCAAATGTAAATGTCATTCAAGCCACAACTAGCACATTTTCGCCTGAAGCCATTAAACCTCTACCGAAAGCACCACCAAGGTTGTCTACAGCAACTAAACGACGAATAAGAAAATCAGCAATACTGACAGATACGCCTGAAAAGAACGCTTTGGCTGAAGAAAAAGAAAGAAAAGGAAAGAGCAATAGTAAAATAAAGAGAAACAAAGTTGAAAAAAGAGTCGGAAAGAAAAAGACAGCTGGTACAAACAAGCGAAATTATAAAGAGGCAAGTAAATCGGCAAATGGCAAAGAAAATGTGAAACGTAAAGTCCTGCAAGAAGATACGGATGGAAGTGATAGCGAAGTAGACATGGAATGGTATTGTTTAATATGTTGCGACTTATATTGCAATTCACAACCAGGTGAACAATGGATTGAATGCGTTATGTGTAAGAATTGGGCTCTTTCAAAATGCCTCAAATCTAAAGATGTTCATTCCTATGTTTGTCCGAATTGTAATTCTGACGATGAATCCTCTGAATAATTATTTTTTAATTCATTTAATTAGATTTGATCTTAGTATTAATAAGATTATTGATCTCAGTATTCATTGGATTATTATAGTAAATAAAATGCTATGAGACTGAATAAATGAGCTATAGCTCGAAATGGTAAAATTAGTTGATTAGGTATTTTTTGTATTTTAAAACGTTTGTCAAAGTTGATTAATAATGTTAAGGATGGTTATTAGTCTTAAGCCTAGTAATTAGGTAGTATTGTATTTTATTATTATTAATATTTGTTACTATTTTTTATAGTTTTGATTTCATTACATTCTATAATTTTGTTGATTTGTCAAAAACTTTCATTGATATTCGGTTACATGTGCCCTAAATATTTTTTATATACCTTTCCAACTTATTTTATATTATTAATGATTGGAGTTGACAAGCGGAACAACTTACCTCAGCTGAGTAACAACCAGCCCCTTCGTGGGGCAAGTTGTTCTTTGTCGACTTGCTACAGAAAAATGATCCTGAGCTAAAATATATTATTATTTCATTGAATTTGACTATATAATTTAAAACTAGGATACATTCTGAATCTATATATATAGGAATCATTGATTATACATATATTTATTACGTTCATATTGCTTCCTACTCCAAAATCGGAACTTCGAACTTCGGCCTCCCCAACATTTTTTCGTATTTAAACTTTTTGGTCTATTTTTCTTTATTATTGACCGATTTATGTGCATCTTTCCTTTTTTAGAGTGGCATTACCGAGGTATTCTATAGCTTTAATGTTTTTTTCAATTGAATTTGTTAATTTGCTAGCATGCCAGTTTTTATACAAAAATATAATTTGGGGCTACAAGTTCCCTCCCAAAGGAGCTGGTTGTTCCTGGGAACAACTTACCCCAATCGATCCTTATATTTTCAATACATTTTTACGGTATATTTTTCATTTTTTTAGGATGGTACGTTTGTAGGTACAAACGGAAAACTGAGTGAGGGAAAACATCCTAAACGTTATTACGCCAAGTTGCCAATGCTGTCATACAAGATGGAAGACAAGTAAAAACGGTAGCCAGAGAACTGGAAATCTGTATGATGGAAATGGAAGCTGGTAAAGATCTTACCGTAGGTTATAAAAGCACATCAGTATTTAGCACGGAACAGGCAAAAGAGCCTAGTTAACTACATTTTAAAGTGTTCATCAATATCTCACTTTAACTGTTATAAGGTTTTTAACTTGATGAATCTCTATTATAGTTGTATAAGATAAATTTAATATATAAAAATTTATCTGAAGATTTCCAATTATATTTTGTTGTCTTTTTTAAGTTCTGTTATGGAAGTGCCAATATTTCTCAGTTATAAAAAAGTGTTTATCTCGAGTATCCTTTTCAGTTAGATTTTTTGTATCCTTAAGTATGTAGTTAGTAAGATTTATAAGCTAATAGATCTCAATTTTTGTTAACCAATACAAAATGTTGATCTAGAAGTAGCTAGGAATGTTTTTTCGTTGTTTTTTAAAGTTTATTGTTGTTTTTTATAGTGCATAACAACGAAATAAATGTAACTATATAAATTGAGGCCTATAAAATCAAAGGCAGCTAAACGCCATAATATCGTAAAATGAGTTAACTATGGCGCCATCTAGTTTAGTCAGTTGAACACACTATATCATATTCATTTTACTAACAAATGCAGCTAAATCCCTGTAAAATTTGGATCAAAAATCGATACTGGCATCAAAGACAGCTACATGCCAACCAGTAAGAATCAAATATAGAGTTACGCCAACCAATCAGAGAGCAGGATTTCAGAAAACGAACATGGCCGCTGCCATACAATTCATGTAAATGTGTCGTCCATGTAAATGATATAAGCATAATCTTGTGGTTCATGCTAGCCGTCTCCGCAAAATAAGTAATTCTTTTATGGGGCAATGTATACGGTTCTATAACAAACTTCCCAATAGTATAAGAGAATTGTCTATAAATAAATTTAAAATGACTATTAAAGCCAAATTGTGCAGCAGGGCTTATTATAAAATTTCCGATTATCTTTGTGACAAAAATGCTTAGGATTAAATCGCTCCAATCTCAATGTAAAATAAAGTATTTTGTTATTAGGTTAATAAAAAAATGTTATGTATTATTAGATTTTAAAAGAGGGTTCTACTGAGTTTTTTGGCAGTGCTTCTCAGTAGTCGCCACGTCACGCACTGCACGGTAGGAAAAAAATTATGACGATTCCAAACAAATGTAACCATTTTT
The DNA here is from genome assembly GCA_947037095.2 of Nycteola revayana. Classification (NCBI taxonomy): domain Eukaryota; kingdom Metazoa; phylum Arthropoda; class Insecta; order Lepidoptera; family Nolidae; genus Nycteola; species Nycteola revayana. The sequence goes on from OX344844.2 coordinate 4,439,081, forward strand.
CGGAATAAATGAATTTTGAATTTGAATTTGAATATAATAATTATAAAACTATTACACTTACTTAATTGAAAATTGATTTTTACTTTATCGAACGTATAAGAACATCACTAATCTGCAGAACTCAAAATGGCGACTGTCATTATCAAACTCAGTTATATCCAGTTACTCAGAATCAAATACAGCAATATCCTACAGTTGGAATCAAAGCCAGCTAAATGCTATTTTATTTTCACTTTGTACTCAAATATACAGGAAGCTTTATTCATTAAAAGTCAGATTATTTCTAATATTCACATTCTTTACAAATCTGTCTTAAAATATAGAATATTGTAGCTACCTGAACAAAGTTATCGATTTTTGTAGCTTACTGATTATTTGACTGACTTGGATTTAGCTGCCTTTGATTTTATAGGCCTCTATATTGTTTTATTTCAAAGAAACCATACATTATCCTTTTACTTTATTTATATTACCCAAGTGGCACAATTTGCACCACACATGGAACAACTGGCCTCAAAGTGGGGTTGAATGTTCCCTTCCGAAATTTTGCAAAAATAAGCCTGTACAAAAAAAAACTTTGAGAAACTAGCAGAAATGACTTTACTATTACAGAGACCGAACAAGACTTTTTAATAAATTCAAATATCAAAATTGAAATCTTATCATTTGTATCATAAAATTTCGTGTTATTTGAAAATCGGAACTTTCAGCCCCGGTCTCCCCTACTATATCTAAAGTATACCTAATTGGGAGTAAATTCAAATTGTTTATTTTCTTTTTGTATAAATTATATTTTTAATTTATGTGTACGGCAATACCATCCTCGCCCCTAATCATAAGTGCAATGTATATAATGAACGGAAAGAAAACTCCAGGCTAGATGAAACAAAATCCGTCGCAGGCTGATACAGAATTAGTTAAGTCTACGGCAGGATTGGAAGCCATGATGGCACACAGCGAGATCGGAGGCAGAAACTTACAGTATAGACCAGATGGAACGTGAGCAGTTCAAGGTCAAGGTCAAAAGGTCCACGTCGTACTCCAGAGAGCCCTAAATAGTTGTGTAAGCATAATTACCGCTACAGAAAGCGAGCAAGAGCTTGTGAAAAGCCATGCAATTGGATGACGCCGACGGCGGGAAACTAAGTGCGGTGGAGTCTAGTACAGTGGGAGATTGCACCACAACGGCAGGTAACCATCGTAAATAAGATCTTCCAACTCCTGAAAATTCTAAAGATATAAAATCCTTCTTAGGCCTCGTCGGTTATTACCGAAGGTTCATAGAAAACTTTTCTAAAATAACCAAACCTCTTACTTCACTTCTAAAAAGAGATGTAAATTTATTTTGGTCGCAAGAACAGGAACGTGCATTCGAAACGTTAATAAAGAGCCATATTGCCTTAAGGTGAAATCGGGAAAGATAAACCGATAGCCTATGCGTCACGCACTTTAAACAAAGCAGAAGAAAATTATTCAACCACTGAAAAAGAACTTCTAGCTATTCTTTTTGGCGTTAAAACTTTCCACCCTCATTTATAAGGCTATCAATTTAAAATAGTCACGGATTATAGACCCTTAGTATGGCTATTTAATGTAAAAGATCCAGGTCGTCGTCTAATACGATGCGCCTTAAGGAATAAAATTATGAAATTGTATACAAGCAAGGTAGATTAAATTCTTACGTAGAAACTTTATCTCGATTTTAAAAAACAATGTCTTAAGACCGCATCAAACAATGATACAACCAAATTTCACCCTAATCCGTCAAGCTGTTGAATCATGAAAGAGGAACAAAAATGCATCCTCACAAACTTTGGCATTTATGTTATTAGATAAGATTAGTTTATTAAGAAAAATATAAGTTCTTACCTTTAGATGCTCATTTTTCAGTCTATTGAAGAGAGCTAAACAGACTTCTGGAATCAGTTCCGACAGTATTTGTTTAGAGATTCTTAAGTGATAGATTAGGCTGGAGTAACTGTCTCCGGTCGCTAAAAAGCGTAAAGTAGCACCTAATCTCATGTCAGGAAGTATCACATCGTTCCTCTATGTTGTTTTCTTCTCTCTATTTATATATAGGATATAGAAGTACCCGACATTTATCAAAAGTTTCTCCACTTTGACTTTAATTATAAAAACAACAGAATAATAGCTTTCGCATCTGATACGTCGAGGGATATAATAAGCAAAGAGAAACACTTTTGGTGATGGGACATTTAAAACATGCCCACGTCCTTTTTTTGCAACTTAATACGCTACACGCTGATGTAGGAAGTTCTGAAAAAGAAACGAAGGTAATGCCGGTGTTATACGGTTTGTTGACAAATAAAAAACAAAGTACATATCATTTGCTTTTTACTTTAATAAAGAAAAGTATCCCAAACTGGAATCCAATGAAATTCACAGTTGATTCTGAAGCCGCTGTTATGTCAACATTAGAATAGAAAGAAGAATGCCCATAGCTGGGCCTACGCGTTACACTCAATTATTACATTGCAAAATTATCGTCATTTTATCACATAACGAAAACACAAAAAAGAAAAAAAAAGCTTACAAAACTGTGAAAAATGCATTTTATTGTATTATTTACAACTCTCACTAGCTAAGTATGGATACGTGGCTAAAAAGACAATGTGTCAGGTTTGAAAATATATGTCATGTATTTTTTCACTTGTCAAACATCAACTCATTCGCTTTGTTGTGCTTGCGCCGGTGAATGTGTTCTGCTACGAAATTCGTATATTCTATGATCTTACCAACGCTTTTGGCTTGTTTCTGGAATCTGACGAATCTTGCTCTCACGGACAAACTCGGCTCAAACACGGACTCTTTATTTGCTACTCTGACTGTCACAGAAGTTCAAAAATCGAGGGTCAAAGATATTATATTAGGTATAGTATTCAGGTACGCCCTCAGTTGTTCTTGTTTTTTGTTATGTTATGCATCATAGCCAAAGTTTTTGAGAGAATTGTTTATGATCAGGTATATTCTGCTATCTCTAAAGCGCTTAGCCAACTCCAGCATGGTTTTCTGAGGAATCGCTCTACAGCTACTAATCTGATATTACTAAATGAATTTATAACCAAGGCCATGGATGAGGGCAACCAGGTTGATGTGGTCTACACAGACTACAGTAAGGCTTTCCAGTTTCCAGTTCCTAGCGGTGTCCCTCAAGGCTCACTATTAGGCTCTCTTCTTTTTGTAGTCTATGTAAACGACATTGACCAGTGTCTGAAATCATCTCATTTATTATGTTTTGCGGACGATATGAAAATTTATTCCAAGATATCTTCTACGAACGATATGATAGCACTCCAACATGACCTAAATCGCTTAAATAAGTACTGTGATCTTAATAGGCTTGACCTTAATCCCACCAAGTGCTTATTAGCTATAAAAGAAAGCGTAATATTATCAGCACTTCTTATAACCTAGGAGGTCATACTCTACCACGTTGCAATACCATTAAGGACTTAGGAGACTATCATGATTGCGGTTTGGTCTTTGACACGCATATTGATGCTATCGTGAGGAAGGCATCTAAATCCCTTGGGTTTATAATGCGCGTATCCAAATCTTTCACAGAGCCTAAAACCCTTAAAATTCTGTACTGCACCTTTGTAAGGAGCCACTTAGAATATGCGTCACAAATATGGAATCCACGATATGCTAAGTATATTGATCGTATTGAAAAAATACAAAAACGTTTTATTAGGTACCTGTGCTTTCACCAAAAAATCGCATATAATTCTGGAGACTACTTGAAACTGTGCAAAAAATTCCACTTACTTCCACTTGTAAAAAGACGTGAAATAGCAGACTTTACTTTACTCTTGAGGATTATAAACAATGACGTAGACTGCCCTGACCTGCTTAGAAAAGTGTAGTTTAATGTACCATCCGAATCATTCCGTTTTAATGTTCCCCTTCAAGTTCCACTAGTTTCAACCAATTATAGGCAAAATAGTTACCTAGTGCGAGCAAGTAGAAGTTTTAATTTATGAAAGGATCAATATCGTGTTGCTTAAACACGATATTGATCCTTTCATAACTAGTGTGTCTTCTGCTAGAAGGTGTTTGAGTAAAATTTTCTTTAATTAGTGAGTAATTGTTTTGTTTTGTGCGTTATTGAAGTGGGTGTATTTTTATGTTTATGTATTTCCTTTTGTTTGGACTTCTGAATACTGTGCTTTGTGTGCTCTCTTTTGATTACCCTTTCTGTAACTATAAGCGAGGACTTGTAATTGGCTTTCAGTTAACTACACTTGTAATATATTTAGGATTGAACAGCTGTAAGTCTTCCATGTATTAATAAATAAATATAATAAATCTGTAATATTTGTTACCAATCTTGGCCGATTAATCAACGAATATGCAGGATTTAATTGGCTGACCAATATTTAAAAATGTTTTTCTTCGACAATGTTGAAAGAGTGACTTCCATGTATTATAAAATTTAAAATCAACTTGTCATATTTTCTCTTTTTACCCGAGTTGTTGGGAGATGTATTCGAGGTGCTCGGCGTATGTGAATTGATAATATGTCGTTTTAACATAGTATGTGATGTTTTTAGGGAAAATTGTTTCTTACATGCTTTACACTCGAAATGAAATTCGGTTTTGTAGTAACAGTCCGCCTATAAAGATTTTCGCTTTACTTTTGTTGGAACGATAATGTTATTGTCAGCCAAAATATAAGTTCGCACTTAACTAACTTATTCGTTATGTAAATAAGTCTAATCCTTCAATAGGAAAACCACAGAATCAATAAACGTAAGGAATTATCATATATCACGACAATATTTACAGCGTATAATTATTGGAGTTACGTATTTCGAATTCTCGAAGCTCTGTAGGGTAGGACGTAAATAAGTAAAAAATAAATTACCTCCATTTTTAGAAATAAAACTTTCGTGAGTGGTACACATATTTATATTATACAACCGAAACTAGTCGGACATATCCGATGATTAAAAACCGTGAGTACAACCGGTTGTATAATATAAATATACCTCCATTTTGTAATTACTTACTGATTTACATGAGAGTATCACTCGCCCACTCAAGGAATTTTACTGTCCTTATAATGTAAGGTAATAATAATGTTTATCGAAATTCCAGATGTAATGTGTTCTTTATATGATTTGAGTTATGGCAAAATTGTTTCATTATTGTATACTAGAAACAATTACATTAAGTTTTTTGAGACGGGTACATTACCCGAGCGTCCTGAGAATGAATTTGTAAAAGTGGTATGTATTAACATAATTTTGTTTTTCTTTAATATCACACGACATTAACATAGTAAATGTAAATTAATCATTGGCAAATCAGTATTAAATAGGTATGATTTTGTTACAGGATGATCAGGTGACGACGTTTAAAAAGAAAGTGTTGGAATTAAAATTGCCTCGACTAATTGCACTCAGATTAGTTTGGCATTTGATACCGATTCGCAACGTTAATCTGAATAGCTACAACAATGTCATGATTTAAGACGGTACAACGTGCAATTGCTGTGAAGAAGTCATATCCAACTTCAGTTATGCAATGTACCTTCCAGATTTGTATTGCCAGGGATGTATGGAACCCTTATTTTATTATGTTTAATAAATCAAATCTTGAAGTACGATTTCTGATGTTTTATTTAATTTCATCTACACTAATATTATAAAGAGGAAAGATTTGTACCTATTTTTGTATGTTTGTATGTTTGTAATGAATAGGCTCAAAAAGTACTGGGCCGATTTAAAAAATTCTTTCACCAATAGAATGCTACATTTTTCCAATTTGACATAGGCTACATTTCATTTTGAAAAAAATTAGGGATCCTTGGTAAAATTTGAACAATGTAACCGAAGATGTAGAAAAATGAGTCTTAAAATGTCTTTCGTCGAATGCGCTGCCGAAACTATTAGCGATAGAACAAAATAATGTACAACAATATTGAAGAACATCATAATGTCTACAAAAAACTCCGCGGTAGCATATGTCCAACTATTGTAGTTATGTCACTACAACAACTTTTTTCATTTTAAACATTAATGAAAATGCTAACCAAATTCAAACCATGCTATTTATGTGTTTATATTAATCCTTATCCAAATAAATTATTTTATGGTCAAGACCATTTAACTACCTATAAAATAGTTTTTAATCTATATATATAAAACAAAGACGGGTTTGTTACAACCCGAGATCGGCTGGATCAATTTTCATGGTTTTTGTTTCGTTGGATTTGTCTACGCCCTGAATAGCAGAATACATTTTAAAAACAAAAGAAAGTCGTGTTAGTTACACTATTTATAACTCAAGAACGGCTGAACCGATTTGGCTGAAAATTGGTAGGGAGGTAGCTAAGAACTGGGAGAAGGACATAGGATACTTTTGGGTAGGGGTAGGGTAGGGTAGGGTAGGGGTAGGGTAGGGGTAGGGTAGGGGTAGGGTAGGGGTAGGGTAGGGGTAGGGTAGGGGTAGGGTAGGGGTAGGGTAGGGGTAGGGTAGGGGTAGGGTAGGGGTAGGGTAGGGGTAGGGTAGGGGTAGGGTAGGGGTAGGGTAGGGGTATGGTAGGGGTAGGGTAGGGGTAGGGGTAGGGATAGGGTAGGGTAGGGTAGGGGTAGGGTAGGGTAGGGGTAGGGTAGGGTAGGGGTAGGGTAGGAGTAGGGTAGGGGTAGGGGTAGGGTAGGGGTAGGGTAGGGTAGGGGGAGGGGTAGGGTAGGGGTAGGGTAGGGTTAGGGTATGGGTAGGGTAGGGCTGGGGTAGGGTAGGGCAGGGGTAGGGTATAAAAGTACACCCGTGCGAAGCCGGGGCGGGCCGCTAGTAGTCTATAAATGTGTGAGTGAATGATAGAAGACAAAACCGGCTAACTTCTTCTATCTTACATACATACTACGAAAAAAGAAAGCACACACACCCGAGACAAAAAAAAACAAAAAAAACATTGCGACGATTTGAGAAACTCCTCCCTTTTTTTTTGAAGGCGGTTAATAAAGTGACGATGATTTACATGTCTTTTTTTAGCCATATTTATTGTTTATTCGAACTTAATAAGTGATTATTATGACTGCAATCCTCTCCTAAACAATTCAAATACTTCAATAATAAGCGAGACTTTGTGATTGGGCTGCAGTCCTCTACTTTATAGTTCATGACTCAAAGAACTCAAAGGCACGATTTTAGATTGACACGAGTATTTTTGATTGGACTGCTGTCCTGCTGTATAATTCACGACTCCTAAGACTTGAGAGAACTTAGAGGACTCAAAGAGCTCAAAGGACTGAAAAAATACGAAAGGACTTAGAATGAATCTAACGACCCAAGAAATTTCAGGACTGAAAGAACTGAAAAGATTTAAAAGAACTCATAGCCGCAAAATGAGGACTAAAAGACTCAGTTTTTTTACAACACTAGTTTGGGGTATTAATTGTCATTTTGTTATTTTTAACAGTATGTGTATATATTGGGATATATTGAAAATACACCATGAAAAGAAAAGGTTTGCCGAGACGAAAAGTGTTCAGCAAACAGGTGGCGGTCCACCTTCTCAAAAGGAACCTGAAAACCCAGAGGACATAAGTGCATGGTTGCATCTTTGCTTTATTTTTCAGAAGCTTAGAATTCAATATTTCTTTAAAAAGTACCTATTAATTATATCAAAATACATAAAGACATTATGACCTCAAACTAGCGCCACCAAGTAACTTGTATGTAGTTAAGTCTATGGTCTATTATTGTTTCTTTTTTCATTGTAACTTTTGTAGTCTATTTCTTATCTTTGTAATAAAAGTAAGTCGTTCGTTAAAACACAAAACGTGCAGTTTCATTAATAGGTTATGGGTCCAGATTATGCCTGTTAGACTAATTAGTTGTGAAAGTAATTACAATAAATGATTACAATTCGATATAGGATCGAGATTCGCAAATTAGTGTGGCAAGTTTCTGCGGTGCACGTACTGAACTGTTATGTGTTAGGTTGCAATTTTTTCAAATTCAAAAATGGCGATAAGCCTAAGTTGCGTGGCAGAGAGAACTACGACTAGTGGGTGTTCGCGGCAGAAAACTTTCTAATACTTAAAGGCATGATTAAGTGTATTAAGACAGAAAGAAACAAAAGCGGTACTGTAATTCAAGTATCGGCCGCTGAAAAAAGCCGAAATTAATTCTTACAATAGACTCAACATTATATGTTCACATAAAAACTGTAAAGACTACAAAAGAGCTATGAGAGAAAATCAAGTCGCTCTTTGATGATTCCGGTTTTACGAGAAGGATAAGTGTTTTACGTCATTTGTTAACCATAAGATTGGAAAGTAGTAGATCTATGACCTCGTTACACAAATAATTGAGACGGGTCAAAAACTATGTGGAACAGGATTCGAAATAAATGATGACTGGATCGGTTCGTTGCGGCTAGCTGGACTACCTGAAAAGTATTCGCCGATGATTATGGCCATCGAGCATTCAGGGATTCAAGTAACATCGGACGCCATTAAATGCAAACTTTTAGACATGGAGACCGGAAGGAAGTAGTCAAAGTGAAGAGGGTGCATTTGTTGTGTTACGGTATAGCCCACATAAAAGGAAACAAACAAGTGGCAACAAAGATGGCGGTTCTAATAAATCAACTAATGTCAACGCCAGAACTGTCAACGCAAGAACTGTCAATGTCAAATGTAATAAGTGTAACAGATTGGACATTACCGGACACGATGCCCTAATAATAACAAAACAAATGCATTCTCAACTGTATTTTTGAGTGGAAGTTTTAATAAAACAGTATACCAAATATTGATTCCGGTGCTAGTGTTCACCTAACTGCTAACCCGGATTGGATGGACAATAGACAAGAAAAAATGTGCATTGAACGGAACGTATTTTAGATTTTATTTTTTAGGTTGGCAGCATTGATTTTTCTGTCAGTCACCTATAAAAAAATCGATGGGGTTGAGGACACGCGAGCGTGGTGGCCAAGCAATTGGTACTCGTCTTCCGATCCACCTGCTGGGGTATGTCTTGTCTAAATAGCAACGCACTTGCGTCGCGAAATGACATGGTGCGCCGTCGTGCTGGAACACCATCGTCCTTGTCTTCTGGATGGCAGTTCAAATGGGCCTATTAATTCGCCATTCAAGACGCCAGACCCCATGTTCATGCTGAAACGATGTTGAAATGATGAAGACCCCAGTTCGCTCAAATGTTGATCCGTCTCATCCGTCCACAAAATTTTATTAAAATTCTTCTTCCTCTTTTCGTAACATTGTTCTGCAAAACTCGACTCTCAATTCATAGTCTGAAGGCTGCAACGCTTGTACTTTTTGTATGTGATAGGCATGTTAAGATTCCTCACGCAAAATATCTTGTGTTGACGATCTTGGTATGTCAAGATTACGAGCCATTGCTCTCGTACTTGTAGTTCTTTTGCGTTGCACTTCCTCTAAAACTATTTGCCTGCGTTCCGGGTCAACTCTCAAAATGCCCTTACCACCACGTTGGCCAAGAATGCGGCCTGCCATTAAAGTGTTGTAAGTATTAATGAACACACGATAGTCAGCGTAATGATCAGGTTGTGGTCCGCCTCGGCGTTGAAGTTGTTCTCTGTAGAGTCTTGCTGCTTCACGTCCGTCGCCTTGTGCAACACCGTAGAAATAATGCATTTCTGCATATTCACTGAGAGTGTAGGGCATCACTTACACTTCCAAGTAACTATCGATAAGTCCAAATCGATAGGCGGTATCAGTAGGCAAGATAGTAGTCGAGAAAATACAGCAGAACGAGACGAGTAACAGTAAACACAACGTGAGTACGACTGAGGTACGGCACGCAGATGAATTCATTGGCCTCGTCCTGGACGCCAGCGGGCGGTGCGGGCGGTGCGCTGTCTCACTTGAACCTGTTTCTAATGTTATTGTACTACTCTAACCCATCGACACAAACTAGAGTGAGTGAGATGGCAACATTTTTTTACCTGAGCAAGGTTAAAATCACAACAATGAAATCATGAAACAATGAAACCTACCTATTAGATTTTTCTAGTTAAATACATGCATCTAAAAACTCACAGAATTATATAATTTAAGTTTATTTGAGTTAAACACTCAAATTCATCATAACTCAAAGGTTTAAATAAAATAAAATTTGACATTTTTTTTTCTTTCCTTTAAAAGTGCCTTAATTTACTTTGAAGATCAGTTACAGAAAATAAACCACCGTTAACCCTAACTTTATTTGGCCTTGTTTTAAAGTTTAATTAAAGTCTTAGGAAGATTTTAAAATACTTTGAAACCATAATCTCCCCATTTTAACTTTTTTTTATACTTTGAAAATTTATGAGTCCTGAGCTCAAACCCTTATTTTGAACTTTCGAATAAATTCTAAGTCAGTTCTGCAATGATTAGATAAACCATACTTTTTAGGGTGTTAGGTTAAACTATGTTAATTAGTTATCACAAAAAAACTGAACCAGAAATGTTCAATAGAACGAGAAAAAAATCGAAAACTGATGTTAGGTGAAATTTACGAAAAAAATCATTAAAAAAAATCTATCTTGAAAACTACGCAAAATCGTAGAACATACATTAGGGTGATTCGGATACTCCTCATTTTTTTTTTTTTTTTTTTTTTTTTTTATAGAAGAGGGAGGCAAACGAGCAAGTGGGTCACCTGATGGTAAGTGATCACCGCCGCCCATGTACACTCGCAACACCGGAGGAGTCGCAAGTGCGTTGCCGGCCTTTAAGAAAGGAATAGGCTCGCTTCTTGAAGGTTGCCATGTCATACCGGATCGGAAATACCTCCGCTTTTAATTGATTCCACAGAGAGGTCGTGCGCGGTAAAAAGTTTCTCGAGAAACGCACGGTGGAGGACAACCATTCATCCAGGTGATGTTGGTGGAAGTTCTGGCGAGTGGATCTAAGGCGGAAAGCAGCGGCAGGTATGAGTTCGAACAATTCCTCAGAGCACTCCCCGTGATAAATGCGGTAGAGAATACAAAGAGACGCTACGTCTCTCCGCAAGGTAAGAGGATCAAGCCGATTAGTGGGAACCTCGTCGCCGGCGATGATTCGAGCTGCGCGACGTTGAACGCGATCAAAAGGAAGAAGCTGATATTGTGGTGCCCCGGACCAGAGATGGCAGCAGTATTCCATATGCGGCCGTATTTGCGCTTTATACAATTGAAGGCGATGCGCCGACGTGAAATACTGCCTGGCTTTGCCGAGGACACCCAGCTTTTTGGAGGCTAATTTAGCCTTGTCTTCCAGATGACCGCGAAATTTGACGTCACTCTCGACGTCGACGCCGAGAATCCCAATACTCTGGCTGATATTAAGGGGAGTGCTTTGAAAGTGAGGAGGTATGACAATGGGAGCCTTTTTCGCAGTAAACGCGCAAACCTGTGTCTTTCGGGGATTGAACTTGACCAAGTTACGATGGCCCCAATTTGAGACTTGGTCTAGGGTAGTCTCAATTTCAGACACAAGTTTGTTCCGACCCTCAAGGACGTGTGCCCGAGAAATGTTGGAGCGGCCAAAGTAGGAGGCATCTACCGTACTGTCATCTGCATAGCAATGAATGTTATCTGATTGTAACATGTCATTGATGTGCAGAAGAAACAGGGTTGGCGAAAGCACACAGCCTTGTGGGACGCCAGCATTCACGGGCATAGAGTCGGAGCATGAACCGTCGACAACGACCTTGATGCTGCGCTCCATGAGGAAGCTGGCAATCCATCTGCAAAGTTTCTCGGGCAGCCCGTAAGAAGGAAGCTTGGAAAGAAGCGCCTTGTGCCACACCCGATCGAAGGCTTTCGCAATGTCCAGACTCACAGCCATGGCCTCCCCCTTGCTCTCAATCGCCAACGCCCAACGATGGGTCAGGTAGGCTAGAAGATCACCAGCTGACCGACCCTGACGGAATCCATATTGGCGGTCACTAATTAGCTGGTGTTCCTCTAGATACCGTAGAAGTTGGCGATTAATAATGGTTTCCATTATTTTTGAGAACAAGGAGGTGATGGCAATTGGCCGGTAGTTACCCGGATCAGAGCGATCGCCTTTTTTAGGGATGGGGTGCACTAAAGCCATTTTCCACGCTTGCGGGACTACCCCTGTATTGTAGGAAAGTCGGAAAAGGCGCGTTAACACAGGAGCCAACTCTGGAGCACATGTTTTCAGCACAATAGGAGGGATAGCATCTGGCCCACTGGACTTGTGGATGTTCAGAGAGAAAAGTACTTTTCGGACGGATTTTTGAGTAAACCGAATGTCTACTAGAGTACTGTCACACCGTGGAATGGTTGGCGGTGGTTTCTCCCCGTCATCCAAAGTGGAATTGGATGCAAAAAGAGAGCCCAGAAGATCGGCTTTCTCTTTTGCATCGTGAGCCAACGTATCACCTTCCCTGCGCAGAGGTGGAAAAGATGGCCGACAGAAATTCCCTTCGACAGCCTTAGCGAGAGACCAAAAAGCACGTGTGCCTGAAGGAAGACGAGCCAATCTCTCGCCAATTCTGCCGATGTGCTTTGCCTTTGCCATGGCTAGGACTCTTTTGAGGGATCTGGAAGAAAAATTATACTCCTTTTTTATCTGGTCAGCTTTCGGATTCCCAGTTGCTACCGCATCGACCCAGGCTTGAAATTTTTCTTGCTTTTGGCTAGATGCCAGTTTGCAAGAAGAAACAAACCAGGGCTGGGACCCGCCACCAACGGGCACTGAAGAGCTAGGAATAAAGAGTTCCATGCCCTGCAGCACCACATCAGCGACGGAGTCGGCAGTTGCACTGGGATCCTCTAGCGAGAAGCAAATTTGTTTCCATGGGTAGGATGAAAAGAAGGTCCGCATCCCATCCCAGTCCGCTGACCTGAAGTGCCAAACACGGCGGCAGCCCGCAATGCGAGACCGCGGTCGACGCATGAGTGGCACCACACTCCGAATCAAGCAGTGGTCCGACGTGCCTAGCTGAGCATCGACGGTTACCTGAAGCCCTTCCGGATGAGAGGTCAGCAGAAGATCCAACAGTGAAGGCGTATGGTTTTCCACATCTGGAACTCGTGTAAATGAGGAAACCATCTGTGTCAAACCATAAAACCTCATCATAAAGTATCAAAATTTTGCGTTTGAACGTCAACTCCTCGGCCGTCCTGTATACTTTTACAAACTATGTTAGTAAAAGAATTACAAAGGCAAAAACCAGACACAAAATCCAGCCAACTTGCTATCATAGGCAGGATACTGTTGGCGCTGCATAACAGTCGATCTGAGTTCTCGGGTCACATGTTATTTCATAAATTTTTGTTGAATTATAAAAATAATTGTTTTCAAACAAGCGCGCATGCACTCGCTTCACATTTATTAGCTTTAGTACCACCAACTTGAAATGAGAACCCGAGTCGTGAAGATTTTAATCATTCTACTTCAGAGCCACCGTCGATAGCGTCGTCATTGTAAGATTTAAAAATATTTGATAGGCCAGAGGAAGAACAGTATACTTATTTTCAGGAAATACCCAACAGTGAACCAAATTAGCAGGTGTGTCAGGTATTGTATACGACATCTTATTATACGGAGGCGAAGATAAATTTCGTTTAATTGATTTTTGTGAAGATGAAAAAGGATTGACCCTAGGAGCTAAAGCAGCTTTGCAAAACAATACTGTGTGGTAACTTTAGTCAGTACATTTGCAGATGCTTTTCCTGTTGGAAAAATTAAGCGTTACAGTAAAGAACAAAAATGCGAGTTGCTGTCGACTGTCCTCAAATTATAAGGCATTACAATAACCATATGGGTGGCGTGGATCTTTGTGATATGCTGATCGCTCTATACCGAACAACGTACAGAAGCAGACGCTGGAACACTGCTATATTTGCTCAAATGCTGCATATTTGCGTGAACAATGCCTAGCTGATATATAGAAGAAATTGCTGTCGCCGGGGAGTGCATAATATGACTTTGAAATCTTTTCGTGATCAATAAGCTCGTGAATTACAGCAAAAAGGAAGATCTAGAAATGTGTCTAGTAAAACTGATGACAGTATCCGCTATGATGGTATAGGACATTGCCCACAGATTGGAGAAACATACGGCCGCTGTAAGCTGTGTATCAAGAATAAGACTGACATTATTTGTAATAAATGTAATCAAAGGCTGTATTTAGTACGCAAAATAAATTGTTTTTATAATTACCATAATAAGTAAGTTTGGAGAATATAAAGACTGATTTGATATTTGTATTTTTTGAAATGATTGTACTTTAAGAGTCCTCTTACATTTTTTACGCAAATTCATAATTTTTGACGCTGTAATTTTCAGCAGTTGAAAGATATTTTTATTATTTGTTTAAGAATAACGATAGTACCATTCTCTTTCTTGTAGGTTGGAGTTACACATTTTCATTTTTCTTTTCGTGTAATTTACTGTAAATATTTTACGAACACAGTTTGCAAGAAAAACCGTTGGCGATGGAACTTTGACGCACAAATTCACATTGTTACACTCAATTCTTATAAATGCTAAAATTACAAAAAGATACTTTGAATGTTTTACTTGTTTATTGGAGTTCTAGAATTCCTTTAAATTCCTTGAGTTTTTATGGAAAAAATCGTAAAGAAAGCCTAATTTAAGCCATAAATGTCTTGATTCAGCGTCCATTATACTCCAAATTAACGCAACTTTATCAAATAATCTAATATGATATAAAACTTCAATCTACAATGAATACGTTTCATTAGTTTTCGTTTCTCAATTTAATAAAACAAAATTGCAATAAATAAAGTTAAAATGCTATATATTCTGCGTCAATTCGGCGCGCCCCTCAGTCCCGCGCGAGCGCTTAACGAGGTAGGACTCGCGCCGAATTGTTCGCGCGCAATCGTCCGGAGATCGACTCGTGTACGCCGATCGAAATAATTTGATCCAGTAAGTAATTTTTTACATAATTTTTTTTTTTTTTTAGTATGTGTAAGGTATAACTATATATATTTTTATCTTTTATTTATAGGTAGGTATGGGTCGAAAAACACCACTGTACGCCTGCATAAAAAAAAGGAAGAGGCATAATTATGCCCGCTTACAGACAGCATTACAAGTTAGAATGTCACGAAAAACGTAAACTAATACACGATGTTATTAATTTAAACAATATAACAAAACACTTAAGTGCCTGCCTAAAATATACATTTCATACTAAAACAAATATAAATCAGTATTTTCTTTTCTAGGACATCTGAAACATCTGTAGAAAGTAAAAATATGGTAGTAGAACCAACAGTGGAGGAATCGTCTACTTTCGATCAGGTAAAGTTGGTACCTAGCTACCCGTCCATTATAAAATAAAATAAAAAATAAAATAAAAATAAAAATCATTTTTATTTACGTAAACCTATTACAGGCACTTGCAAATAGTCAAAACAATAATTTATTATTAATCTATGTATAATTTTAACATTTTTAAATGAGCATATTAAGCAGGTATTTTAGTTATTGTTTTTAATCATTTTAGTCTTAACTTTATTATTTTACTATATTGTGTCCAATAGCTTGTTCTGTCTATATTAAATTATATTTAGAACAATTGTCATTATTTGGGCGGACCATGAGTATATAACGACGGACGCGCTTTAATGCTACCACCGGATCCAATACGCCCCAACTGAGAAGATCCGGCGAAACAAACTCAGTGGGTTATTCTACTGCCGGTTCTAACACGACCCACATGAGACGGTCCGGCGAAACATCCTCAAATTACTATTACATTACTGGGCTATGCTATTCTCTATAACAGGGGTTCCCTAAGGTCAAAAAAAAATTTAGTAACGCTATTAAAATTACAAAAGAAGTATTTATAAGAAATGCCTACTGTTCTACGTTCTGATTGTAAACAGTTGTTAGGTATTTTTTAGGGTTCCGTACCCAAAGGGTAAAACGGGACCCTATTACTAAGCCTCCGCTGTCAGTCTGTCTGTCTGTCCGTCTGTCTGTCTCCAGGCTGTATCTCATAAACCGTGATAGCAAGAAAGCTGAAATTTTCTCAAATGATGTATATCCGTTGCCGCTATAACAACAAATACTAAAAATTATGGATGGATGGATAATAGGATAATTATAGTACGGAACCCTTCGAGCGCGAGTCCGACTCGCACTTGGCCGGTTTTCTTTTTAAAACATGATTGTATAGGAGAGTGCCTTCTGTATTCTATGTCTATGTACGACGTTATTCATGAAGATATTAATAATTACTAATTTATTAATGCTTTCGATTTATGACCAGTAATTCCTTCTTTTTTTAGAGCCAAGTGCCTTCTACGTCATCCGAAAAATGTATGCTTTCCAGTTCTGTTGAACAATCACAGATGGAAATATCTTCAGAACTTGAAGATTTTGAAGATCATTTGTTAATCGTGGAAAAAGAATCATTTACTGATGCTGCTGAGCAGGTATATTTTTTATAGCTTGTTAAGAAATTCGAACAACAATTATATTTTTTTGTTATATTGTATGTTTAACGTTTTTGTTTTAGGAATTCAAAGGAAGAAGGATTGTTAATTTTCAATATTTTATGGATCAGTTATTTTTAATAGAAGCTGACGGTGATAATTTCAGATGCAAGTTGCAAAATTTAAAATTTACTAAAGAAAAACAGACGGGACTAATTTCAAAATTTTTCGTCCAATGTAAAATGTGTGTACTTCTAAAGAAAATCAACATTTCAATGTGAACACTGGTGCAGTATAAGGGGCCATTGCAATAGGAATAGGACTATCGAACCTTAACGAACTTGTGGCTTCTATTGATTTGCCCGCAGTTCCATTTCGTATATACAGCAAAACACACGATTCTCTTTCTGAAATGTGGAAATCTGCTGCCGAAAAAACAATGAAAGATGCTGCCAAAGAAGAGAAGGATGCAGCCATATTACGGGGTGATGTCAGCAATGCTGGTATTCCGATGATACCTGTACAAGCAGATGCTTGTTGGAGTAAGAGGTCGTATAAAAGTAATTATTCGGCTCTTTCTGGGGTTGCGGCAATTATTGGCGAACATACAGGTAAAGTCTTACATGTAGGAGTTCGAAACAAATATTTTTTTACTTGCGTATGCGCCAACGCGAAAAAAGAAGAACCTCGAGCACATAAATGTACTAAAAATCATACTGGTTCGTCGACTTCTATGGAACAGGCTATATCGCCTATCCCTATTAACATTGTCGGATGTGAAAATCGGCAACTTTACAAGAGAGCGCGTCAAAGTTTGAATTGTTGATATTTTTTTAACTGTACGAACTTTTTTTTTTTTTTTTTGTTTACCGGGGTAAAAATGCGCAACCGCACTTCCTCCCTGGCGCAGGGATCACTATATACGTGATCCCTGCGCCAGTGAGGGGCATGTGGGGCTCATACTCTATAGAACGTGGTGCGCTGTCGCACCACAGAGAGTATGTACCCACTAAAAAAGCCCCCGGGTGTTCCTCCTTCTGTCGTTGGTAGTGAGAGACCCAAGTACCGGTATAGGCCTTTGGTTATCTCTCCGACAGAGTACAACTATAACTCTCGCCCCGATGAAAGGACTAGAGTTTCCTCCCCCTATGGCTCAATCGCGAGTGTTAAGCACCCGCGATGGATACCTTCCTACTCCTACAGGGATTGCCAGAACACAGTGGCATCCCCGACCTACTACATGAATGTGACCCTAGGGAGCAGATTCATGTTATCTGCTCCCCAGGGTCACCCCTTATGGCGGGAGACGGCGGATTTCGGCCCTCCGCCTCCGGCCAACGCGACGTCTACGAAGTGGATGAGAGCTGGAATCATCTTCTCTCACCCGCTCCGCGGCCTCCTTCTGTGAAACTACAGTCTCACAGAAAGAAGCCATCGACTCCCATGCTCCCTCGCTCTCGAGCATCCTCTTGATGATGGTCGAAAGCGAGAGGTCATTACCTACATGTGCGACGAGCGCACCGCGCTCGGCCGCCCAAGCCGGACACTCGACCAGTGTGTGTTGCGCCGTATCATCGGCGCAATCACAGTGGTGACAACGAGTGTCCGGCTCTCTCCTTGCCACTTTGCACAGGTAATGACCGAAGCATCCGTGCCCCGTCATGACCTGCGCAATGCGGAAGGTTATCTCGCCCCTTTTACGTCCGGCCCACTCAAGCAAGTGAGGCCGGATCGCATCTACCGTACGTAATCCGCTCAATGGCGGGTCGGTTATCAGCCGGTCTTTCCATTCACGGAGGACACGACGCCGCGATTCAATACGCCACGTCGCCATGCCCTCCGGAAACGGATCACGGCCGTTTAAAACTCCGTCGCACCTCCGACGGTATGCCTCGGCCAGCTCCCTCGCCTCGAGTTCCCACGGAGGAGAACTGGAGAGAAGACAAGCCGCATCGAAGGATACCGTGCGGTAGGTACGAGCCGCCCTGGCGGCTATGACCCGCTGCGGCCGGCGCAGCAGGGCCACGTTACGCCTATCCAGTGCGTCCACCCATATCGGGGCGCCGTACAGCGCCATCGAGCGTATCACGCCCGCGTATAGTCGCCGGCAACTCCCCCCTGGCCTACCCAGGTTCGGCAGGAGACCACCGAGGGCTCCATTAACTGTACGAACTAGGTTAACTAAAATCAACAAAATTTTAATACATGTTTATGAGCTTACTTACATGGTAGTAAAGTACTATTATTGTTTTTTTAAGCATGTTAAAAGTGAGAAATGACGTTTTTAACCGTACCAAATCAATTGTATTTTGTCGGATCTGCCACATACGACAATGTTACTTGTGCAAACTAATTATCTATTTGTTGGAAGTACCACATATGACAATGTTACGTGTACAAAGTTATTGATTATTTGTAGGAAGTGCCACATACGTCATTGTTAATAGTAAATCCCAGACCAATGTCTGTCGTATCTAAATCGAAATTATAAATAAAACAATTTTTTAGAAAATAATATCTTTGTAATCGACATTAAAGTATTTCAAAAATCAACTCCAATGAAAACAAAACTCGAGAAGCATAAAAAATAAAACGGCATCCTTACACGCCTTTAAAAACAACGAAAAGCTTATCAAATTAATATAAGTAAAAAATACTCCAGAAGTATAATAAAAATAAAATAACCTGACTTCACAATACGCAGCCTTAAATGAAACGAAAAGCTTTTACAAGTAATTAATAAAACACCTTCAAAAGAATAAAAAATTAAAACCGTTTGACTTACACAGCCTTAAACAAAAAGTTATGAAATTGCATACTCCAAGAAAACAATATAGAAACAGATTGAGCTACATAGCCTTACACAAAAAAAAAACAAATAATCATTAAGTGACTCTGTGAGGATAACAAATAAGATTGGCCTCACTTACATAATAATCTAACATTCAGTAAAAACGTTTATAAAATTACTTTAAAGGTATAATTAGTATTAACTCTAAATCTAAATTAAACAATCAGTCTCAAAAGTATCAATTATCATAACATTTTTAACAATGGCACTTAATCATCACATTTTAGGTTTTATTATCATAACTTAAGAACAAAATAATCAGTCTTAAAAGAGTAATTTTTTAGTTAATCATCCTCATCAGTGTCTTCACATGGCTCTTGGGCATTTTGATCAAATTTTAGGTTTTGGTAAAAGTTGTGATATTTCTCCGGAATTACCCCGCTTTGACACATATTAATTAAATCTTTATATTTATCACGACTGATAGAAAGATTTGCTAACAGAGATTTAAAGTCGAATATGTCAGAGGTTGTCATCTCTTTTACTACATAAGGGTTGCCTTCAGCTTTAGCCCAGCGAACAAGACAGTACCATTCTTCTGGAACATAGATCAGCTTGCGATCACTAGCGCGCTCAATAGTCGAATGGACACTATCACCCTCGTTTTGGGTGTGACCCTTCTCCATAAAACGATGGGTGATAGTGACTCCAAATTCTTTCGCAGCTATAAGATAAAGGGCAAAGACAATGCGGTTCCTGTTTTGCCCCGCACAATTATCTGACCAGAAACGAAATGTTTTTACTCCATGTTGTAAAACTTTTTGCTTCATAAACTGATAGAGACAACTAGAGACTTCGTTTGCGCCACGTTTTGCTATTGCCTCGTGCCACATAAAGCAAGTAGCTTCTTTTGTAGCTAACTCGTACAAGGTGAAGTTAAGTGTAGATAATTTTCTTTTATAGTAAAATACACTTACGTCTCCATGTGGTGTAATTAAAACTTTTTCAAAGTCAAAAGTTGCTGCAACAACCTTTTGATTTGACATCGCTTCATTTTTGTCTTGCTGTTTTAGGCTACGCGCGGCTTTTTTGGCAGATTGATGTTTTAAAAATGCAGATTTTTCGTCTTCTGTCGGAATTTCTTTATTAAAATAGATGTGACAGATATCACACAGATCTTTCTTAGGCTTATGAAAGCCTATGTTGAAATTCGTGTTAAGAATATCACGATATTGTCGTTTTGTTGATGCTTTGCTGCAATATTTGTCACTGTCAAACCACTCGCAATATAATTTAAACATACGAGATGCACTTTTCACTTCTTCCAAGTACAATTTCTTTGAATTTTTTCTGATGTAATGGGATTCCACCAAAGAAAATGATTTGACGTGGTCACATACGCTTCTGATCATCTCTTCATTTATTACACTAGCTCTATGTATATATTTTCCTCTTTTATCCTCCGATACCGTTATTTCTCCATCATACTTCTTCCACGAAGTAGTCACGATTCGCTCTCCCGTTGAAATGGTATTCAAAAACATGGTCTTGCACACCTTTGTTTTTTGTTTATCCTCGGTAGGAAGAAAATAGTTAAAAGTATTTTGACGGTCATGTTTAGTGACTTCGGTTGTTTGACGGCGTTTTGGTACTTTTTGCGTATACATAATAACGAATTGCCATTGCTTTTGACGATCTCCGAGATTCCAAAACTTTTTGAAAATAATCTTTCGCTGACTCTCACTGAATTTCGTGGAACATTTCATTCGGCACTTTTCATTACATGGTTCTTTTAACTGCTTTTCTTGTACTTGCTTTCCTCTGTGATTTGTAAAACCCTTACCCTGATTTTTTAAAGTCTTTCTCTTATTTACCACCCAATTTTCCTTATGTATGAGTCTTTTCTTGCCTTTATCAGTTTTAAAAGTAGACTGGCGACTTTGTTTAGTAGAAGTGGGAGTATAAACACTTGAAAAGGAAGTCACAGAAGGTGTAGGTAAGTTTCCGTATAAGTCGTCGTTGGTCAAGATTGGAGGCGGTGGTGCCACGTATTCTGAAACTGAGAACTCACTTTGAGAATACGTGGCACAGGAGGCCTCATTGCAACTTTCAGAAGATGGGGACGGCATTGGTGTTTTTGATGTGTTTTCATGGTCAACAGCAACATCACCTTCAGCAGGAATTTCAAAATAAATAGATGTCGACACAGCGGGTTCATTATTTTCTGGTTCCGGAGTTTCATCTTCATTGAAAACGTCACCAAGCATTTCGTTCAGCTTAATTAACTGATTTTGGAAACCACTTGGTAGTGGAGATTCTCTATTATCTGAAAAAATAGGTTAGATAAGCAATAAATAAAAAAAGTACATTTTTTGTACCTTGTAGTGCAAAAAATATATTTTACAATATAACCAAACCAGTGTAGATGTAACAAAAGCGTCAAAATGCATTTTTATATCACAATATTAAAAAAACAATAATTAAAATGCCACAACCAACATGCAAAATATATCATTAATCGGTGAACAAAGCAATATGTACCACATCCAACAAATTGTTTTTAAATACATACCGTTAACAAAGTCGATAGTAACACATCCGACAGATTGAACATAAATTAAAACGACCAAAAAAGTCGGATCTGGTACTACCGACATACTTTACTTCACAAAAAACGATTAACAATGTTGGATGTGACAGTACCGACATATTTTACTCCATAAAAAACAGTTAACAATGTCGATTATGTCACTTCCTACAATTTTAACCGAACTAATAACAATACTTTTATTTTATTTTTAATGAACGAATAATTATGTTTATTAACAATTAAATCAAAGTAAGTATGTTAATTAGTTTATTTTTGAATATTTAGTATCGTGTTTGTAAAGTTATGTTAGTTATAAAATAATAATTAGTATTTACCTGTTTCTTCATCTTCATCTGCATTAGTCAAAATATTTATATCAACACTCTTGTTTTTATCAATACTATGTTGTTCAGATTGTTTAGTGGCTAGTTTTATTAAGCGTGCGGACCTTGTAGACATTATTCTTATTATTAAGAACAAAAAATAAAAAATAATAATCTTTAGCAACGCAATATCAAACAACGTGCGCTCGCCCGTGTAACATGGTCCGTACTGGCACAACCGGACGCGTTGCCGCCCCTCGCGCCCCGCAAACATTGTCGCGAGTTGACATCCGTCATTGTTAACTGGTCGTTGTGACATTATCCGACAATGTTAACGTGGCTATTTTAATAAATTACTTGTAAACATTTTTTTTTATTGCACCTACTAAAAGAAGGGACTTCTTATGAGTGATTAATGAAATAAAAAGAAAATGGCAAAAATGCAGATACGACAATGTTAATAGGGATAGGCGATATTAGTAGAAGGTTTTAAGCATTCTGTGGAAAAAAGAGGTCTGATATATAACACATTGATTGCTGATGGAGACGCTAGTACTTATGAAAACATTTTAGAAAGTTGGCCGTATCCAGATATACCCGTTCAGAAAATAGAATGCACTAACCATCTGTTAAGAAATTATAATGGCAGGAATTTGCAGCTCCAGAAGGATACGTCTGTTCCATTATCTGAACGCAAACTACTGATGGGAGAGCGTCTGACCAGATTGCGAACTGCAATACGATCTGCTATAAAATACAGAAAATTGGAAGACGGCACTATGTTTGATAAAATTAAAAAAATACAAAAAGACATTTTAAACACCCCACGACATATGTTTGGAGACCACAATCTTTGTAAGAGCTACTACTGCAAAGAAGGGCGAAAAAAGGAGCCCAATTATGTCCCGAAGGCAGCGACTTTGATGTTAAAGTTGCAAAAGAATGTTTCTCAACTTGCCTTCCACTCAAGAAGCCTTTTGCACATCTTCACAAACAATCGTGCCGAACAATTCAATAGCATCGTGGCCAAAATGGTGGGCGGCAAAAGAGTAAATTTTTCTCTTAAAGACTCCTATAGTGTGAGATGTTATGCAGCAGTAGTAGCCTTCAACACTGGGAAGCTACAGTACAACTTATATAAGTCTGTCTATGACAAAAGTCCAGGAAAGTTACTAAAATGCGCTGAAGAAGCAAGACATGCTAAAAATTTAAAACACCTGGCAAAGTCGCAACAGTACCAACGTTGCCGCAGAAAACTTAGTTTTGCTAGTACAGACTCAAACTACGGTCAAAACTGTGAACGTCCAGATATGGACAGTGATCAATACGAACAAGCAAAAAAGACATTCTTAGAGCATTTGAAACAACAAGCTCTAAACCGACAAGAAATAGAAAGGAGCACTATATTGCAGGCTGAAAGTGCTTTATGGCTAGAATTGCGTAGATGTATTGTAACTGCGTCAATTTTTAGCAAAATTTGCAAAAGACGGCCATACCAGAACTCTGCACCTCTTGTGAAGAATGTTTTATACAGTTATAGCCTTGATCGTGTACCTGCAGTGAAACATGGAAAAGAAAATGAATCCAAAGCTTTGGCAAAACTTAGCATGAAAGAGAACATTATTATTGACAAGTGCGGATTGTTCATCGACAAGGATTTTTTTTTCTTAGGAGCGACTCCGGATGGACTCTTTGAAGATGGTTTGGTGGAAATAAAGTGCCCCCTCTCCGCGTTTGGATTAGATCCTGAAGAAGCAATTCAACAAAAGAAGTTGAAATGCTTCAAATTGAATGATCGATCTGAAGTTATTTTAGATCGGAATCACGACTGGCACTACCAAGTCCAAGGCCAGCTCCATATCGCTGATAAAAAAATCTGTTTGTTCGCAGTGTGGACTGGGGATGATTACCCGATGAAAGTTTGTAAAGATGATGTATTTTGGCGTGAAAAAATGTTACCGAAGTTGAAGACATTTTACTATAACTGTATACTTCCCGTGTTAATTGATCCTCGTAAAGCACGATCAATGCCATTACGAGAGATATTTTTGTAATTTTTTTATTAAACTTTATAATATATTTTTATTTTGTGGACTCTCTTTGAGTGTTTTGATTGAAACTCATCCCAGATTACCTACATCATAGTTTTCAGACTCTGGATTAAAAAAAATACCATCCTATTCAGATTAGTATCAAAATTGTTTCGTGGACCATAGTTATAGTCCAACGCACACCAACGTAACTTCTTAATAGGACTCTTAACGCATTTTTTTCGGGAGATATCAAATATCTCGAAGCTAAACAGATACATTACAAGCTTACATCGTTAAATTTTTAATTATCCGAAAGCTGTCCCTGATTGGTCGGTCTTACAGTAGCTCGTTCTGTGTCTATAGACTTAATATCATTATCAAATAAGATCTTTAAGGTTCACATTCATAAAATATATGAAAACACGGAAAATGTATGTAATTTAGGTTATATTCGTTGTCTAAAACTTATTTATTGTTCAAACTTCACTTCTTAGGTTATTCGCAGATTCAGTTTTACTTCCACAACAATAACATATAACTAACTTTAACTCACAGGTTATTTTTAACACGAAATTAAATTAAAATCACCAGAACAGTTTGTTTACATTCGACATCAAACGAATTATCAAACAAATAATTATGGCGGCACCGGGCACATGACTTTCAACCAATCAGCGCTCGAGATGCTTTCCGTTCTATACCATTTAACAGTCTAAGAGACTGAATAAAAAAAAAAACTTTTTCAGAAATGTAACCAAAGTGCATTACGATTATATCGGCTCAAGATTGTTTAGTCCGTCTCAACACTAGCGCTGCACTGGTTGCGTTGTGTATGTGTGAATAGCTACGCACACATTAACATTGCTCCCGTCTTTTACCTAAACTCGAGCGTTCGAATTTTGTGAAACGGCTCATATACACCAATTTTAGATCACCAATTGAATTTTTCTTGGCTCGTGGAAGTCGCAGTCGCGGACGAGGGGTTCGTACTAGAGGTGGGAGCGTACCATCTCAAGTTCTTAGGTAATTGAATGCTTCTTTTGTGCAAATGTATGCATAGATGGCTGTTTCATGGCGTACCACACATAATTGGTTGATTTTTTATAATTTACTAGCTTCCCGCGCGCGGTTTCACCCGCGTAACTCCCGTTCCCGTGGGAAATTCATAATAAAATATAGCCTATGTTCTTTCTCAGGTTCTAGACTATATCTGTACCAAATTTCATTTAAATCGCTTCAGTAGTTAAGGCGTGATTGCGTTACAGACAGACAGAGTTACTTTAACATTTATAATATTATATAGTAAGGATTACAATTTCATTGTTTTTTATTGAATAAGGATTATTAAATAAAACACGACATTTATTGTATTACTAGCTGACCCGGCAGACTTCGTACTGCCTCAATCGATACATACCCTACACTACCCCTACCCTACACTACCCCCACCCTACACTACCCCTACCCTACCCCTACGCTACACTACCCCTACCCTACACTACCCCTACCCTACACTACCCCTACCCTACACTACCCCTACCCTACACTACCCCTACCCTACGACTACCGACCCGTAACCCTAAGAGCTGGCCACGTTTTTACAGCGCTCCGCAATATAAAAATAGTAAAAATAGGTCAAAGTAGTGATATATATTTGTGCGATACATCAAATGAGAGGATTTAGTGCAGTGCATTAAGTGAACAAAATAAAAACAGTGAAAAACCACCCCCGTAAGCACAAACCCCAAAAATCTGAGTTGGAAAACAGTTTTTCACAAATTACTCATAAACGAGATCGACGACCAGAAGTTTTTATTGCTGGACAGTAAGCCCCTGGAGGACCCCCAACTGCCCACCGAGTCTGCCTTTCAGCCCACTGAAAATAGCCGAGATAACCACCAAAAACAAAAGTTGTTTACGAAGGTATCTCGGCAACCAGAAGTGGTAGAAAGGTGAGACCAACACCAACCGGTGGGCCTTCCACTATCTGAAGAAAACCCAAAAACACCATAAGGGTACCTACCCCAGGAGCCTATCTACACGCGTGAAACGATTCCGGAGGAGGGAAGCTCGACTTCGCGGCAAGTTTTGGCCCACTTCCCATCGAGCAACCCCCCAGCGTCTTCGCACCAGAAGGAAGGCCAGCTACTGGAGAATACGGCAAAGAAAACCCCATAATTTTAAGGCAAAAACTGAGGATTATACAAGTGTTATTGTGAAACCCGGCACTAATAAAACCAACATTAAATACAACGAGGCAACTTGTTTGTTACGAAAATAAGGCCGGGCGCACGCTAACATTTGTATACTCAGAAACTATAAAAATTGAAGAGCGGTTTATTTTAAAAAACAAATATTGATACAAACCACTCAATAAATCAATATTTAAACAAAAGTGTGACATAACTAAATTTAATTCTGGAAAATAACAAATTAAACTATAAAAATTGACATAATTATAAAATATTATTATACTTTTGAAGACAGTTTTAAACATATAATACAAACATAATATTAAACTAATATAATAACTAATATTTTAACCAAAATTTGACACTTAAACAAAATATTATAATTAATAATATTATAACAGACAAAGTGCAGTGTGCGGACCACCTTAGTGGGCGGAGCGTTAATAAATCGGGTAAAAACAACATTTTATTCGAACCACACAAAAAGCGCCTGTCCCGTGGGAGTCTCCGCACCTGTAAAAAGGCACACAGGCGACCTACACACACACAAAAAACACACAAACATACTACACGGTTCCCGAAGGAACATACACACATCACCGGCACCCGTGGGAATCTCTACAAAAAAAAAAAAATTTACACAGTCCACCTACACACTCATAAAACACTATTGCACACCACACACACATCATATCACCACACCGGTTCCCACAGGAACCAAATATACGTTGTTTGGTTTAAAACGCGCCTACTATTAGTGTCGCAACAAGCAAATAAATAGGTAACTATCGCTATACAAGAACTAGCGTGCCGGTTCCCGTGGGAATCCACACAACTATACATACAACAACACACCGGTTCCCGTAGGAATCTACATACCACAAAACAAACATACACACTTGTAACACACAAACGAACTACCAAAAACTTAAAACACAACACACCGGTTCCCGTAGGAACCTCACATCACACAAATAAAACACACAAACAAAAACACACAAACAAAAATACTCAACACACACCATACATACATACTATACATACAAGACATTATTCACACCGGATCCCGTAGGAACCTCACATCACACAAATAAAAAGACACAAACAAAAATACTCACACGCACTATACATACATCATACATACAAAAAATCACTCACACCGGATCCCGTAGGAACCGATACAAGCAACTAACACAACATTCCATAATCACACACACATAGCCAACACCTCACACACATTGTCGCACACAGACCCACGCCGCAGCGCGAGCGTGCCTACATTCCACACAGCCGACCGTAGCCGATACATATATCGGCGCGCGAACAGATATTACGTTATAGTAATATTCAATAGCATTAAGTTAGAATTAAGACCGGGTTTATTGACCCAAACAAGAGCGGCGCTCTGAACTATATAATATTAACTACGACCGTATTGGTCAGATATAAATAAAAGACATAATAAAAATTATACAATATATTATATTTAGCTTTAGGTACCAATAAAAACTGACCGACAGACTGACGACATATTAGAGCAAGCAGGGTATCCTTTACAATACCCTCTTGTTATAGGCATAGATTAGATAACTCCCCTGCACACAAAACTTATAAACATGATGGGCATAAGGACCCCTGTAAATAAGTATGTGTGCAACACAACTAATAAAAGCCCGCCAGGCAAAAAACAAGCCACGACTAGGGCCGGTAGCCATGGGCAAGACAGTGAGTCGGACAAAGGGGAGCAGCGGAACTCGCTCTCACCCCTCACAACTCGTAGTCCACCAAACACCTTCGTCATCAACAAAAGAAGACCAATAAGCCCAAGGTTATCGGCGAAAAATAATAATAATAATCCCACCATAGTGGAGGGAAGAAAATACCTAGTCAAAACAAAGCAACAGCTGGCGCTCTCTAAAAATATTAAAAGGGAGATTAAAGACGACATCGCGGCCTGTGTAGAGAAGCTATACCAGCTCCTAAAGGAATCCGTGTGGGACAGGGAAAACGCTCCCCTGACTATAGTCCCCCCCGCTGAAGAAGACTCTGCCCGGGACCCTCCCCCGACAGTACAAATCAATACATGGGCCAAAACACTCGAGGATCATAAGGAGGCGATGCGGGAGATGACGGAGGCAGCTAGGAAGATCTGCAACGAGCTGCAGGCCGCCCCGGCTGCCATCCCGACCCCCGCAACGACAGCAACACTCCATAAGACCTACGCCGCAGCCCTGTCAACCCCAAAGCCAGCGTACATACCGCCGACATTACACTCCATCATCATAGCCTCGGACACAATCACAGACACGTCCGGGGAGCTGGTGGAGAAAGTAAGGAAGGCGGTGAACGCGAGGCAGACAGGGGTCAGAGTAGACAGGGTCCGGAAGGTCAAGGACCAAAAAGTGGTCCTCGGGTGTCGGTCGGCGGAGGAACTCGACAGAGTCCAACAACTTTTAAATAAAAACGCAGCGGGGTTAAAAGTTGAAAAGGCTAGACATAGGAACCCGTTGATAATAATTACTAACGTTTTGAAGGACAATACTGACGACGATATTGTGCAGTCCATCAAGGACCAAAATAAACACCTGCTGAGCGGCCTGGAGGGGGGGGAGGTCGTAGTCGCAGTTAAATATAAAAAGAGGGCGAGACACGAGCTCGAGCAACATGTGGTGCTCGAGGTCTCGCCCCCCGTGTGGCAGCGGCTGACCGACGCGGGGAGGGTGTACATCGACCTACAGAGGGTAACGGTTTACGACCAATCCCCTGTGGTCCAGTGCACCCGATGCCTCGGGTACGGTCACGGGCGCAGACACTGCACGGCGGAGCAGGATCATCACTGCTCATACTGCGGCGGCGGCCACCTCCGCACAGACTGCACAGATAAGAAAGAGGGTGGCAAACCGCAGTGTAAGAATTGCAAGGCGGCCAAAATGCCACAAGCGGATCATGATGCGTACAGCAACGCATGTCCCGTCCGGGAGAAATGGGACACAATAGCTAGAGCTAGGGTGGCCTATCCCGAACGGACGGGGGTTGAGCGCGGTGCGCATCATGGATCGCCATCGAATGTGGGAACACCGCTCGAAGACCGGATCATCGACTTTATAAATTAAGTCACCTGATTTCATAAAATTAAGAATGATGCGGTCTCCGAGCGCGAGACCCCCTAAAAACATATAACAGTACTGTTCCATGATGGACTACAAACACACATATATGGCACAAAGCACACAACACCACACACAATACATCACAGACAGGTACATACACCACACAAAACACCACATACAAACATACATAACAAAACTAAATAAAAACAATACCCTTATTCCCTAAAACAAATATAGAAATAGACATACTAAACAGACACTATAACTAACTTACACACTATAGCATTATATATATACAATAGAAATCACAATTACCTATATAAGTACAAACATACATCCAACTTAAAAATATTAAACAACACAACATTAATAAATTATCAAACCCGTGCGATGCCGAATATGGCCAGACGAAGGTCAACACTATGCGGCACCGCATAAGGAGCACTATTGACCGCAGTTCTATACAAGTACATTTACACATACACAACCATATTATCATTTTAAAATTCCCCAAGTAAATATAACAAAGGTGGCCGGCCGAATAGTGGGTGCATCAGCGGGCGCTGGATTGCCAACCTTATGTTGTGTACATAAGGCGCACATTTCGGTGTCGCTGGTGCGCCCATAGACCTGGTCAGAAACATACCATAAAAGATCACATAAAATAAAACACTTATCTTATCATATTATATAACATATAAACATTCAATAAACACATTAAAATTAACACAAACATATCACAATACAATAATTACATACATAAATAATAGAACCAAAAACATACATAAACAAATGAACAAATAGGTACACAGGAACAACATAAAAATAAATATACACAGATATACTTACATATCAACACATATACACAGATATACTTACATATCAATATATGTAATACAACTATTAGGTATATTAAATATCAACTCCAAAACTGGAAACAATAACTGACACACTTAACAAGCAATACAATAAACTTACACATTACAGTATCACACATATGTACATATAGGTATAACAAATATAATCTACAGAATCAAATATTAATAAAATAAAAACCAAACTCCGTGTCGGGTCGCGTACGGCCAGACGAAAGTCGGCTCTATGCGGTACGACATAGGGCACACAACCGCTCATGTATCATAGTACTATAATACGTACTATAACACGAACCATAACGCAAACCAAAACGCAAACCACAACACACAAACATTTACACTAAGATACATAAACATACGCATACTAAGTAAGTACACAATTATATATGCAACTTCTACATAATAAAACGAGTGTAAAGATATGAGAAGTCGGGCGGAAGTGGACCTTGTGTATTACTACATAGGGCACACAATCGCCTGCCATATATACAAACCACATGTTGACTACCTATATATTACAAATAAATTATAACACAAATATATACCTACATATACACATAAACACTACTATTACAAAATATTATAATACATACACAAGATAACAAACCACACCATAACTAACAAAATCTAATAAATTATACAACACTAAATGTAACATTCACACATCAATACATCAGTCATAACACACACGATATATACACCCACTAACACACAATACCATATACCATATTTTAATAGAATGATCAGTAACATGTAAGCTGCAAGATTATATATTATAATAATATATATAACTGCAGTAGGAGTGATATGAGGCCGAAGCCGAAATATCAAGATTATGTATTGTACAAGAGAAGGATATGTCACACACAACTCACCGCTAGCGCCATCTATCGAAATGTATAAGAACTAAAAACTGTAGTCTTATTCGTCACTGTATTGTTTGTCAAATTAAAATAACTATACAAATTGTAATAATTATAAGGATTGTAATATTAAGTAAACTCTAAATTTAGACAATAAGAAAATTGTAAACGTTTTTAACGAAACAAATATTAGAAATTGAATGAAAAATGTAGAACTAAAAATAAATAAAATAAAAACTATGCCTACAACCCGCTACACTCCCGCACACATACTTAGTTAGTTAGTTAGTTTTAAAAAATTTAGAATATGGGAATCCCACCCATAGTATGATAGTGATGAATGATAGAAAGATACAGTATGTAGAATAAAAGTACGAGAGGCATAAATGCGAGAAATGGAATGAATGAGTTTAATAAGATAAGTACATAGATAACTAAGGTCCTTGCTCACGGCAGGGGAGACATAGGTTTCCCCCCCCTCCGGGGGGAAATAAATAATAAAAAAAAAAAAAAAAATAATACCCCTACCCTACACTACCCCTACCCTACCTCTACCCTACACCTACCTCTAATCTACCCCTAACTTTGTCTGAAAAATAAAAATAAAAATTTAGGGGTGGACTACCCCTAACATTTAGGGGGATGAAAAATAGATGTTGGCCGATTCTCATAGATACCGGATAAGCACAAAAAATTTCATCAAAATCGGTTAAGCCGTTTCGGAGGAGTATGGCAACGAAAACTGTGACACGAGAATTTTATATATTAGATTGGTGTTTAATTTAAAAGCCCAACCCAAAAAATATAACTGCCCTTTTTTAAGTTAAAAAGTCTAAACGAGACCTTAGGCGGCCATCTTGCTTATATTATGACTTCGCGAGCGAGTCGAAAGCGCTCGAGACCATCGCGATAAAATTATGAAGAGATGTGTTTTGTTTCGATTTATTTAACTACTTAGGATTAATTAAACATAAAGATCCATGCATCGTTTTAAAGGAAAAAACGCCTAGTTTATTGTGACATTGTTTAATTGGTAAAATAAACAATAATTTTTCGTTGTGGTGTAAATTAATACAATTTAAATGTTATGTTTTCTCCAAATTCAATATTTACACCTATTTTTAATACCTAAAATTAAATTTACAGATCTTAAAAAATACATAGAATTCGTCTTCTCGATGTCTTCTAGCAATTTTTCGTAGTATTTGTCTTTACTCTAGGTATTATATACGATTGTATACGATTTTCAACCTTTTTCTATTGTAAATGACCTAGGTTTTCGTGAGTACACGCATGCACTGAATCGTAATTATGAAAAACTTTGTCAGTGAATCTTCTACCAAAAGTTTATGAGAAGAGGCTAGAAGAAGTCAAATCATTCGTCCAGATGAATGCAAAATCAGTGTGCATTACGATTGATTATTGGACTTCCCGTACTATGGATTCGTATATGGGTATAACAGCACACTTTATGACGGAAGACCCTATTGAATTAAAATCGGTACTAATTAAATGTGGCGAATCAGAAGGGCACCATACAGGCATAAAAGTATATAGGGAACTGAAATGGTTACTAGAAAACTGGGGTATTTACGACAAAGTCAACTTTTTTGTCACTGACAATGCCTCCAACATGGAGAGTGCCGCAAAATATTTAGAATTGGATGGCTGGGTTGGTTGTTTTGCGCATAAACTTAACCTCGTCGTTCAGGATGCACTTGCCGAAATCAAAGAAACTGTAGAGAAAGTGCAAAGAGTTGTAAACCATTTCAGGAAAAGCACTATATCGAAAGAAAAATTATTAAAATACCAAACTAACCAACAGAACATAAATCAACCCAAAACTGTGATAAAATCGGTTCCAACACGATGGAACTCGGTATACCTAATGCTGGAAAGGTTCGTTGAGATAGGAGAATCGTTACGAGCCACCATTCCTAATTTAGGAACCGATCTTCCAATAATACCTATGGAAGAGTGGAAGTGTATTGAACAAATTTGTGTCATACTAAAACCGTTTTATGAAGCCACTGTAGAAATGAGTGCCGAAAATTATTTAGTCGCGAGCAAGGCGATTATTTTAACTTCAAGCCTCATAAACATATGCGAAAATTAAACCAGGCTGCAAGAATTATACCACCCAGTAAAAAAACTTGCCATAAAATTAAAAGAGGGTATGACAAAACGACTGGGGTATTTATAAAAAAATGACACAATAAGTTTGAGCACAGTTTTGGACCCTAGATTCAAACTAAAAGCCATAAAAGATACAGAACGCATTGAAGACCTTAAAAAAATAATAAAAAGGAAAATTACAAATGAAATAAACAAGAAAACTCAACAACCAACTAATTCAGAACAAGTTCCACCTGTACCATCGACATCAGCTGCAAATTCTGTTCCTTCCCAAATTTTCGGATGCGACATGCCGACATACAGTTTGTGGTGTGAATTTGACAGCGAAGCCAACAAAGAGTTTGAACCTAAACCCTCAGATGTTCAGGCTTCCGAAGAGTTGGAAAAATATTTAGCTGACAACTTAATTAGAAAGAACGGAATGTCCCTTTAAATATTGGCGGGAACACAAATTCATTTACCCCCAATTGTATACATTATTTATAAAACACTGCAACATCATGGTAACTTCGATTCCTTGTGAAAGAATATTTTCTAAGTCAGGGTATCTCATTAGTGATCGACGAACACGGTTGTCTACTACCAGAGTAGAACAGATAATGTTTCTACATGTAAATAAAATGTAAATAAAAATAAAACGTGAAAGTAAATAGTGTAAATAAAAATAAATTGTAAATATATAGGTCATTTTTGTAAATACAATCAATGAACTTTTAAATACGCCTATAATTGTTTTAAATACTAATATACTTTATTTCACATGATCACTTAACCAATTATAGACAGTCCTAAGCCTGGAAAGTATGAAGGAAAGTTCATTGTTTTTTTTTACTGTTCCGTCATAAATTCATAAACGCGATATAATATTCCGCTCCGACAACACCGCGCTTGTTTCATTCGCACTCGCCCGTTTGGCCGTAACAGGTACCTACGCTTATAAATAAAGCATGCTTAAAATAAAGCATATAAAATAGTTTGCTTAAAATATAAAGCATTAAGCATTAAGCAAGTGATTGCCATAAAGCAACTTTGAACACTACTATTGTCTAACCTAAATTTTTCTGCCAAACGTCACCTTGACAGATACTAAACGCAGGTTGCTGTCAAAGGGCATGTATACATTTGTCAATTATATTGCTTCATCGATTTTTGATGGTCCTAAACAAACAAAATCCTTTGTCATTCATCCAAAATACCAAAGTTTACAATGAGACACGGTCATCGAAGTTTGTACGAGGGATTACATAAAACAAAACTTACGGTTGTGTCCGGGCCTGAAAGCGTGAGTCCCTCGCGGCGGCAAATCCACGCCGGCACAAGAAAGCACGGGTAAAAACTGTAACGAATTATCGATTGATCACAATATATTCCCTAAACACAATTAGGTGGAACCACAGACACTCTTTCAGGTTACTCCAACCAAAATCTCACCTTGGATTCTTCAGGACATCAGTCGGTAAGTTTGCGGTCTGACGATCGAGTAATGACAAGCTAGAATTCCAACCCGGGCGACAATACCGGAACAAGGCTCACCCAGTGAGACCAATTTCTAAAATCTGCCCTAATTCGGGGATATCGATGAACGTAAGGCTCCAATTTAAATTATTCACCCTCATTGAATTTATTAATTTAGCCAAAAACAACAATGCAAATAAACGTCAAATGTGACATTGACATTTCTCGTTCACAAACTAACCAACTAATAACAAGGTGACTGAATGCAGAGTAAAGTACAATCTAAACGAATCCAGAATCCTTACCAAAATAATTTTAAACAAATATTCCCCACAACCCCTAATTTCCAAAATACTTGCACACAACTTTCTTAATACGAAACTTTATAATTTAAGATACTCCAACCCAAAGTCGGGGAAAAATATTCAGGACTAATTAATGGATAATCAAGACTATATTCCTCGCAACCCCAATCCAAAGACTAAATGTAAAGACAAATTACAACGAAACTTCTAGAAAGAAACTGCAATAACTCCATAATAAAAAAAATAGTTGCATTTCCGGTTTTAGTAGATTTCAAAATTAATTAGATTTTTATATTTAAATATGAAAGTTGACAATTCTAAAAAGGTTAATCCTATTAATTAAGTATTATCGAATCACCATCAAAAATCGATGAAACAATATAATTGACAAATGTATACATGCCCTTTGACAGCAACCTGCGTTTAGTATCTGTCAAGGTGACGTTTGGCAGAAAAAGTTAGGTAAGACAATAACACAAAAAGGTTTTGTTTACTAAAATTGGAAACTAGTTAAAAAGTGTTTTAAAGATGTTTTATCGCTCGAAGGAATTTGTCAAAAGGTTCTGTTACGAGTGTCGATGGAAACTACAAGTTCAAACTACATGGACAACTCAAAGTTTATCTACAAAGTTCCAAATATCTAATCTACTTGGAAAAACATTAATTACAACAAGGGTTTTAAACTATTACCACTGTGATTCTAAGTGAGGTTCACAACCACAAGTAAGAATGAAAATTACAACGTAACACTACGGCGAGTAGGCTGGGGGATCAAAGGTTCCAAATCCTTATAAATCACTTCGAAAAGCTCCCTATTTACTCGGTAATTTTTCCGAAATTCTTCTTCATTCATGGCAAACGCGTTGTCTGCATAACGCGCCATTCGTCTCAAATTCCGCCTTTGTCTCATATCTAATTTATGAGCATTGTCCAAAATATCATACATAAGTTGTAAACGTTCACTATTAAAACTTCACAAATCGGTCACAATATTAACCTTCTGCGACTGAGGTGGTAGTCTACCGGACACCACCAATCACAAAAAACGTTGCCAGATCGTAACATGGCGTGATGTAGCTCTGTCTCGCTCAGTACCTTCGTGCAACGGCTCGCGCTAACGGTCAGTGAGGCGCGAGCGGCGCAGCGGTGTGTACGTTTGGAGTTTTCAACTGCCGGTGTCCCACAGACGTAAGTACAGCAATAAGCGTTGATTCTGATAGACGTCACCTCACCAATATATTTTTAGATTCATAGTGTCTGTTAGTCGTTTCATCAGTAACATATTAATACTACCATAGTGTCTCCCAGACATAACCTCACATTTAATTTGCTAAACTTTTATTATTCATAATTTTTTAGATGGCGACTCAAAGTACGTACTCAAACGGATAGTAGGCCATCAAAACGAGACAGAAGTGGAAGATTTACAAATGATGATGAACAGATTGAGGACTGGCTTGAAAAATTAGGAGAAGAAAACGAGTTTAGCGATTTTGATGATTCGATTAGAAGATTCTAATTATGTGGAAGGAAGTGTACAGCAAGTGGAAAACGAAAACCTCGAGGAACAGAATGCCCAGTCGAGTGAGAGTGATTTTAACTCTGAGGACGAGGTGCCCCTTAGCTCTTTAGCTGACCAAGATGGTCCAAACTACATTGGAAAAAATGGATTTTTATGGTCTAAGAAGGTAATAGCGAGGACCAGCAGAACTGCAGCACATAATATTATTCAAGTATCTCGGCCAACAGAAGAGCTTGTTTTCAGAAGTTGTCAAGAACTTTGGTCAAGAATTTTCGACCTCGAAATGCTAGAGACTGTTGTTTTGTACACCAACCAAAAATTGCAAACCTATCGAGAACGTTTTCGCAATACAAACAGGCAGGAACTCAAAGATACAAATGAAACTGAAATGCGAAGCTTGTTTGGCCTTTTGTACTATAGCTCAGTATTCAAATGCAACGACGCAGACGCTAACTACCTGTTTGCTACAGATGGCACCGGTCACGAAATTTTCCGCTGTGTGATGTCTAAATACAGATTCTGTACATTACTCAATTGTTAGAGATTTGACAGTGGAACCGATCGCCAAGAACGTTTGAAGTCTGATCGATCAGCAGCAGTGTCGTGGTTATTTGACAAATTTGTTTCAAACTCTCAACAAAACTCCTTGGACCAAACACATGTATTGACGAGATGCTTATTCCGTTCAGAGGTAGGTGCAAGTTCCTTATATATATGCCTAACAAACCTGTCAAGTATGGGATTAAAGTTCTTGTATTGTCTGATGCTGAAACATACTATACATACAACGCTTATATTTACACCGGTAAAGGTTCTGATGGAGAAGGCCTGTCACTTGCTGAGAAAAATCTAAGAGTTCCTACTCAATCCGTTCTTAGGCTGTCGAAACCTATCGAAAACAGCAACAGAAATATTACTGCCGACAACTGGTTCAGCTCCATTCAACTAATGCAGCTTTTGAAAGCTAAGAAGTTGACTTACCTGGGAACTCAAAAGAAAAACAAAAGAGAAATTCCTCCAGAGTTTTTGCCAGCGAAAAGAAGAGAACCAGGCAGCTCCTTGTATGGGAAAAAGTAGCCTTTTTGTGATCGTGAAACTTTGACAATAAACACGAATTCTAACTCGATACGTCAACGTCAAAATCGCGTCATGAGTACCGAAAAAGTGCATGCGTTCGAGTTAAGTCGATTTCATTTAGTTCCAAAAATTTCTATAAAATCTAATAATAAAAATATAATAAAATCTTGGGTTGAAAAACCCGGTGCGTAGGACCGGCGTCACCAAAGATGTAAGTCAAATTCACGTCACAAGTGGCGGGTTAAGTACCTACATGCGATTTAATTTAATTTTATTCTTTAATGTAGCCAGCACTTCGGGCGTCCCTATAATTGGACAAATGGGCCACTATAAGTGTGGCCCAGGAGATCCCGCGGTACCATATTGGCCGCGGGTGCCGTCGGGGGGCCGGATTGCTCATGCGTACCCGGCCTCCGCCAACGGCGAATCGAAGGAGTGTCCGGGGGGTTTTAGTGATATAGGGTCCTCTTCTCGTGGTATGAGTTTAGCATACCACACTATGGAGAGGGCGAGTCCCACATATCCCATCGCTAGCGCGCGAATACGCTGCAGCGGCGGTGGGAATGCGTAAATGCATTTCCCATCGGACAACAAAAAAAAAGATAAAAAAAGGCTTTCATGCCAATGTTTATCATAAACTTCAAAAAAGGAAGAGTACTCGATTCTCGTTCTCAATTGTAGTTCTGAATTGTAGTTCTGAATTCTAGTTCTCAATTCTAGTTCTCGGTTCTAGTTCTCATTTGGTAATAGTGCCAATTCATACTGTGAATGTGGTGAATTCTTTTAAAAATCCTAAAAAACGATAATTCATAAAAAAAATGCTCAAAATAATATCCTTATGTGTCGTATTATTTCCGGAACTTTAAAGGACCTATTCGTTACTGATATTATGTATTTAAAGAATTTTCATATAATAGAAAAAATCAATTAAAAGACAGATCTTTTTTAAAGTCACACGAGCACTACACATTGAAGTCAAACAAAAAAAAGCGGATTTATCATTCATTATTTATTAAAATTTCAAATTTCGACGTTTCGAGAACTTTGCAGTTACCGTCTGCCGCGACCGATTTTTTTTTTATAAATTGGTTTCCCTTGAAACTCAGGTATTTTCTTTTTTATATTTAAGAATGGTTATAAATTCTGAATGAGTGATAATGCGGTAAGTATATTTTGGCTATGGCAATGTCAACATTTAATATTTGTAATGATTTCAATTATTATTATATCAGTAAAAACTGCTAAAACTAAGTGGAAAAAATTGAGAGACAGCCACCGGGACGCATTAAAAAGAATGCCACCAGAAGTGGACAGAGTGGTAAACAAATTCGCGAATGGAAATGTGAGAAGGTAATGGAATTTTTGATACCATAATATGATGTGTATTAGATTATATAAATAGTGTATATCATATTTTGGCTTAACATATTTTGGTGCCTCTCTCATTTGCATCTAATTTGTAATGGCGTTCTTTTGTCCCACATATTTCAATAAAAAGTTAATATTATTAATCTTCGTGTTTCTCTATAAAACGACCCACCACTGTGCTCCTGAAGGCCAGGGCACTCTGCAGGCGTGCGGACACATCAATTTGGCGACGAGAAGAATTAATTTGTGGTTGAAATACGAAAGCACATTTTTTTTTCGTCATGGCGGCGGTGGCGTTGATTGCCGGCGTATTGAAACCTTTTTCCGAAGTAGAAGACATAGAGTGTTTTTTGGAACGTTTGGATCAATTTTTCACTGCAAACTCTGTAAGTGCTGATAGGCAAGTAGCCACATTATTGACAATGATCGATGAAAAAACGTACAAGGTTTTAAAAAGTATTGTGCATCCTAAATTACCCATACAAAAATCTTATGAAGAATTGGAGTCTGCACTAAGATTACGGTATAAACAAAGTACATCGTTTTTCCACAAACGAACTGCTTTCGATAGACTGAGACAGGAGGAAGGTGAAGGTGTCACCCAATGGTACGCACAATTTAGGCTGATCGCGGCGGAGTGCAATTTCTCCAGCATTGAGGATAGAGTGAAGGACAAATTTGTGACAGGAATGCGAGAGGTATATGAAAGGTTATGTGAAGAGGAGGTGTCAAAGGATTTAAAGGAGCTGATAGAAATCGCGTTGAACAAGGAGTCAGTGCTCAGGGAGAGGGCTGAATTCAACAAGGTGATTCCGGGGAGTCATGGAACTTATACACAAGGAGTGAGGAAGCAACGCAAGGTGCGAGGTCAAGGCGACTGGGAGCATGGTCAAGGCGACAGGAAGCGGAGTCAAGGTGACAGGAAGCCGAGTCAAGGTGACAGATTTGAAATGTTTCCACTATGGTGCAGGAGTGTCCGGGAGGTTTTAGTGGTTGTAGGGTCCTCTCCTCGCGGTATGAGTTTAGCATACCACGCTATGGAGAGGGCGAGTCCCACATATTCCACCACCAGCGCGCGAATACGCTGCAGCGGCGGTGGGAATGCGTAAATGCATTTCACCCCGGACAAGAAAAAACAAAAAAAAGGTAACCATAGTTTTTCAAAATGTAAATATAAAATTTATAAATGTAAATTATGTGAAAATGTTGGACATTTGGCTAGCATATGCAAGAATAAACCTGTTAATTTAAATTTAATGGATGTTAGGAATAACAGCAGTAACGAGGATTAAAACATTTTAAATTTTTCACTAAATAATTATGTTAATTTTGTTTCACCAATTATTTTCAACTGTAGAATAAACAATGTGCCTATTAACATGGAGTAAGATACCGATGCAGCAGTTTCATGCATTCCAGAGTTATTATATAAACAAAAACTTTCAAATGTTAATTTATGCTCCACAGAGATTGAGTTAAAAACTTATAACAATATAAGTATTAAACCAGTTGGTAAATTTCAGGAAACGGTACAATATAAAAATAAAATGGTTCAAGGAGATATTTTTGTAGTAAAATATGGTAAAATATGGTAAATAGGGCTTTGTTAGGCAGAAATTTAATTCAAAAAATTAATTTTAACAGTCACTACCTTTTATCTATTCATTCTATGGAAAAGGAAACCTTAAATAGTTTATTGCAAGACTACTCAGAAGTTTTTCAGTGTGAATTAGGAACAATTAAAGAGGAGGAAATTAGGTTGGAATTAAAAGATAATATTAACCTAGTATATTTTCATAAACCAAGGCCAATACCTTATGCTTTTAGGGAAAAAGTAGATTTTGAGATAACTAAATTGGAAAAGGAAGAAGTTTTGGAAAAAGTAGAGACTGCTAAATGGGTACACCGTTAGTTCCTGTTATTAAGGAAAATGGAGGAAAAGTAACCCGGAAAATATAGTTACCCATGTCAATGTTGAGAATGGTAATTGTAGGTACGGTGGTTGATGTGAAGTTATTATTGTAGAAATAATGTAAGTCCGAAGTAAGAAGTAGAAATAACAGTTTATTACACAACAGAGCACAGGTTACAGTTCACACAACACAAGAGTTACACTTTTAAATAGAAGGAGAAAAGCGAAGATAGAAATATATGTAGTAGGTATAGGAAAGTAACATAAATAAGCGCGTACAAACAAAAGCCTAATATTAGTATTCGCGCGGCGAAGCTAACATTCAAATGTAGCATAGGTATCAGTATCAAAGCGGTAAGCTGACTACTCTCGCGGCGGCGCAGAGGTGCGCGTGCGGCCCGTAAGTGCGAGTGTATCGAATCGTGCCGACTCGCTCGCACACACGGCCATCACTAGAACAAAAGA
The DNA here is from genome assembly GCA_947037095.2 of Nycteola revayana. Taxonomy (NCBI): domain Eukaryota; kingdom Metazoa; phylum Arthropoda; class Insecta; order Lepidoptera; family Nolidae; genus Nycteola; species Nycteola revayana. Next base: position 4,480,524 of record OX344844.2, read on the forward strand.
CGCGTCATAGCACTGCACCGGCCGGCGTAAACAACTTTCACTAATAAGAATCATTTACCGCTGTCCGTTTGTTTGTTGAATTATTATATGCTAAATTTTTACTAATATTTATTTTTACACATTTTTATTATTATTAATTTTTACACATCTTATATTTTATAATTTAACCAATATGAAATAAATAGTCAACATTGAGTAGGGCACTACATCACCCCCCTCCAGAGACCGTCAAGGGCGATAATAATCGGGAAATTTAACACAACGTCCTGACCGCGTCGTTCTGATGACACCACCAGCACGAGGTAAGTCCCGGTTATCCGCGTTCGGTGTATTATGGGAAGTGTTGTTGTGAGGTAGTGACAGTGGTGTGTGTTGATGAATGTTAGTGGTAGGTGGTGAGTATGATGTATTTTCTGGGTCACGCAGTATGAAGGCCGGCTTAATACGGTCTATCGATACGGTGACTTGTTTACCGTTTACCAATAATTTGAACACCTTGTCACTTCGGTTGATGACCTTGTGGGGACCAGAGTATGCCGGCTTTAAACTACCACCAACAGTGCAGTCCCTAAGGAAAACGTGAGTTGAAGTTGACAAATCCTTGTAAATGAATGTTTTCGAACTGTTACTGTGTCTGGCCGCTGGTGATGGTTGGAGCTTCCTAACCCAACATCTGAGCCTAGACAAGTATTCTGTCATATCAACAGTAACGTCAGTCTGCGGGTCAAAAAATTCACCTGGAAGGCGCAATGGCTGACCGTACACCAGTTCAGCGGCAGAAGCTTGAGCGTCTTCTTTATATGCGCTTCGAACCCCTAGTAAGACTAGTGGAAGAGATTCCACCCAACAGTCGTTTGCATGACAAGTAATCGCAGCTTTGAGTTGACGGTGGAATCTCTCCACCAGACCGTTACAAGCTGGATGGTATGCTGTGGTTCTGCGGTGTAGAAAACCAGCAATTGCAGACAAACATTTAAAGAGAGCAGATTCGAACTGCCTACCTCTATCGGTCACGATATCAGATGGGCAGCCAAAACGAGCAATCCAACCACTCAGTAAGGCCTTTGCGACCGTTTCAGCAGTAATATCTGCCAACGGTATTGCCTCAGGCCATCGCGTGAAGCGATCGACGGCGGTGAGACAATATCGGAAACCTTGACACAGTGGCAAAGGTCCTACGAGGTCAATGTGAATGAAAGAAAACCTAGAAAGAGGTAATTTAAAAGTTCCTAGTGGAGCAAAGACGTGCCGTGTGGTCTTAGATCGCTGGCAAGCCAGACATGACCGAACCCACTCGCGACAGTCCTTTCTAACACCAGGCCAAACATATCGTTCTGCGACCAATTTTGCAGATGCTTTTGAACCTGGATGACTTAAGGTGTGCAGACTCATGAAAATTACCTTCCGCAACTCTTTGGGAATGTAAGGTCTTGGTGTAGGGCCACTGGTGTCGCAATAAAGCTGAGATTTGGAACCTGGTATACTTACTTGTTGCAAGTGTAACGAGGTGTCTCCCGCTAGTAGTTGCTTCAGTTCAGGGTCCTCGAGTTGAGCAGTGGCGATCTTTTCTGCATGCACAGGTTGAGTAATCTCCTCCACGCGTGAAAGAGTGTCCGCCACTACATTGTTTTTACCAGAAATATGGCGAATGTCCGTTGTAAATTGCGCTATAAAATCTAGGTGACGGAACTGTCGGGGCGAACAATTTTCTTTACGCGAGTGAAAGGCAAATGTGATAGGCTTGTGGTCGGTATATATGACGAAGTCACGAGCCTCCAACATGTGACGAAAATACTTCACACTCTCGTAAATAGCGAGTAACTCCCGATCGTAAGGAGAGTACTTAACCTGTGTAGGACTCAACTTACGTGAGAAGAAAGCCAGTGGTTGCCATGCCCCCTCATTTAGCTGCTGAAGTACTGCACCAAGGGACTTGTCAGAAGCATCCGTGACCAACGCTAACTTAGCGTTGCAATCAGGATGAGCCAATAGTGCTGCCTGACAAAGGCTATTTTTGCAGTTCTGGAATGCCTCGAACTCCTGTGATGAAAAATTGACAGGGTGTGAACCCTTTACCGAACCCGTAAGAAGATCATTTAGTGGAGCTTGGAACGAAGCTGCCTCTGGAATAAACCTTCGGTAAAAATTAAGCATTCCAAGAAATCTGCGGAGCTCTCTTACAGTCTTGGGGACAGGAAAGTTCTGAATTGCCTCAACTTTGGTAGGCAATGGTCTTGTACCTTTGGCAGAGATATGGTAGCCCAAAAAATTTACCTCCGGTACTCCGAAGACACACTTAGAACTGTTAATGACCATACCGTATTCTCTAAGTCTGGCAAAAAGTTGTCGCAAGTGATGCTCATGCGACTGCTCATCTTTTGAAAAGACTAAAAAATCGTCTAAATAGGCGTACGTGAAATCCAAACCCCTGAGCATCTCATCTACAAAGCGCTGAAACGTCTGGCCAGCGTTCCGGAGACCAAATGTCATATACTGGAACTCGAAAAGACCGAACGGCGTAGTGATCGCGGTCTTCGGGATGTCATCAGGATGCACAGGGATCTGGTTGTACGCTTTCACCAAATCGATCTGAGAGAATACAGTACAGCCAGACAGACTGTGAGCAAAATCTTGGATGTGCCGAATGGGGTATTGATCCGCGATGGTCCGTGCATTCAGCATCCTGTAGTCACCACAAGGTCGCCAACCGTCGTCTTTCTTGGGTGCAAGGTGTAAGGGAGATGACCAGGGTGATTCAGATAGGCGGCAGGTACCGCTCTGTAACATGGCCTCAAATTCGGCTTTGGCTATTTTCAACTTATCTGGGGCCAACCTACGAGGTGTACACGATACTGGTGGCCCAGGTGTGGTGCGTATGTGATGTACAGTATTATGTTTGGGAGTGCGATGTATGCCAGGTGGACGGGTGATCTCGGGAAATTCCCGTAGTATGTGTGTATACGCAGAATTACCGAGACTTACTTTCACCGATGAAATATCATCAGAACGACGAGCAGGCGAAGCCGGGGTAGAGAGGCTTGTAAAGTTGTCTATCAGGCGTTGGTTCCTGCAATCAACTATTAAATCATAAAAACTTAAAAAATCCACGCCTATTATAGCCCTTGTTACATCAGCAACAATAAATCGCCAAGCGAAGTCTCGGCGCAAGCCTAGGTTTAATACAATATTAATAAAACCATACGTTTGAATAGACGTTCCATTAGCCGCACATAACTGGTAGTTAGCTTGTTCTAGTCGTTTTGACACTGCCGATCGAGGGTAGACACAGAGGTCGCTGCCGGTGTCGACCAAAAACTGCACCTTCGACCTTTGATCGGTAACAAACAAGCGACCAGCACTCGGACAATCAGTGGTCGCCATTACTGATTGCCCCGCACATTTCCCGACTTAGGGTAGTCGCACGGCTTCACGCACTTCTTGGCACGGTCTCCGAAATTCTGGTGGTACCAGCACTGCGGGAACCTTTGGTAGCTGCCTTGGGACCTGGTGGAAGTTGACCGATGGCGCGAACTACTCCGGGACCGTCCTCTAGGGCGCGACAGTCGTTCTACTTTTTCCGCCAACTTCTCCATCTGCCTGGTAAGGGCAGCAATCTCTGAATTTACAGAGTAACTGGTACTTGAACCACTCGATGCAGCAGTAATGGCTGCTGTTGAGACTTGGGAGCCGACGACGTCGTGAATTCTGTCGGCTAATTCAGCCAGCTCAGTCAGGTCAGTCTTGGACTGTGAAGCGACGATAGCCTGGGTGCTACTAGGGAGACGACTTGTCCATATAGTTTTTAGGAACTCTTCCGGAACACCTGGTCCAGCCAAATTGAGGAGATGCCGGTAAAACTGTGACGGCTTTCGATCACCAAGTTCCTCATGCATCAGCAGTTGCTTTACCTTACGCTCACGCGATGCGGAAAGCCTTTTAATAAGCTCGCTTTTGAGCTTTTCGTATTTTCCGGTTGCTGGAGGGTTGGCTATAATATCTTCCACTTCAGCCGCGAATTGAGAGTCCAAGTTGCCCGTGACGTAGTAGTATTTAGTCTCATCCGACTTAACGTTCGCCAAGATAAACTGAGCCTCCATCTGGTTAAACCATAAACCAGGTTTCTCCGGATAGAACGGTGGTATCCGCACACCAACGCGGAATGTTTCCGCCGCTTTGCTTACGTCATGGGTGGCACGCTCTTTGTCTTCACTCATATTTTTTTGTTCTTCGGGGTCACCAATGTAGGTACGGTGGTTGATGTGAAGTTATTATTGTAGAAATAATGTAAGTCCGAAGTAAGAAGTAGAAATAACAGTTTATTACACAACAGAGCACAGGTTACAGTTCACACAACACAAGAGTTACACTTTTAAATAGAAGGAGAAAAGCGAAGATAGAAATATATGTAGTAGGTATAGGAAAGTAACATAAATAAGCGCGTACAAACAAAAGCCTAATATTAGTATTCGCGCGGCGAAGCTAACATTCAAATGTAGCATAGGTATCAGTATCAAAGCGGTAAGCTGACTACTCTCGCGGCGGCGCAGAGGTGCGCGTGCGGCCCGTAAGTGCGAGTGTATCGAATCGTGCCGACTCGCTCGCACACACGGCCATCACTAGAACAAAAGACGCGTCATAGCACTGCACCGGCCGGCGTAAACAACTTTCACTAATAAGAATCATTTACCGCTGTCCGTTTGTTTGTTGAATTATTATATGCTAAATTTTTACTAATATTTATTTTTACACATTTTTATTATTATTAATTTTTACACATCTTATATTTTATAATTTAACCAATATGAAATAAATAGTCAACATTGAGTAGGGCACTACAAATAAAAAATCCTTGACCACTAGAATTAAAGAAAATTGCATAAATTTTAGCACTATAGACGCACACTAAATTCTTTTTCATCTATTAATTCGGCTCCTTTACCAAATTGTAATCACACTGAAATTCCAAAATCTGCTACCGAGCTTTCTACATATAAACGTGTGGAAAGCAAAGTAGCTGATGGAGACATAAAGGGTGTTCCACGAATTTTGTTCTCCAAAGACACAATAGCACCTGCAAATCACGAAACGTTTTTGTCACTGGAAAGTAAGCATCCACCTCCAGCTGTAGATCTAAAACTTCCCCAAGCACCTGGAAGGTCCGTGGAAGTTGATTTGTCTACCCGAGAAGTCGCCACGGCCGTTGAGTCTTTCCAAAGTGGATCCGCCGGAGGCCTAGATGCTCTCACTCCCCAACATCTTAAAGATTTATTATCTGCTAGAAATGGGGAAACTGGTGAAGCACTTTTGAGAGCTTTGGTACCTCTCATGTTGTCAGGGCAAGTCAACACCGATATCACGGAGCATATGTACGTAGCTTATCTTTGCGCTTTAAAAAAAAACGACGGTGGTATAAGACCAATTGCCATTGGTATGACATACCGCCGTCTTGCAGCCAAAATTTATTGCAAAAAAATTTCGCCACAACTTGCTTATCTTTTTCAGCCTCTTCAACTAGGTTTTGGATCTTGGGGTGGCTGTGAGGCTGCCGTCCATTCAGTACGGACATATCTCAACCAAAATTCTGGAGAGGTGCTGTTGAAGGTGGATGTAAAAAACACATGTAATTCGGTGGACAGGGGAGCCCTTTTGACTCAAGTAAGAGATAAAATACCTGACTTTTATAATTTTATTTGGCAATGTTATAGTTCAAATTCAAAATTAACCTATCTCCGCAAAGAAATTTCCTCCGCGGTTGGATGTCAGCAAGGAGACCCTCTCGGGCCAGCTTTTTTTAGTGTTGCTATTCATCCTATTATCCATCGCCTTCAATCAAAACTTAATATTTGGTACTTGGATGATGGGATAATTGCTGGCAATGTAAATACTCTTTGCGATGACCTTCGCTTTATCATAAAGGAGTTCCACCAAATTGGTTTGGAACTAAATATTTCCAAATGCGAACTATACATAGCAGACAATTTTCCTTCCAAAGATTTGGCTCAAGAAAAATTTAATAGTTTGGCCCCAAATATCAAAATTATTGATAAATCTTCACTGTGTCTGCTGCGCTCTCCTATCTTTGACGAATCAATACCTACTTTGTTGACAACCAAATCCAAAATTTCTTCAATAATTGATCGACTATCGAAAATTAGCCCTCACATTGCTTTTACTATTCTAAAATGTTGCCTCTTTGTCCCAAAATTCACCTACACTTTGCGATGTTGTCAGTTGTGGAAACATATTAATATTCTAAAAAATAAAGACAATATCGTCAAAACCAGTTTGGAAACAATTTGAACATAAGTTTTGAAGAAAGGACTTGGTCACAGGCTTCACTTCCAGTGCGATTGGGGGATCTGGGCCTTAGAGCCATTTCAGACGTTGCTCTCCCCGCTTTTTGTCTTCTGTCCATAGTATCCAAAATTTATCACATAAAATTATCTCGGCTAGTCTAAATAGTTATAATATTTCTTATATGAAGGAAGCTGAGTCTGCATGGCTTTTGGCCTGTCCCAACTCTCCCTTGCCTTGTAATACATCTGTTCAGCATACGGCAATGGGATAGGCCGCTCTGTGAGCTGGCGCGGAATAATTTGTAACAAACGTGTTCCAGCTCTGCAGGTCGTGCCCGTCTTTTAGCCCTTGCGGAATGGGAGTCAGGCTTGTGGCTGCATGCGCTTCCGTCACCAAATACAGGCACCTTAATGGATGCAAATGCGTTCCGTGAGGCAGTATTGTTGCACCTGGGTGCGCCGTGCTGTGCTCCCCACCGCTGCGAGTGTGGCGCCGATGTGGTGACCCAACTCGGTCACCACGGCCTGTGTTCTAGCAAAAGTGCTGGACGTCTGTCCCGTCATGCCACTATTAATGATATAATCCGTCGGGCCTTCAGCTCGGCATTTGCCGCTGGCATATTTATGCCAGCCGTTTTATCGCCTAATAGCCTTATGCGCGACGACGGTAAGAGGCCCGACGGAATGACTCTGGTGCCCTGGAGGATGGGACGGCATTTGGTGTGGGACGCTACGTGCGTCGACACCTTCGCGCCGTCTCATCTTTCCGGAACTCAGAGTAGGGCTGGAATGGCGGCTGAATCCGCGGAAAATCTCAAGAGGCGCAAATATAGTACCCCTGATAGTGGTTATGTATTTGTGCCTTTTGGTGTCGAAACATTGGGGCCGTGGGGACCGAGAGCCAAATTAATTTATAAATACCTCGCAGCGGCCCTCTTTAGTGCGGTACGTTCTCCGAATGCTGGTTTTTACTTTGCACAGCAGGTAAGCATTGCCTTTCAACGGGGTTATGCTGCAGCATTCTGGGAACCTTGCCAAGTAGAACAGATTTAGAATAGTAGTATTTTATAAGTTAGGTTAAATTTAAATTAGCTACTTTTAGTTATATATTATGTATTTTACTGTTTGTTGTTCCAAGTTTTATGGTTATGAATGTTTTCTTTTTAATCAGTCTAGTACTAGCCTAAGAGAAGCCATATGGATTCAAACTCTATACACAGCTTGTGCCGGGAGATCAGAACGAAAAGTCGTTGATTCCCATAAATACACCCGTATGGATTTGACCACTTTTGTTTCTAAACGAACACATAATGAATAACCGTTAGTACGAGAACTGTAGACAAAGTGAAAAAAGAAATACTTCAATGTGGCCATCCATCTAGACCAGGAGAAACATAAGTGAAACCAGAAACAGATACAAATATCGATAACTTCGAAGTTTGTTTGTTGCAACGCACCATTTCTTCATTTCATGACAATGGCGAATACCCAACAGTGGCTAAAATATTTAAAATATGCAAGAACAGATGCCTGAATTTAAGTGTCATTACGCACTGTCGACTAGTCATCACGTCACGGACTGTGACTTACTACAGTTCAAATAGGTGGTTACGCAACTGGTCGTCGGTCGCCCAGGGCGACAAGACTAGACTTGTTTAGTTCCGGAACGAGTCATGAAAATGATATACTTCCAGTCCCGGTACTACACCATTCACTCGTTTACTACCAAAAATGTGTCCTTTAGTTCCTATTGTACCGAGTAGTCCCTTTAGTTACAACGAATAGCGCGCGCTATAGAAACATTCAGGCTATAATTATAACGATATTTTATAACGCGCGCCGCGGACTCCAACCAGGCGAGCCGCGAAATCGCGCGTTGTTAGCGTCATAAGCGTCGTTAAAATTTAATGAACTTTTAAATACGCCTATAATTTTACTATCCAATCCATATCTATATATTTTCGATCATACATGGACGTAGTTAAACCCACACCAACGCCAATCATGAGTTGGATATACTAAAGAGGTCGCGATAGTCGATACTTTCGTTCCGCAACAAGATCCCAGAGATAAACAAAGCTATGGTATTAATACACACACTAGATACCAACCCACACGTATGGCGAGTATATAATATAATTTAACAGAAACAATCCAACATGTTTGAACCTTTTCTGAGATACATTTTAAGATCCTAGGGAAAAAAATATATAACAAAAGAGATCCAATTCACGTGAGTAGTTTCTGACAATTAAGTTTAATCGAAAATCATTTATTTTAACTATCACGAAAACGACGTAAGACACTTGACCCCTTTCTGTTAAATACTATGGTTAACTCCGAAAATATATCGCAAACCGCAGAAAGCATCTAAAGCATGTGGATCATTTTAGATATATTTATTTGTAATTTTTTCAATATTATTAAAACAACAACAAGGATCCACTCTAATTTATTTATAGTGGATATCTTCGGTGGGGTTAAATAAATTATATTGAAAATTAATTAATTAATAAAAAATAATAAATTAATGTTTATTGCAGATTTGTAATAATTATTTTGTTCTGGCAACATTGATCTGTCATGTCAATTTATCAGTCGCACGCGCATAACTTACGCGGAGCTTACGTGAAGTTTTTGTATCTTAAGATTTATTTTATTATAAAACGCTTATCACGTTCACGTCGTGTAATTCAAAGTTATAAATAATTATGAAGAGAAAATAGACCGAATTATCAAGAACGCTTTAGGCGATTTCAAAAAAGAAAGCAGTAAAGAGGATAGTGGTAAGTTTTGAGGTTAATTTTATTATAAAATAAAGTTTATCATAGACACATAGAGTACTTTAATTTTTTGCTGAAATGGAATGCCCTGTATCACTTGTGCCAGAAGCCTGCAACGACAATATTGATTTTCATCATAATTGTAAGTTTTTTGAGATATTTTGTACCGACAATTGACCATACCGGTACTGTCGATTGAAAAATTGAAGTCTGAAAAGGAGAGTCATCTAAAGAAAGCTGAAGAATTAAGAAAACATATGAAAGAGTCTTCTTTCGAATTATTTGTCAGTCTTTGCCTTTAATAAGTATTTGTTAAAGGCAAAGACTGACAAAGAATTCGAATGGCTTGACATTCGACTTGGAAAAGACACTTCCTCTTCCCCGAATTCCAACTAGCATTGTCTTTTATAAAAGACAGTTGTGGTTATACAACTGTGGAATTCATGCTCGTTCTAATGAGACTGGTTATTGTTACGTGTGGATTGAAGGAGAAGCTAGGCGAGGTAGCCAAGAAGATTATGTTTGATCAATTTTATAAAAAATCAACTTGATCCAAATGTGACGGACTTAGTTTTATGGAGTGATTGTTGTGGCGGACAAAACCGCAATATAAAAATAGTACTAATGCTCAAAGCAATATTACACTCTCACCATACTTTGAGAACCATCATTTTCAAGTACCTTGAGTCGGGGCATAACTTTTTACCCAATGATATTGACTTCTCCAAGATTAAAACTCAATTAATATGCAAGTTATCAAAAGTTGCAAAAAAAGAATCCTCTCCAAGTAACAAAAATGGTTAAAGAAAACTTTTTGACTTCTAAAAATATAGAAAAGCAAATTGTCAATAGAAAGACTTTTATAAATAAGGATAAAACAAATTGGCTACAAACTAAAGTAATTTTGATAAAAAAGGAACAAAAATATATTCTTTATATGAAACAAGTTGTAAATTATGTCATATATAATGAACTGAACATAGAAAAGAAAATAAAAAGAAAATCCCTTGATATAACAGACAAAGACATGACCGTTTTGAGGCCTAGTGGCAATAAAATAGCACAACCTAAACTAGATGACTTAAAATCTATGTTTCATCTAATTCCAAAAGATTGCTTAAGTTTCTATAAGGCGACGAAAATATCATGGATGATTTGGAGGGGTTTGGAGGACTGCCTGATTTTCCTATTGAACACGAATTTGAAATCGACAGTCAAACCTATAACGAAATTTAAAAGTACCTAAGTTAACGAAGAAATTATTTTATTTTATTAATTAGTACCTACGTTTAAGTGGCTATTTTATTTTGATCTCATGTTTTTTATTAATAAAGTTTATTAAAACCTCATTTATTTTTATTTCTGCTTCCTATATTTTATAATAAAAATCCGTTAGTTGGTACCTTTTTGAGAAATATATTAATTTACTAGTACTATTGAAAGTGCCAATTATCAGAAAGGATCCAATCTCACATTTTCTATAATATCTCATATAATATTGAAGTAAGCCTAATTCCATAATTCATATTTTAAAATAGATGAAAATACCCTTCGTTTGCCATTAAATCAGCAGCTGAACTCTATCGCATTCATGAAAAAATACGATGTAAACTTTAAAGACTCAAAACTAGTTTGATATGGACTGGATCCTTTCTGCTTAACTATGTCCACATGAAAACCAAAGAAAATAAAATTATAGACAGTCCTAAGCCTGCAAAGTTTAAAGGAAAGTTAATTATAATAGCAACATAATTTCAAGTTATATTAATCCAACCCACCATGTTAAAATACTCAGTACAATAATATTTAGTTAGCAGAATATTGATTTAGCGGCAGTATTAAATAAAGCCGCCAACGTTACAACTTACAACGCGTTTATTACGTGTTTTAACCCAAAATCTTATCGTTATAATATAGCGTCAATAATAGCATGCTAAAAAAATTAAGGTATTCGATGTAGCATGCTATTCAAATATAGCCGGTAAGACCACCACTAAAGGGGGTGGTGTTACATTAACATTACATAACAATATGTTACTTTTACATTGCCAGAGACATACACTTATGTCTTAGACTTATCAAGTTCATGTTCACTGCAATGATCAGGTACTTCTGACGAGCTTGATTCATCTGAAGACTGTCCTAGAATTTCATCCATCAATGACCTAAGTCGTCTTTCACTACTCTCCAACTTAAAAAGAAGGCAATAATTAGCTAAACTACCAAACCAAACGCTAAACAAATTTGCCTCAAAATGTATACACGAACTATGTGGCCGGGTGTGACTTACCCCACGGACGTTTACACACGTGTATTCCGAACGCCGGCCGACTAGTCTTGTGTAGTTCGCGAACGACCTAGTTCGGAAGACCGCTCTTTCGTACGAACTACGCGAACTAGGTCGCAGAGAGACCGCTCCTTAGTTCACTAGTTCCGACGCGGCGCGCGGAGCGCGGATTTGTTGTGAGCGAGAGCGGGCACTGACTGAACTATCGTTCGTTCATTTTCGCTCTTTAGCTCAGTCAGTCAGCGGTGCGCGCGTGGCGAATGTTTTGTTATGGTAAATACAACAATAACCGATAACAGGTAACTACCTTGTATTTGTAATGTTAAATGGTTATTGTTACTATTAAAATACTTTATACATTGAAAAATTATGTAGGTACCTATTACTTTTAATAGGATTAATGTGAAGTAGTGTACCTAATACTTTGTTTATAGGTTATGTCATGTTTGTTTTAGGTTCTTTAATCTTTATTGCGATGTCATCAAAACGAAAACATAGATCCTTGTGGACACATTTCATTGAAGACACAGATAAAAAAAAAGCAAAATGTAACTATTGTTCGACAATAATAAGTATTGCAGGAGGCTCAAACGGAAACTTAACCAGGCATATGAAATCAAAGCACGCTTTGATTCCATTAGTAATTGAAAGACAAACACCGATTATACCAATTCAAACTCACTTGAGTCGAATCAAACAACATCCGAGTCGGAGAATATTACCTCAGCATCGCCAAGGGTAGCAGATTCCCAACAATCAATGAGCCAATACATTCGCAGACCACCGCCTATTCGAAAGGTTGAACAAATAGACAGGCAAGTTGTAAAGATGGTAGCCAAAGGTCATCATGCTCTGCGAATAGTGGAAGAAAAAGAAATGCGAAAACTTATTGAATTGGTTTCTCATTGCCCAGGCTACCAACTACCGTCAAGAAAAACTTTATCAGAAAATTTAATGTCGAGGGTACATGAAGAATTAACGGTTGAAGTAAAAAAGAAAGTGCAAGCTGTATCTGCATTATCCCTCAGTACCGATGGCTGGACATCTAGAAATAATGAGAGCTATATAGCTATCGTAGCTCATTTTATAGACGAAGATACTAAACTTCAGTCGGCATTACTTGGCTGTATAAATTATAATGAACGGCATACCAGTCAAAACTTATGTGATTTCATGAAAAGTGTTATGGCAGAGTGGCATATTTCACACAAAGTTGCTGCAATAATTAGCGACAATGCTGCAAACATCTTATCTGCTGTCAGACTTGGTGAGTGGCGGTCAATCGCGTGCTTTGCTCACTCTCTAAATCGTGTTGTACAACAAGCCACTACTGAAATAACTGACGTTATAACGCAAGTTAAAAATATTGTTGAAAACTTTCATCGTAGCACGCAAGGTCAAAAAAAATTAACAGCTACACAACAACAAATGAATTTGCCCGTGCTCAAGCTCAAACAGGACGTGAAGACCCGTTGGAACTCTATATTTGATATGCTTCAGCGAATTGTACAGGTAAAGGATGCTGTTATTGCCACGGTTGCTCTTCAACGTTCTGACCTCTCTATTAAAGAACAGGACTGGGAGATAATTGAAGGAGTCTTGCCTTTACTAAAGCCATTCTATGAAATCACAGTAGAAATTAGCGCCGAAAAAAATGTGACTTTGTCAAAAGTTATTGTGTTTTGCAATTTGCTCAAAAGTTTTCTCCAAAGACATGCATCTAATAACGAAAAAGTTGTCGCAGTGCAGTCAGCGTTAAAGAAAGGCATGGAAGACCGTTTTAAAGACATAGAAAATAATATTTTATACGCTGAGTGTACCATTCTGGACCCCGGTTCAGACAAAGAGTGTTTAAAAACCAAAGAGCTTGCGAAGTTGCGTTACAAGGTCTCAGGCATAAAATAGGCAGAGTGCAGTTAATACAACAGGATATTCCAGAACCTGTTCCTAATCCTAGCGAGATATCGGCGTCTAGCAGCAGCGGAAATTTAAATAAAGAAGAGAGTATATGGGACGAGTACGACAAAGAAATTAACAAAATTATTAGACCAGATAATCAATCTGCCGCTGGTATTCGCGAGCTCGATAAATACCTAAATGAAGAGTATTTAGATAGGAAAAAGGATCCGCTTCAGTGGTGGCATGATCGTCGTCAGTTATATCCTCATGTTTACGCATTTACGTTAAGGAGATTTTGCATAGTAGCTACATCAGTGCCATGCGAACGCGTTTTTTCGGCGACAGGACAAATTCTAAACGAAAGAAGAACATTATTATCCACAAGTAAAGTGTCCAAATTAATATTTTTACATAATAATATGTAAGTTGTAATAAGTGACTTGATAATTAGAAGACTGATTAATGTTTAATGATGACTGATATAATGATATTAAAACGTTGATTATTTGCAAAATAATATATTTTTATTTATTCATTATCTATCATAAATAAACACATTCGTAATATTAATACAGCTAATATAATTTTCTTTTCTGCAATCAGTTACTAATAAACGAATCCATTTGCAATATTCATCCACTATATTTTATTAATATACTGAAATAGTAAGTAATTTACTACTGCAAGCTGATTGATGAACATTATAATAATAAACAAAACAGCGCGACGAAGCGAACGCCGAACGACTGATCTATTTAACCGGAATTTGTGAAAGACGCGGACGAACTAAAAGAACGACCTAGTTCGCCAAAGACCGGTGAACTAAATTGATCGCTCCCGGTCGCGAACTAAAATGCGCAAGACTACGGCCGACGCAAAACTGCGATCACGCCACTTACCCCTCCCGCAATTCCTTCCCTCCAGCTATCCCTTCCCTCCAGCTACACGAAGCCGCAAAAATTTAGCATGGCAAACTAAAATGATGTACCTATGAAAGCTATATTAGGGGTATGTCATACCCCACCACACCCCCGCCGGGTTAAAGAAGTCGGGGAAGTAAAAGTGCCACTCGAGTTTCACACCTTTGTCCTAGCGGATTATATGGATGGTGAAACTCGAATTTTAGTTTTTTGTAATGAATAATCACGTATTCTTATCCCAAAAGTTAATGAATATTTTGGCGACGGTACATTTGTTAGTTGTCCAAGTCCATTCCAACAACTATATTATTATAGTCTGCACGGTGTAATGGATAGTATATGGAAACAACTAACATTAAACCGTTAATTTATGTTCTTAGGTCAAATCGAAAGGAAAGTAGTTATTATGTTCTATTTAATTTAATTAAATCACAAATACCACAATTTGCTCCACAAAACTTCCATTGTAATTATGAAATAGGGGCGATGAACGCTATTTTGAAATAATTTCCCGATATTGTAGTCCGGGGATGTTACTACCATTGGACCCGTAATATCTGGAAAAAAGCCAATACCTTTGGTTGTTCTAAAACTATGTCTGAATGAAGAATTATAGCCATGACAGCAGTTTTATCACTTATTCCAGTAGATCAAATTTTTGAAGGTTTGATTACATAAAACAGGAATCAAAGAGTAATTATGCAATTGATAAATTTCTTAAGTATATACAAAAGTATTGGTTCAAAGTGCTAACCAGTAATGTATTTAGCGTTTTTGGTGAACGTCACCGTACGACCAATGCTTTAGAAGGTTTTAATTCCAAAATAAACAAACTAATTAATAAGAACTCAGTGACAGTCGGGCGTTTACTTAACGTTTTACATAATATATCATTTCAATATTTAAAAACTTCTGCAAAACGAAACAAAAAACAAATCGCCAATGATGACTTTATCTTGCAGATACAAATTTTAATGCAGTTAGTGAATAGTGAGATTACCGTAGACCGTGCATTAAATAAATGGCGTTATTATTGTGTATTATTATGGTCGCCTTATTATTATTGAATAAAATTAAACGAGTCATCTGATATTAATTTTAACTTAAACTTAACATATAATAACTAAAATACTATGTTACTAGGTCCACATGAGCATATTGTTAAGTTGTACTGATTTGATATTAAATTTTGTTCTTAATGTACCTATTTTATATTTTTATACGAAGAATAGGCTATAGTTAATGGCGGGACAGTATTTGTCGGTAGTGTAATGGGTAATAAAAAATACCTTTTACGCCACCAGTGGTGCAAGACGGTGGTGTCAAGGGTGCAAAACGCTGAAAATAATCCTTTGAATCCCGCATTACCTACAACTATATCGTCACCTGACACCGCAATGCCCGTGGTTTCAACAACAATTACTGGTTATAGCTCCACACCCACAACTACGGACACTATCAGCTCCATTAACAGTACGCAAGTAACAAACCAGCGTGCACCCCCTCCAAAAAGATTAAAGCAGATGAGATTATACGGCATAGCGCAGACTAAGGTAACCGACGATGAACGTCGCGAATTTGACAAAGATTTAATACGTATGATTGCAGTAGACTGTCAATTGTCCATTGTCAATGGTTGAAAACCGTGAATTCAATGTTTTTGTAAAAATATATATTCCTTGACACAAGTTACCATCCCGAAAAGTGCTGCCGGAGAACGTGTTATCCGAAAAATATGAATTAATAAGCACCAGTTTTAAAAACCAATTTGAAATAACCGACTACATTTCTGCAACCACTGACATGTGGTCATCTGATAGTAACAGAGCCTATATTACGGTGACTGCACATTATGTATACGAATTCCAAATTCGTTTTGCAGTTTTATCTACCGAAGAAGTGCAAACTGATCATTCTGCTGTTAATATCGCACAAGTTATTTAAAATATTTTAGCAAAATGGAATATTACCAACAAGATAGTAACAGTGGTGACTGATAACGCTGCAAATATGAAAATAACTATCACGGAACATCCTCATAAATCATCATCCATGTATCGCTCACACGCTCAATTTGTCTGTTCAAGATAGCATTAAAGAAATCCATCTCTAGGAACTTTACTTTCAAAGTGCCGATCGCTAGTCACGTACTTCAAACAAAGTAATTTAGCAGCATATAAATTGAAGGAAATGCAGCATCAGATGGGTCTTCACGAATTAAAACTCAAGCAAGATGTACCCACCAGATGGAACTCTGCAGTGATTATGATGGAAAGGTAATCAAAAATGAAACTGCCACTGACAGCAGCCCTTTCATCGCTGCCAAATGCTCCGAGAAATCTAGACGGGTCAGATTGGGAAGCAATTAATCAAATAATCTTAATTATGACAGAAGATATGCCAGGCGAAATGTACCCAACAATGTTAAGCATAACACCATTAATCCGAGGACTTCAAATCCAAATCAAAAACAAAAATTGCACTACAGATATTGGAAAACAACTTAAATTAAAGGTTTTAGAAACTATATCCAGGCGTCTTGGACTTATAGAAACCACTAAAGTCGTTGCAAAGTCTACTTTTTTGGACCCTAGGTTCAAAAAAGGCGCTTTTGGTACTTTAGAAAACGTAGATAATGCTCAATAATGGGTAACTGAAGAGTTGAGCGCATTAATTGGAACTGCTAATAGTTCTGACAATTGCCACATCAAGAAGCATTTTCTACCCAAAAAAAAGATGATGACGAAATGGATGGAGTGATTTCGACCAAAAAGTTTCCGCAGTTCGTCCAACTATCACTCCTAGTACCAATGCTTTGTGCACTATAGAACAGTTTCTTGAAATGCCATATGTTGATCGCAAAAAGAATTCCTTCGAATTTTGGAAAATGCATCCTAATACTTTTCAAAACCTATATAAACTAGCCTGTAAGTATCTTAACATTCCCGCAACTTCAGTACCATCTGGAAGAATGTTTAGTAAAGCTTGCATGATAACTAATGATAGACGAAACAGATTGGCTCCAAAAAAATTTGACAAACTCCTTTTTTTACCTCCTCACTGAACTTGTACTACCTATAGAACACAAAAAATCTTGCGAGTTAAATATCCACGTCACGTCAAATAAAAACCCCTAGCGACTTCTATTGAAGATTATTGTAGGTATAGAAAAATATTTGACAGCTCAACTGAAGGTCAATTCTGCCAAAATGGCCTCGAGATCCAGACGTGTCGAGCCGCGCTCGGGCATTGGTAAGTTCAATCTTTCTGAATATTATAAAAATGTTGCTATTTCTATCAAAACTTATTCAAATTACGTTTTGAAATAGCAGATTTAGTTTGATTTGTCAATATTTACGCGAATTCTGCCATGATTTTCTTTTCATTGGGGATTAAAATGATATGTCCTGTATTTAGGAATCATGACTGCTACTTTTGAAATAATATTGTTATGGGAATTATGTAAATAATATTTTATTTGATATTTGTTTCAGCCTGTTCTGACGATACCGTGCTAGCATTACTAGACGAATCTGATGTCGATTTTAGCAGCGACGATGATACCCAAGATCCCACATATAATGAACCCACGGAAATGGCTACACAAGAGCGTCGAAGGTATGATTCTAGTGATTCTTCTGTAAATTCAGACTCCCATGATGTTGTTGAGCCACCATCGCCGGCTTTATCGAGTGGATCTTTAATAGGCCAGGCCACTGGCTATGGTTTACGCCGAGCAAGATCTTCTCGTCGCCCTCGAAGGTCAGCTCAGCCAACCTACAGACAAATACCGTCTCAATCTCAACCTGATGTTGTGGATTTATGGACTGGAAATTTTGAACCTCTCGAAATAAATCTGTATGAACCAACATACGTGCCAAATTTCGACCATGGATGGTCATACGAACAGTTCTTTGAACGTTATATAGATGAACAAATACTCGTGGATTGTACAAACAGAACAGCAGTTCATGTAAAAAGCAGGTCACTTGGTCTTACAGTTAAAGAATTAAAAGTTTATATTGGAGTGACTATGATTATGGCTTCTTTACAATATCCTCAAATAGACATGTATTGGTCGTCTAAATGGAAACAGCCTATCATAACATCAGCTATGACACGTCTGCGTTTTTACGCAATTAGAACGTCGTTAAAAGTGGTTTATGATCTTGATGTTACCGTCGAAGAGCGTCAAAAAGACAAGATTTGGAAAGTGCGTCCCCTTTTCGAGAAAGTACGACAAGGATGTTTAGTTCAACCTCGCACAGCAAAAATGTCTATTGATGAAATGATAATTCCGTTTACTGGTCAATGTTGTATTCGTCAATATAACCCTAACAAACCTAATCCCTTAGGGTTAAAAGTATTTGTTTTAGCAACGCCTCAGGAAATGGTTATAGATTTCGAGATATATCAAGGAGACACAACTTTTCCAGAAATTAGGCAGATGGGTTTTGGTCTTGGAGAAGCAGCTATTTTTCGGCTGACCGAAGCACTTGTCCCTGGTCACCACATCTTTTTTCATCGCTATTTTACCACTATCAAATTGTGTGATGAATTATTGAATAAAGGTTTTCACGCGACTGGAACAATTATGAGAAACCGATTGCCCAAAAACTGTATGATGGAAGAAGATAAGATTTTTATGAAAAAGCAACGGGGTTATTGCGAAATAAAAACACGAGCAGATGGCAAGATGGCAGTGACACGTTGGATGGACAATAAACCCGTCGTGATGTTGTCAACGCGTTTATCTAATAGACATGCAGATGAGTGTGAAAGATGGTCGAAGAAACAAAGTTTATGAACGTGTAAGACGCCCCGAAGTTATCAAAGAATATAACGAAAATATGGGGGGTATAGATTTAGTTGATAGAATGCTAGCTGTATGCCCTTCACGTAACAGAACAAAAAATTGGACAATACGAGTAATATGTCATATGATAGACTTGGCTGTTGCTAACTCATACCTTCAGTTCAAACAGAGAGAGAAGAAAAAAGGCGTTAAAAACGTTATTGGCATACGTGAATTTAAGATGGAACTTGGTAAGAAGTTGATTGCCGATAACTTAGATTCTACCTACCTAGATATTCTACCTAGATGACCCTGCTGATGAGTTCGAAGAACTTTTACCAAAGCATAAGAAACGTAAGACTAATATAGTTCCTTTACCAACTAAAGCTATTCGTAAAAAAAAAGCTAATCACATGCCACAACACAGTTCAAAGCAAAATAGATGCAGAAATGAGGGTTGTTAAAAAAAACTACAGTTACCTGCAAAAAATGTGCTGTGTATTTATGTTTCACGGCTCAGAGAAATTGTTTTGAAGCTTTTCACAATCCATAATTATTATATAGCTACGCAAATGGCGTCAATTTTGATTGTATGCTAGACAGGATTCTATAACTGTTGATGACTGATTTTATGTAAATCAATAAGTAATGTTATAAAAATTTTATCTGTTCAAAATAAATAACGAAAAAGTTAAGTTTAAACTTTAATTATATGTCTTTTCAATAAAAAAAACTTAGTACTATAAAGGCTTACACAATAATATACTCACATTGGTTGTAATTGTCTTGTATGCAGAACATAAAATAGTCCTGAAAATATAAGTACCCTGCATCTGTCCTAGTGGCAGGACATAAGGAAAAACTCTTTGTTACGGGAATCGATTTTTTTCAGTAATTTTTCATTTAAAAGTAACGTCTAAACAGCTTAAATCCTGAATATGAATTGAATCTGACATAAAAAGTGGTCCCTGTAGTGAGGAGGTTAAGCGAGAATGTAGAACTCAGTTAAGTAGAAAGGTTGAATATTTCAATTACCTGACCTTCCTACAATTTACGATAAAGACCTGCTGCGATATCGAACGAGACCGCCTAAGACAAGTAGGAGATTGTTGCAGCGGGCTATGGATGTGGAAGATATTGATATTAAGGGGATATGTGACTTGATTCGAAATAGGAAGATCCCCCCAGAATGGTTCATCGTGATTCTTCATGCAAAGGAGAGAGAGATGAAGACAGACCCAAGATTATTTGCAATGATGGTGCTAGAGATGAGACTATATTTCTGCACTACAGAGAAAAATATTGCGAAAAAGATTTTCCCTTATTTCCCTCAACAGACTATGACTATGTCTGAGGCAGAGAGAGATAACAGACTGTTAAACTTTACAGTATCACAAGAGGGAGCAGGTGACAAATACATACATCTCCTAAAAGCAATAGATTTTAAGAGTTGGAACCTACATTGGAGCGAGCACTCAACCTTAAATATCTGTGTCTTCCTTGATCAGGTGTTTGGAACCCCTAATCTCTTCAATTTTGGGCATGAGTTCTTCTCCCGATGCATTTTAACTCTTGCATCTCCCTTGAATCCCCCGGATGGGATTGCAGAGGAACCTGACCCTACTAAGATACCAGAGTCTGCAAGATTATGGAGAAATCATCAGGGAGGGTTAGAGGGGATAATGCAAAAATTGTAGACCCTGACTACCATAGGTATCCTGTTACTGGTGGAAGAAAAAACAGGTATCAGATCCCAAATTGTAGGACAGGGGGATAACCAAGTGTGTAGAATTGCAATACCAAAAAAGAGGCCAGATTTAAGTAGGGAGGACTACATAAAAACCCATCTGGAGGATATTGAAAATTATTCTAAGCTATTTGATTCTACACTAGAAGAAACATGCAAGCGAATAGGACTAGTCGTCAAGACAGATGAGTCCCTGACTTCAAGTAATGTGCTCATTTACGGCAAGGATATAATAGTAGATGGGGTATATCTGGCTCAAACCACAAAAAAGGCGAGCAGGATCATGCCAGACACCAATGATATGTATCCAACACTGGCTGACTCTATAGCCACAACCCAGACAGCTGGCATGAGCACTGCACAAAAATCACATGAGCCAGTGACCCCTTTTATAATGGGTGCAACGAGTAGTCTGTTACTCCTTACAAGGGCAGTCCAATCGCCCCTACTCCTAGGGAACAAGGCCTTAAATCGTGTCAGTCAGGAGGTTCTCACATCCTTACAAGCGAAAGAGCTTGTTTTAAGACTTGACCCAAACTTCGGTGGGCTCCCCTTTCTAAAACCCCTTGAGTTCTTGTATAGAGGCCATCCAGATCCGCTAACAAGCTATACAACTTTTTTGCAGCTCCTTGCTCCAAGTGGTGATGTATTGGCCAAGAAAATATGGCATTATCTTGAGGTAGAAGATTACGAAGTGGGAGATGGGGATAGTCGCCTCTTAATAGAGAATCCTACAGCATTGAACATTAAAAAACCTCCATTACTGACAACAGGGTTTAGATCCCAGCTCGAGAATTTCATAGAGAGTTACCCGAAAAATAGATCTATTAAGACAATGATGAGTGTTAGTACCAGAGATCAAGAGCGAGAGCTATATGAGGCATTGCTAGCACATCGACCTTTACACTTAAGGTTTTTCCACGAAGTCAGTGCCTTAACAATCTTTGGGGCAAGGAGAAACTTTGTTGGAACCTTCTCAAGTACAAGAACCACAAAGAAGTTGTTAGTGGGACGGGCGAAAAGAAGTGCATTAGAGGATGAATTTGTAGAGGATAACATGGCATCATTAACGGAAGCTGGGAGACTGACACAGATGATACAAAAAGCAGATATAGAATTTTTGAATAATTTGAAGAGACTACAAATTAAGATAGTTCAGTCTCCTCCATCTATCAATAATGCTTGTCCCACCATCTTGGCTCGTGGATTGCGCCAGACATCATGGGCTCCACTCATTGGGAATGCCCCCATTGAGGGTGTGATCATCCCTCATCCATGCCACCAGTTCTCTGTAACACTACACGCGGATCCTTCCCATGCTCGATGTCCATCAAATCGTGAGTTTATCTTATTCTCACGTGATCCGGATATTTGTGACCCGAGGATAGAGAGAGGCATGTATCCTCATTACGTAGGGTCAAAAACCCGGGAAAAAGTGACGGGGAAAATGCTACAACTTCCCACCGGCTCTCGATCTCTAGAAGCGGCAAAGAGAGCCTCACAACTAAAATCATGGTGTGTGATACCAGGATCATCCATGGATACCCTCTTAGATGATGTCATATCCACAAGGACAAATGTCCCACATGATGTGCTGTCTATGGCATCCGGAGTTATCAGTGGGGGATCATTGACTCATAGGCTGAGAGATAATATTACTAAGCATGAGACCTTAGGGGGGTGCCCTCCTAATGTCACATCCTGTTTTTATCTTAGCACGGACACACTAGGAAGATTCTCTCGCGGACAAGACAATTACAACATGCATTTTCAAGGGGCCGTTCATTTAGGCTATGCATGTGCTCAGATAAGTACAACAATAGGGGCAGAGATCCCTGATGTTATTCATCTCCATTACAACCCGTGTGAATGCGAGGAGAGGATAGATGACATGTACATCGGTGGATCTGTTCCTACACCTCTCCTAAAAACTTTACCTGGTAATCCTCTAATATATTGTGGGGTTATGGATATAGATATTGGTGAGGTGACAAACACGGCAGGGATTCAGATGGTAAGCCAGGGATCACCTGCCAGAGCAGCAGCGACAGTCCTCCTAGATCGAATCAAAATGAAGAGTTCTACCGCAGTATGGGGAGGATCAGAAACTGTTCGACCGTCTGTTTCCACATTGGGAATAAAGGAAATATCAAGGTTAGGTATTCTTGCAATTCTCAAGGAACTAGCTGTACTCATGGTCTTATATTACGATCTAGCACCTTTCCAAAGAGCCTTTTTCCTCACTACATTACCTCTGAATGTATGGGCAGATATTGTGGCAATATGTTTGCTCCCGGATGTTTATAAGGATCTAATGCAAGCCGCAGAAATAGAGGGAGTTACTGACGCATATTATAATAATCATTCTATTGCAAATGCAATAATTAGAGCTCTACGCATAGAGATTAACAAGTTGTTTAAGAGATCGAGAGAAGTGGAGTTGTCCAATAGAACGTTCTTTTTGACAAAAAATCTGGGGATAACACATGTCTTGCAAGCTTGGGCTCGATTTGTTCTTTTATCCTCGAAAGGCAAAATAGATATTCGAGATGCAACAAGGAGAGGGATACAGATATATCATAGTCGAGGCGGAAACACATCCGGAGACATTGGAATAATGGCATGTGTATTAGATGAGTGTGATAGAGCCCGTGGGATTGGAACAGCTTTGACCTTGTTGGCCAACTATCCATTGAAAATATGTAGAGTCCCTCCTGAAACATTTTTTGGTGATCAGTTACCACCCAGGAATATTAAACAAACAAATAGGCCTTATTATATTTCTACTGATCCTACTCATTCATCAGGAAACTATGTCTTGAGATTGGACAACACGACCCTTGGGGAGTTATCGATGGGTAGAACCTGAATTCTCTCATTCTCCTCCAGAAAATCATGAAAAACTGCGAGAAGATCATATGTACAGAGTTGTTGGACAATTGTCAACTGCTTGGGCCAAGGTATTGGAGATATTACGGAGGGAGGAAATATCTACCTGCAAGTCAGCTATATGCCTTGCAGAAGGGGAAGGGAGTATTCATAAACTTGTGTCCAATAAGTACCAATGCCAGACCATCTATAACAATTTATTAGATATTAGGAAACTCATATCTCATAGAGGAGTGAACTATCGCCCAGGATGTTTTATAGATCAACCTGATCTCATGTCAGGTACAGATATTTGCGTCCAGACAGGTGGAGATATCACAAAAATGGAAACCTTGCAGTCGATCATCCGAGCCGCAAGAAGCGCTGATATGACTCCTTGTGGGTTGGTAACCTGTGATGCGGAGGCCGCGGGGATCTTCTCTCCTGTACTAGTGTGTAAGATAACAAATGCTACCCTGTTCATCGCTCAGAAGACTCAAGCTCATGTGATGATCTTGAAAGTCTTTATGCATAATGCAGATGTTGTTGCACATCAGCTCAAGACTGCGCAGACTTTATATACTCAAGTGAAGCTGGTTGTTCCGACTTTTTCATCCCATGAAGGGCAAGAAGCATATCTCATTGGAAAGGGTATCAGACTTGGGCCAGAGGCTCCGTGTATATTCTCTCCTGAGCATCCAAAATACGCCGTTACCCCAGATCTTCAATATATCACAAATGCGGTCAGAAATTTAAGTGAGACTAGGCGAGAAATGTCTGCTATACCATATCAGGAACAAAGATGGCCGTATGCTAGTTCCTTGTTACAAGAAGGGATAAAAGTTGGATTCAGGAAAAATGGCCATACAGCATATGAGCAATTGTTGGAGAGGATATGTATTATACAGAACTACGATAGATCAACCCCAAAAAAAATGGAAAATTACATCTTACAATGCGCACTAACCTACCTAGCCTCAGTCAAAGGAATGGAATTGGCTCAAGGGATGCCTCCAGAGTGGGCGCTTGGCTTGTCAAAGACAATGTCAATTCACAAAGAGCTAGAGAAATATGCTAGAGCATATATCAACAACAAGGCTGTTCAGATTGCTATAGAAGAGCCTAAAGATAGACAGATAATAATTGAAGAGATCCGAGCTATGCTACGATTACCTCATCTTATGAAAGCACCAGATGGTTCTGTGATATATACTCTATCTGACTTGGATGAGGCTGAATGGTTTAAGATTAATATTAAGAAACTATGGAGGGTATATGGATCTCTAGTATTAAATATAGATAAGGTGAATTAAGAGACGATCCAGGGCCCTTATAGAAAAACATGACATAATAAGAATTACTGTTGGATTAATCAATTAATTAATTAATTAATAATATATGAGCACATATTTTTCTATCTATACATTTTTAATGAAGTTTTTTTTCTATCTAAGTATGAAATAAATTCTACGTATAGTATTTTATATAATCTTAGTACTCTTAGAATGTACCTATAATATAATTATAAGTACATCGTTTGTTGTGTTGACAAGTACATAATCAGTGGTCATCGATCCGCGCCATTGATTGACACCCGGCAATCATTCGCATTTCCCATCGTCTTATTCGCTTCATTCGTTGTTGTGGATTGTGATACGACTGTACTATTTTCGATTTCCTTCTGTTGTTTTGACCTCGGCATTGTTTTACGGACTGCTACCACTTGTGACGATTACCCTGTGCTTTTGATATTTCTGGATACCGACTTAGCATCTGGGATATTTTGCGAGAGACATAATGCAAACTACAGCTACACAACTAGCCCTGCGATTGCTTTGTGTTGTAACATACGCATTGATACGCTTCGCCGCCATCGCGTTTTTGAACTTGACACCAGAGTAATTTCTAAGATCTGCTAGTGGAATTCTTCAATAATAGTACGAATTTATAGTCCTATTTATTTTATTACACTAACATAAACTATCGCTTACAATCATACATCATATTACAACTCTAATTCTTATTTTAGATCACTGCAGATGATTACATATGTGATGCCATTTCTTTTATAGAGGCTACATGCATTTTTACACACTTTGTGGAAGTTCTCTACGGAACCGTAAACGTGACCTTATTGTGAGAGAGAATCCATCTCAGTTGCAACAAGCAATACATATTGCACTTGAAAATAGAATTTCCCCGCGGCAGGTAATTATGATTTGCTTATTAAAGTCCATTTCATGAAAGAAGTCCCGCGGACAATTGTGGCACTAAATTTGACAGATGGGGAGATCGGCCATTTTGTCGTTAGTCGGTGTTATCAAGGTGCGTTTGTTGTGGTAGATATTTTGTGATTTTATTATTGGATTAGTTCGTTATAAGGATTATTTACGATGCCAAAAGTTGTAAAAAGTGCAGGACGAGAAATGATATTAAAGGTGAAGGAGTTCTGTGAAGCGGAACATAAGAATCACGGTGTTTTAATACCAATAAACAATGTTCGCAAGAGAGTCGCCGCCATAACAGGTAAATTTTGGGGCTGCCATATACAGATTTTTTCCCAGATTGATTTCTTATAGATTGAAATTAAGTTTTTTTAATGCATGATTTTTATTAAGGAAAATTTTATAAGAAATTAACACAACAAAACAAAAAAACGTAAAGTTATATTCACCAATAATGTAATTAAATACGAAAACAATCATTCAAACTTGTTCATTTTATTTCAGGTGTGTCAGAGAAAACTGTAACGAGAGTTACAAAAAAAGGAGCAACAGCGGCGAGTACTTCGAAAGTTATCGTCACCCCAGGGAAGAATCGCCCGCATCCTAAAAAGTTCAACTTGGATGGATTTGATTTGTGCGCTATACGGCAAAAAATTCACAGTTTTTATGTTGTCAGGAAAGAATTACCAACATTGGCTAAATTACGTGCAGCTTTGAGAGAAGACATAAATTTTCAAGGAAGCATCACCACATTGCACCGTATATTGCAAAGTATCGGTTTCAAGTATAAGCGATGCCAATCGGAACGTAAATTACTTATGGAACGTTATGATATTACCGCATTGCGTTCAAGATATTTGGAGAGAATCCGAAGAAATCGCACTGTGGAGAAAAAACCTGTAGTATATTTAGACGAGACTTATATACACAACACTTATCACGCCAAAAGTTGCTGGCAAAGTGAGGAGGAGCCTGGGATGTCAGAGTCAGCATGGAGTCGTTGGATAATTGCTCATGCGGGAACTGAAAATAGTTTTGTTAATGGTACATTGTTAATGTTCAAATCACAATCCAAATCCTCAGATTACCATGATGACATGAACTCCACAAATTTTTTGAAATGGATGAGGGAAAAAGTCATTCCTACCAACCTGAAAGGTCACTTGTGGTAATGGACAACGCTCCGTATCACTGCACTCAAATAAATAAAGCGCCTACAATGTCAAGTCTTAAACGCGACATGCAGAAATAGCTGCGAAAAAAAGGACTATATTTTGAAGAGACTTGGACAAAAGCTGTATTATTTGCATTAATAAAACAAAACAAAGGTCCACCTACATATGCTGTGGATGAATTATTAAAATCTCACAATCATGAATTGTTAAAATTGCCGCCTTACCACTGCGATCTCAATCCGATTGAAAAAATGTGGAGCCTTGTAGCGGATAAAAACGTGGGTCAAGATCCAAAAGAAATTGTACGCTTAACAGAAGAGGCTTTTGAGACTGTTACAGAGGAAGATTGGGCAGCTCAATGTAAACATGTACAGCATTTGGAGGAAGAGTATTTAAAAAATGATGGTTTTATGGATGAAGAAATGGATTGATTTATTATATCCACGGCTAGTGATAGTGAAACGGAATCTGATTCTATTTCTATTCACTCTTCTGACAGCGATCGTAGTATGAATGATCATAATTATTCAATAAAACTTTGAATAAAACTTTTAACTTTTAAATGTTATTTTATTTTCCTAATTTAAAGTTGGTCGAACATCTCCATTTTATGTCAAATCTACCTATCTACCTATATTAAAAATACATTACATTAAAATCTCAATTTTTTTCTTATATAAATATTATATATTAGTTAATTTTCTTTCATTTTATGAAACTAAATGAACGATAAATTATTTTTTCTGATTTCCCCATATATAACTAGTCTGCGGGACTTCTTTCGTGAAATGGACTTTATGTACTTTTTTTCTTTGGTTCGTATTGGTATCGATGTTATAGTGAATTTATGACTTCAATTTAATATTGTTTTGTAACAATGTTTTTATATGCTCGGGTTTTATTTTAATCAGCCAAAACATTTATATTAAGACAAAGTTGTATGGTTGTAAACAGACCATGGTTGTCATCCCTGTTGGCTGAGACTCAAGAGAGTTGCAACACATAATATGCAGCGAAATATTGAGCAGCAGTCAGAACCAGAGCCAGAGCAGGTGCCAGAGCCGGAGCAGGAGCCAGAGGCAGAGCCTCAACCCCAAGAGCCTCAAAGCTCTTTAAATACAGACCAGCAAGCTGACGAAGTACCTTGGTGATTAGTTTACCGCAGTATAGACGAGCGGCTAACACTGCAGCGCATTGTGTTTTTCCTGGTTGCCAGAATAGAGATTCGCATAGGATTTCTAACAATCACAAATATTACTTGCCTATAAATGCTCGTATTTGCATATGTGCAGAACATACATTTAGCACTGACTTGGATATGTTGTTTAACTCAGAAAATAGTTTTAGAACATTTACGGCTGAACAAGTGGAACATGCACTTTCTTTTATAAATGCATTTAACACATTTTTAGATTTCTCTAGTATGGTAAGTGTTAAAAGAATCGATGAACATTTATTTCATTATTGGCTCGGAATGAATAAACAGCAATTTGAATTGTTACTATATGAAATGCCGCGTCTGATAGAAACGAAAAGAGGCACTTTGGGTTTGGGTGCTCTTCTAATGAAGATGAGAACTGGTGACTCAGATGACCGCTTATCCCAGTTATTAATGGTTCCAAGACGAACATTAGAAATATTAATGGATAAGGTTAGGGAAAAATTTGTATAGGATTTTGTGCCTAGAAATCTGGGAATTGAACTAATATCCCGTAAACAATTGTTGCAACACAATTTAATGATTCAAAATGCAATATATAATCAAAATAATGAAATTACGATAATTATATGTAATGGGATTTATATAAACAAAAGTTCCAATTATATGTTCCAAAAGGACACTCATTCCTTACATTAATACAGAAACTTGTTAAAACCATTTTTGCTGGTGACCCCTGATGGCTACATTGTAGACTGCTTTGGCCCATGTGATGCACGTGTGATGCAGGTATAATTAAATCTTCGCAGCTACAAAACATATACGCCGGAATCCCTGCTTGAGGGTGAGCATCAACTCACCACCGAGCAAGCCAACAGGAGTCGTTGTGTGACCATATGTCGTTGGGTGGTGGAAGTCGTTTACGGGTACTTCAAAAGAGATTTTAAAATATTCCGGCAAGATTTTTAAAAATGTTATGAAACTGATGAAATGTTTTTCATAGCTGCAAGCCTTTTAAATAAATTCGGTGTTAGGTTAAAAAATAGGAATGATGCTGAGCAAATCATAAATGCAAGTAGGGTACGATTTCCATTACATAATAATTTATCTGATTTTCAAAGTACTATGAATATGAATAGACGAAAATCTGATTTAGTAATACAGCTTATTCCAATACTGATATTATACTCCCCCATCTAGAATATACTGAAGTTATATTAGTTTTCCCTAGGAACATATCAGATCCGACAGACAAGGTCATATTATAGTGAACATGTCAGGTTTCACGGAGGGTATCGAATTGAAATAAGCAGAGAAAACATTAATGTAACAGAGTATCGTTGGAAGTGGAAATAATTCACTTATAAGAGGCAAAATCAAATCTTATCAAGTTTATTATGTTTATATATTAATTGAAAATAATGTGTCTGGAAGGGAAGCCATAACAGAATATTGCTGTAATTGTTTAGTTGGTAGAAGAACGGTTGGGTGCTGTGCACATGTTATGACGCTTGATTGGAACCTTGGGTGGGCCAGGCATCAGCCAACATTATCAGAGCCAGCAGCGTCCTCGATGCTCGAATACCCATATTAAAACGTTGGATTTTTGTAAAGAAAATGGAATCACTTTGCTTTTATTCCCCCCACACTGCTCGCACAAACTGCAGCCCCTGGATAGATCTGTCTTCTGACTTCGGCTGGATGCGAAGTCACCCTGGGAAACCTATATCAATCTACGACATACCAGGTATTGTTAAAACTGCAATACCACTAGCCTTCACACAAGCGGATATTCAGGCTGGATTTTGCAAAACGGGTATTTACCCGAAGAATCGTAATTTATTCCATGAAATTGACTTTCCTCCATCTTTTGTTACGGACCGACCAAATCCAAACACTGAACAGAACAATCCTACAACATCATCTTCTGCAATTGTTAGGCAAATCTTTGTGACTAGAGCCATTGATAATATACCAAATTCTGGCCAGGGAAACAATCCTGCTCCTTACAGTGAAATGAGAACATATAAAAACAAACCTGGCAATCCCACTATTTATCAAAATCGAACTGTGAATGCAGGATTTTTTATCCGTGATTTACAATTCTAATAAGTACACCTTAACACAGCAAAGTCAGCAGTGTCCCATAGAAATAAGCTGCTAAAATTATGTTTCCAATACAAACCATTTTATTTTTTTTCGTTTTGACTTACGTACAAAGCTTCTTTGTAGGCTTTTGCTATTTCACCGGGCACAAAGGCAAGCAGAGCTCCAGCCTTAATAAATGGTTTAAAATCTACAAACTAAGCAACCTGCGCAAGAGGGCGCGCTCTGTGGGGCTTGGACCTCGGCTCAGGGCGGTCGCTGGCGATGAGATAAAGGGATTATGACTTTTAGTATTTTAGGGGAGTTTTGTGCAACTGTCGCTCTACTTTACAGTTCGCGGGCTTCTCGGACTTCGGGGCTACGAGGGCATCGGATGGTTCTTTGAAAACTAAGGGTCAGGAGGACGAGGGGGGATGCGTCCCGTTCGCGGGCGCACTCTTCTCCGGCGGGTCGGATAGAGTGGTCTCTGTGTAGTGGTGCTAGTTTCTTGCAGTCTTTTTACTGCTAGTTGGTAACTTGTTATCTCGTCGTCCGGGTCATCTAGGACGCCCCGAGGCCGACGGTGTTTACGAAGCTTTGTGGCCAAAGGCCTATAGTCTGATGCTGCAACAACCAACGGGTTTGGGTGTTGCGCCGCGGATTCGAAGAAGCGTTCCGACGCCTCTTTCATCAATGGATGAAAGAGGCGTCGGAAGCAATGGCTTGATGGAAGGCAGTTAAAGTTCAGAATGCTAGTCGCGATTACGTATGAACCACGGTGCCCCGGTGGCCCGTCGAGTGAATCTACTTTGACCAGTTTATAAGCGGTACAAACTGCTAGACGCGGTATGAACAAATACTGTGCTCGCGTACGTCATAATCGGTCGTAGACACGTGGTGTAAATCCCACCTCACTATCAAGTTATAATTTGCTGCGTGAATTTAGAAATCAGTGTAGTCGACTGAGCGTTAGTAAAGCGCGTGCACGAACGGTTTCTACATGCGCTCGAAAGTTTAGCTTTCGGTCAAGGATTACGCCTAAGTTCAAGTACGGTTCGCAAGGGATTGGTTCGCCAAACATTTTGACCGGTGGAATGTCCGGTGGACTGTTAAATCTCGAGAAGAGTATTGCAGCACTCTTTGTTGGATTTGCTTCGATTCTCCACTTTCTGAACCATTTGCCTAAGGCATTGATGCGGATTGTAGAGCGTCGTGAATAGCGGCAGAACCGCGCCCCGAGTAGTATAAAGCGGTATCGTCCGCGAAGAGAGCCAGGTGGGCTTCCTTGGGTTTCGGGATGTCACTTGTGTAAAGCGAGAACAGGAGTGGCGAAAGTAGTGAGCCTTGTGGCACTCCTGCTTGGATCGGGTGAGGGGTCAATACAAACACGGCAATCTAAAATATCATGCGTTTCAATGTTGGCAATCTCCGAAGCAGCCAATCAGAGCTCGGCATGTGGACGCCATTTTAGTATTGTTTGTATGGTGACGCGGACGGTATTGTCGTGGATTGTGTTGTAGTTTTCATAACATTTTAACTGATTTTCGCTAGTTATCTATAAAATTAGCAGACGCATATCATATTATGGAGCTGACAGCATCTCCCTGTACTACCATGTATACGAGAAAACGTAAGGCTGAGCCAAAAAAGTGGAAGAGGAATTCGGCAAAGCAGGCCGGTAGGTACGCAATCAATAGCACTATATGTGCTAAAATAAAAGCAAACCACTGCGTCGGGACCATCACAGTATTGGTAAAAAAATAGTCTTATTAATTTATTGTTATCCAATAGTTGTAGGATTTTGCACATAACAAATTATCTTTTAAATAAAGGTATATTTCCCAGTTCGTGTCCTACTAACGCCCCAAAAGCATTGTTAGCTAATTTTTTTTTTTTTTGTAAATAACAGTAATACTCGTTTGAGTTGATGACGACCTTAGCCCGGAAATAGTCGTTTGAGTATCTCGTTTCTTTAACCCTCATATTAACTGCCATTGAATCCCAATTTTGCCTATCTGCCATATCAATGATTCTTGGCTCTCACAATGAGTCAAATCATCGTCTATTGTCTCCGGCACATTCTCGTACTTTCCTAAAAAAAAGAGGAATCGTCAAAACTTGTAGCGACAAACATTGATTCAATGTACACAACTTCTATAATGTACTTACTTTTAAACGACATAATGGAATTTTTAATTAAATTGCTGTGTTGTAAATGTCAAATGTTATGTCAGGTTATTTTTCTTTTCACTGTGGCTTTTTTATAAAAACTTTTTTAACTTTTTATTAATCTTTTTCTACCCATAAATAATATATTTACATATAAGAATCATCCAATATTATTATTACAGGAAAATACTGTGATGAAGATAAAACCACACCTAGAATTGTCTAAACAAGATTTCGCTAAAAATGTAATTGACTCACATATAAACGAATGTATGCTATACATTCGTTTATATGTGAGTCAATTTCTTTTTTGGGTATTTCTCATCAAATTTCGAAATTTGATTCCCGAGCCATTAGTGCCGAGTCATATGCATTAACTACATAAGTCTTTTTTTTATTTGAATGTACGCTGTCTATACCGCTATTGTTTAAAAAGAAAACGTATTACCTCTAAAGAAAAAAAAGATGGCTACTTTGTTACCGTGAAAATCATTCCCTCACCTTGTCCCTTAGTTCAAAAATATTACTAAAATGTGCAAATGCAAATATATAAGAAAGATGTTTGTTATTGTCTATAAAAGCTTCCATCTTACAACAACGAATTTATAAAAACAATAATTCGATTTTAAATATGTCCCGCCAAATACAACCTTAAGTTTTTAGTACCTGGCAACACTCTCAAATGATTCAAGATGGCGATTTCTTCTCAACCGTAGGTGAGTTCGTGTAAAAAAATATTTTGCGAAAAATTGTTAAAAGTTAATTTTATGATGATCATTACCTCACGTTACATGAATGTATTAAGCATTTTAATATCTATCATTAAAATTTGTTGGTTTAATGCGTTTTTGGGAGTAAAATACATTTTAAGCAGGTGCATGTATGTGGAAGCAAAGTCGCACGACAAAAGAAGTTGAGTGATGCAGAAAAAAAATTAAAAAAGAAAGAGTATGATAGAAAAAGGCGAGAAAAAATGAAAAATAATACTGAATCTTTGGAAAAACTGCGGGAAAAAGAAAGATTAAAATATTTAAATAAAAAAGAGAAAGGTCAAGTAAAACCAGTTATTCATATGAATGCTAGAGAACTTAGACAAAAGCGAAAACAATGGAAAGAAAATAGTAAAGTGTATAGGAATAAAAAAGCTATAGCACACCAAAATTTACAAAGAATAATTGATGATACACCTCCACCAAGTCCAGTAAGTATCAGTTGTGCAGCAAATTAGAGAAGATGTATCTGCTCGAAATAGATGACAGATGCGAAGGCGACGAGCTATTTTGTATTCAAAGATTGCAAATTTGGAAAAAAAATTGAAGAATGCAGTGAAGTTAAGCGAAAAATATAAGAAGAGATATTTGAGAATGAAAACAAAAAAACTGACCCAGAATCGCCTGGAACTAAAGTAGATGCACTTCTACAGAATGTAAACGTTCCTGATTGTGAAGAAGAAATTACTTTTTGGAGAAGCGTTAACAAGAGATCTAGAGACAAGTTACAAAGA
This sequence comes from Nycteola revayana, assembly GCA_947037095.2. Lineage (NCBI taxonomy): Eukaryota > Metazoa > Arthropoda > Insecta > Lepidoptera > Nolidae > Nycteola > Nycteola revayana. The sequence goes on from OX344844.2 coordinate 4,514,436, forward strand.
TCATGGAAAGAAACATGAAAAAAAGAAAAAATATTACGAAATGTTGAAATTGAAATCATTGCAGAAATATAAGTTGCTTCATGCATCGAAACCTTTTTTTAAACATGATACTTACAAAAGACAAAAGCCTCGAAAAAAAAAACGATAAAATGATGAAGGTAAAGGACGATGTAATTAAATTTTTGGAGAAAGATGAAAACTCAAGGATGTGCCCGGGGAAAAAGACTATCTTAAATCCAAAAATGGTAAAACTAAACAAAAGCGTGTTTTATATGATACACTTCATAATTTACATAAAAAGTTATTAAGCACGGTCAATTAAAAGATAAGCTTATCAACCTTTTGCAGATTCAGACCCTTTTGGGTTACTTGGCAAAACGTGAATACCCGAAATACTTGTCAATGCATACCTTCGAAGCCAAGGTCACACATTAGTAGGTTATCTAGATGATATTTCGTGTACAGCGAAAAATTACCTCTTGTGTGTAAATTCAGTTGAAACAGTTGCTAGTATATTAGAAAGTCTAGGCTTTGTTATGAATATTGAAAAAAGTAAATTTAGGCCAAGTAAAATTTGCAAATTCCTGGGTATCCAACTTAATTCTCAAAACATGACTTTAGAGATACCGACTGAAAAGCGACAAAAGATCTTTGATATTACAAAAAGCATGTCTTCAAAACAATATATTAAAATAAGAGAGTTTGCTTAGTTTGTAGGGATTTTAACAGCCGCTTGCCCAGCAGTAGCTTATGGCTGGTTATACACAAAACGTTTTGGGAGAGAAAAACATCTGGCTCTCCTCAAATATCAAAGTTATGACGCAAAAATTAAAATTCACCCTTTGCTTTATGATGATTTTCCATGGTGGGAGAAAGTTATCTTCAGTGTGACAACCCTATTAAAACAGACCATTATCAATTAGAAATATTTTCAGATTCTTCACTTTCAGGTTGGGGGGCTTTTTGCGATGGGGAAACAGTTAGTGGGTTTTGGTCTCAAGAAGAAAAACAAAGACATATTAATTATTTAGAATTATTAGCTGCCTTTATGGGATTGAAATGTTTTTGTAAAAACGTCACGAAGTCAGAGATTTTGTTATGTATTGATAACACCACTGCCATATCTTACATTAATAGGATGGGCGGGATACAGTTCCAGCACTTAAATAAAATAACTCGAGAGATATGGCAGTGGTGCGAACAAAGGAGAATTTTTATATTTGCGTCATATATAAAATCACGCGACAACACCGAGGCTGATCGAGCCTCGCTGTTTACTAATGTTGACACGGAGTGGGAATTAAGTGAATCTTATTTCCATGAAATAGTTTACGAGTTGGGACAACCAGAGGTGGATCTGTTTGCTTCACGGATAAATAAAAAGTGTTCGAAATTTGTCTCTTGGAAACGAGATCCGGACGCATTCGAAATCGATGCGTTTACCCTCAGATGGGATAATTTAGAGTTCTATGCATTTCCTCTTTTCTCAGTAATCTTAAAATGTATTAGAAAAATTACTAACGATGGTGCTACTGGTATATTAGTAGCACCCTATTGGCCAGGTCTGCCTTGGTTCCCACTCTTCAAAGCACTGACTGTCTCGAAAGTTCTTTATTTTGGACCAGATGAAAACATGCTATTATCTCCTTCCAGAACACCACATCCTTTATGGCGCAACCTTACCCTGGTGTGCGCGAAGTTATCCGGGAAGCCTTCACCCAACAATCACTAGATTATAATTCGATAAATGTAATGATTAAATCTTTATCTAATAGTACACTACAACAATATAACACAGCTTACAAATCTTGGTTTAACTTTTGTAAAGATAATAATATTAACTTTTTTAATGTTTCAACACCAGTAATGATAAAATTTCTGTCTGAACAATTTAGTAATGGAGCTAGTTATAATACATTAAATTCATTTAGATCTGCTTTATCTCTTATTTTAGGCAAGAAACTATGTACTAATGATTATATCAATAGGTTCCTAAAAGGTGCTTTTAGACTAAAACCCAATTTGCCTAAATATCAAACTTGTTGGAACCCTTGTGCAGTTTTAGATTATCTATCTAACCAATTTCCAAATGAATCATTGGCATTGGAAATTATGACTAAGAAAGTTGTAACTTTGCTCGATTTGTCAACTGGACAACGGGTTCAAACACTAGCATTAATTAAATTTAATAATATTTCTATTGGTGAATATGCTATAACTATTATTATAGATGATTTAATAAAAACTTCGGTACCCAATAGAGCGAATGCTAAGTTAGTGATTCCATTTTTTAATGATAAGCCAAATATTTGCCCAGCGGGAGCTCTCTCTTCCTATTTAGACAAGACTAAAGCCTTGCGTAATAATGATCCAATTACGGACAGGCTCATATTAACAGTTAGAAAGCCAATCCATAATGCCACAGCTCAATCAATAAGCCGTTGGATCAAGCAGGTCCTCAAGGACAGCGGCATCGATGTTAGTGTGTACTCATCCCATAGCACCCGACATGCAGCGACGTCGGCGGCGCGGCGCGCCGGCGTCTCTGTGGACGTCATAAAGCGAGCAGCGGGCTGGACCGGCTCCTCTCTCTGATTTGCCAGATTTTATAACCTACCCTTAAATGAACCGGAGCAAGACAGAGCTTTCGCTAGTGCAGTTTTTAATACTAATAATAATTAATTATAAATTTATACTTTAAGAGATCTGTATTCTTGACTGATTAGATTATTATTCTTGACTGATTAGATTATTCTTGACTGATTAGATTAGATTTCCAAGTACCTAAATAAAAGTTGATTTAAAGGTTTTTACTCTTTGTTTGTTTTTTGTCTTGGTAGTCCTGTATGATCATTCTGCAATGAGGCGCTAAACATCTACATGGTTTATTTAATCTCCTAGGATGCAGTAACGAAGTATAATTTATGTTTAATTGAACTTACCTTAAGTGAACTTCAGCCAAAATTATGCGAGTTACTGCATCCGTAGAGATTTAAAATCCCAACCCTCCCATTTACAAGGTAAAACCCAAATAACTGCAGAATGAATTTATTATTTATGTATTACTTACTCTAAAAAGAATGACAGTTGCGCTAGCGCCATCGGCGGCCGGGATAAGAACTAAGTACGATGTCAGGTCAATAGACAATCTTTCATTTTCAGTAATTTTAGTTAAAATAATATCTAAAAATCGTGTGATGGTACAATACGTTGGGGAACGTACTACATGGTTTATTAAATCTCTACGGATGCAGTAACTCGTATAATTTTGGTAGAAGTTCACTTGTGTGGTATGAACCACATAACCATAAAACATCCGGAAGAATATTATAAAGTAACTAATATAAATAAAGAAAATGTAAATCAACCAAGTAGCTACGTCTAAAGATATTTCTAACTCGGAGAAAGTAAAAAAATTGTGTGTAAGATTAGTAACTCATGGACGACTATTTGCGATACTACAAGATGCTGCGTTTCAAGAAATAATTAATATTGCAGTCCAATCTAATTTTAAAAACAAAAAGTATAAATTTAAACGTTATTAAAGGTATGATTCCTCAAAAGGCATTTTCCTTTTTATTTAGTATAAAAAGGAAAATTTCGTATTTAGTAAAAAACATTAAGATAAGTTCAAAATTGGATTCGGTATCTTACGTGGACAAGAATTTTTTGGGTATCAACTTGCAGTACATGAAAAAAGGTTAGATTATAATTAGAAAATTAGCTGTATTAAAAGTGTTGGAATGACAAACCGCAGAGTATGCTTTCTGATAGTTTCTGGATGGAAATTAAAAATTTATAATCAATAATTGCTTGCCTGAAACCTGTTAATAAGGCGACAGTAAAAAGGCCTCTAATAAAAATGAAAGGAGTGCTAAAAAAAATGGTTGACAGAACATACTTTCTATTCCATGAAAGAATTTTCTGAAACTAAATTTTAATGTTACAGGTTTCATATGTAATCAATAATGTTACATTCATAATAAATTATAAATAAAAAATATAATTAATAGTTATATCGATTCATTGTCACGTCATGGTTATGATAAAGTGTCTCGGGTAATTTTAGATTATAACAACTTATGTACCACACTTAATGACAATAAATAATTCTGTTCTTATTCTAGTAACATTACAACGCGAACAATTCGCGTTTGGTGACTTTTTCACAGAATGGCTTAATTGCTAAATAAAGTTGGAAGCTATTAGAACCTCATTTGCAGAGGACTTAGTTAAAGTCATGAAAGGTAGACAACTGATTTATTAAATAATGATTTGGTCATCGAAAATTTATATTTAGATGGTCGCCTCAACGTAATTTTGTCTGATCAATAATGTGAGAAGGCAAAAACATTAATAGCGCAGACTTTCCAGCAGCTGCAATCTCTCACATTATCTGAGTGTCCAGCGGAAATTTCTGAATTACCAGATCACTCTGGTACCAGGCAGCATGTTCAAACATCATTACCATTAGAAAACTATTTAAAAGAAACTGAGGCAACTCGTGGGTTAGCTGAGAGGTCATCATTAACCCTAGAGTGGTTGCGTGGATTACATATGTAATCCACACTTACTAAATTGTAAAATTCTCAAAAACAGCGAACGTAAATTACGCGCTCTTCTAGGTACTCTAAGTTAAATAGTTGACAAACGCGCTCAGTGCTGCGCGAGCGCCAGTCGCACGCGGTTGTGTCATAGGGGGGCCGCAAAGTCGGTGGATTACAACTGTACGCCGCGCGACCAATAACGTAAGTATTTTGAATGTAATAATATAGTCTATTTTTTTGTTTTTATCGTTAATTCTGGGTTACAAATGTAGTTGTGTGATTGTTGGTAAGCGCTATGATTGTTAGACACTAAAAAATATTTTCCTTTTTTTGATTAACTATGAATAATCGGGAGACTGCTCAGATTGAGGCGTGGCTGGCTGAAGATGATGGCGTTTCTCGTCTTCGTGACGTTTCTTACGATGATCGTTCGAGTTCAAATGCTGAAGAAGATCATTTAGAAGAGCAAGAACATTTATCAGAATCCGAACAAGGCGAAGTTCCAGGTGAGCCTTTAGAAAATAGTTCGGAATCGGAAGATGACGAGCCACCTTGGCGCAGTCGACGCGCAGACTTTTACAGCGGTGTAGATAACAACATCTGGACAAAAACGGCTCCTTTGAATATTGGAAGAACTCGGCAACACAATATTGTCTTTGTTGCCCCTGGTCCTAAAGGAATAGCCTGTACAAAAACTACTCCAGAAGACTGCATGTCTCTTTTCCTGGATGAAAATATTATTGATCTCCTCACAAAGCGAGTGAGTGAAGCGATGGCAATTCCCGACTTCGGTCCCAAAGAAGCGTACAACAAAATACGAAGCTTGAAATCGACCTTCTCCCAAGAGCACAAAAAAGATTCTATTAAATCGGGTGCAGGGCTTGATGATATATATGTGCCAAATATCAAATGGTACAAAGTGATGGATGATGCCCTAAAAGCAGTAAATGTTGGAGAATGCAGAGAAACATCGAGTAATATGGTGAGTAATCCATAGGTACTATGTTTTTTTTTTCACCGCACTACCGGTAGGCAAAGAAAGCTTAGAATTTCTAGTAACTTCAATAGGCAGGGGCCGACCGATAGCGAGAGAGTGAAAGAAAACACAAAATTATTTAGAATACATTTATTTATAGTATCTTATATGCTAACTTACTAGGTAGGAAATTGTGCTGAAACGGATTGCTATTAATGTACCATTCTTGCCTGCTAGGGTACTGAGCCTTCACCAACAAAATAATCTGCATATCTATCTCGTACATTGTGAGCTTGTTGTGATGATCTATTTTGCAAAATTCTTTCAATGTTTACTATACCTATTGCTAGAATCTCTCTCCAGGAACCAGGTGTGATGTTCCCCGTTTCGATGTTTTCTGTATCAACTGTTACACTTTGAATAGTACCTTGCGTTTTTCTAAGCCAATTGTGCAAAGCAACACACGTTGTTACTATTTTATCAGCTTTAGCGGGAGCATATGGGAGGGGTTTCAGAAATATTCTAAATTTACACACTAATATTCCGAAGGCATTTTCAACTATCCGTCTGGCCCGTGATAATCTGTAGTTGAACACTTTTTGCTTAAGAGATAAATTATTTCCTCCGTATGGTTTCATAAGGAACGTTTTCAATGGGAAAGCATTATCTGCAACAATCACACGGTTTGGTAGTAGAAAATTATTCTCTAGAGCGTGGCTCAAGCTGGAGTTTCGGAAAACTCCGCCATCACTGATTCGTCCATTGCATCCAATGTCAAAATAAATAAAACAATAATCATGGTCTACTAATGCCATAAGAACGATGCTGTGCTGGTTCTTGTAATTGTAATAACTTCCAGAATCATCTGGTGCATTCAGTACGACGTGTTTACCGTCTAATGCACCACAGCAACCGGGAAAGTTTTTTTTTTTTTTTTTTTTTTATTAGAAATTGGTTAGCGTTTGACTACACCCTGCCTGATGTTAAGCATCGGAATAGCCTAGGATGGAGCACGCTTACCTAGAAGGAACCGGTTTACTCTTGACTCATTTTTGACTGTATCCTTCTTCAATTTTGAATCGACAGTGGAGGATCGTGACTGGCTTACCTTGCAAACTGAAAACTTTTCCTATTGTAGCTCATTATATGAGCAAGCACTAAATAGGATTAGGGAATTATAACTAAAATTAAACAGTGCTTTTACAAAATTAAAATCATTGGAAAGTCATAGGGAATGTTCTTTGATAGCGGTGAACCAAAGTCTGCATGAGGAACTTATTCAATCTTGTGGTTATAGTGAGTCAGAGCACCATAATATAAATTCTACATTGTCAAATACTCTGCCTAGAAATGATTTAATTACTAATTATTCTAATATTAATTACTTAAGCCATAATTAAATAAAAAAATACATAAAAACTAAGAAATTATTAAAAAAATACAAAACATTGAACATTAAACTATTTAAAATATTTTGTTAAAAGCTTAGGGTGGATAAATTAAAAAATGAACGCTGTGCACTTTTAAGCAAACTAAATAATTATGCAATTAAACTTGAGGATAGTAAAAAAAATTATGAATTTGACACACAAAAGTTACTTTTAAATATAAAGAACCTTGAGGCAGACTTAGGGTGTATATATAATAAATATAAAGTGTCAAAAAGTTAAATTCAAGATTTATTAGGAGAATCAGTTCAACAGAATTGTTTACAAAATATATCTACAAACAATATTAAAATAAACAATAAGACAATAACCTGCAACTTACCTCAACCAGTGGATACTTGTATAACATCATTATCAAGTACCTCTTACAGTGATAATATAAATATTAATAATAATTACACCCTACAAAGACATTATATCATATTCACAGATAAGATGGGTAAGGGTTTTGGTTCGCTGCTAGGAAACAACCCTAGCTACAGATAGAGTAATTTCTGTTTCCCAGGAGCAAAGGCAAACTATAGGGACATAGTCTATAGACTAATAAATAAAAGTTATTGTAATAAAACTAATATAACTTTACTTGTAGGAAATTGTCAAAACTTGAATAAGAAAGATATAACTGATGTAACTGACTTCCATGTTACAGTTGAACTGTGGAGGTATAATATTGTGTGCCTTCCCATACTTAAAACTCACATACATAAATTGAATAGGCACATACAGTTCCTAACAAGTCATTATAATGACAAATTCATATTTTTTGACACAAACTGTTTCACTAACAGTTACATATGTAAGTTGACTAGAGATAGTGTAGTCATCTCAAAATTATTTTTACATGACTTTGCTACACAGTTAGCATATTGTATATACACAGTCATATGTAATATGACAAATTTTACAATTAGTAATAATACTAAGATCAATTTAGTCAGTAATTTAAACCAATAAGTGTGACAAAAGAGAAGCATATTAGGTATTTAACCTTAACACACCAAAATATAAACCGCTTCTCTGGCAAATTATTAGATATTGAACTTTTTTGTGAGAAATATAACCCAGACTTTATGTGTTTTACTGAGGCATGGTCGAAGGCACACAAGATGGGGTTCGGTGTGAATGGTTTAAGGGTTGCCAGCTCGTTCAATAGGGTATCGGCAGAGGGTGGGGGGGCACTGATACTAGTTAGAGACAATATTATTTTTAAAGAACGTAAAGATATATCGCAACTAGTGATGTAATGGATATTCGCATTCGCATTCGCGAATATCCGCGTATTTTTTAATATTCGCATTCGCATTCGCAAAAATTATGCGAATATTTAGCGAATGTTTTTAATAATCAAAAAGGAAATTATTATATGCATGCATATGAAATAATAATACAATAGATAACACTTGCATATTTTTATTAAATCATACTTCTACATTCTAAATTAAAGCCTCATTTATGAAAAAAGAACTTCAGAGATCTTATCAAATCTAAAATTAATCAGCCTTGTAATGCAAACCTTACATAGTTGTAACTATGTAAGGTTTGCATTGCAATTAACATTTTTAGCATAACATATTGTAAAATAAGTCCAAACTTCGCTGATGTGTGCTTTACTCATGTTTTTATGCCACTTTGTCCCTTAAATATCAGTTAATAACATAAAAAATAACATAAAACTAACCTCAAAACAAAACAAAACAAAACTTTTAGAATGAACTTTCTGTGACTAAATTCATTCAATTAACCAACCAATATCGGCTCGGCTATGTTCAATTTAAACATGGTTGACACGAAACGTCAAACCTGTCAAACATATAACACGCGCTTTTTTTGAAATTTTAAAATATTCGCATTCGCGAATGTTAAAGATAAATATTCGCAATCGCATTCGCATTCGCGAATGTGAAAAATCCAGCATTCGTTACATTACTAATCTCAACTATCCGTTGAAAGAGTGTGTGAAGCTGCATGCATAGAAACTAAAATGTATGTAATACTTTGTGTGTATAGACCCCCATTGTAGTATAATATGTCGGTATATTGAAATAACATAATGTCAATATGTCTGAGGGTGTTTGTATAATAAATCAGTATTCAACCAACTGACGTGTGTTTCACTACATGGTGACAGCGGTGTACTTTTATATAAATATTTGAGCGTTATAACGAACTCAAATCAGTTTTATAGTTATTTTTATTAAAATTACAACCCACAAAACATGGAACACGCGCGTCCTCCAGCGGAATTATCATTCGACGGTGCCGGTGGCGGTCCGGCTGCGCGGTCCGACGCGTGGCGCAAATGGCGGAAACAGTTCGAGGTGTTTCTCAAAGCCTCTATAATAATAATAATAATAAAAATTTATTTCAGACCATTAGTCCATAAACAAAGCTGCATGCATAGAAACTAAAATGTATGTAACACTTTGTGTGTATAGACCCCCATTGTAGTATAATATGTCGGTATATTGAAATAACATAATGTCAATATGTCTGAGGGTGTTTGTATAATAAATCAGTATTCAACCAACTGACGTGTGTTTCACTACATGGTGACAACGGTGTACTTTTATTTAAATATTTGAGCGTTATAACGAACTCAAATCAGTTTTATAGTTATTTTTATTAAAATTGTAACCCACAAAACATGGAACACGCGCGTCCTCCAGCGGAATTATCATTCGATGGTGCCGGTGGCGGTCCGGCTGCGCGGTCCGACGCGTGGCGCAAATGGCGGAAACAGTTCGAGGTGTTTCTGAAAGCCTCTATAATAATAATAATAATAAAAATTTATTTCACACCATTAGTCCATAAACAAACACACATTAAACATTTTTATACACAAAACATCAATACATACATGAAAACACATAACAACTTATTTTAAATACTATATATATAGTCAGAATATACTTGGTTTTAAAGGTTCTATTGTTTTAGGTTTAATTAATCAAGTTAATGCAATAAATATTGAACAGTACTCTGATTTGTTTAATGGTTTAGGGAAATTACCTGGTAAATACAGTATAGTGGTTAGTAAAAATATACAACCAGTAGTTTGCCCCACTAGAAAAAATCCTTTTGGACTCAAGAGTAAATTAAGGGAGGAACTAAGTAGAATGGAAGGGTTAGGTGTTGTTAGGAAGGTAACACAAACTCAAACTCAAAATATTTTATTGCAAACCATAATGTACAGTGATGGTATATCAAAATCATTTTAGAAACAATTATGGACCCTGTTGGGCACAGCAACATAATGTGGATAGATGAGAGGAAGACGCTTTTGTTGTTTCTATATTATTTTTCAGGTATAATAACAAATTATATGTAGGTATGTATTGAATCTAAATATAATATGAATAAATAGGTATTATATTTATAGGCATTAAGTATTAATAAGTATTATATTTATAGGCATTAGATATTTTTATATTATAGACATTATATATTTTATTCATATTTTAGTGTATTTAATCTAAATTATGTATTTATAGTAGGCATTAGTCATTTTAATAATATTAATTTGTACTTATTTAATCTGGATATGTATTTAATGTAAATAGGCTTTGTATATTATGTAGTATATATTTATTTTATTTGTATTTATTATATGTATTATCAATTAAATATTCATTTAATGAGTAATAAAATTTTTCTGTTAAGAAGTTTTTTAAGTTGTGTAACACACCTAATAAAAATATCATCAATATATTACTTACGCCATCTACGTAAGGACCTATTAATTACTAATCAACTTAGTTTAACTGTGGATCATTACGTTAACGACGTAAGCTTTCATCTTTCCAACTAGTTCCTGTGTTTTGAACTAGATGGCGCTGCTCAAGTGACGTCATAAATTAAAAGTCGCTGTTAAGATTTTCCAAAAGTTAATGACCTCCGTAGGAGCACGCGCTGTTTGTTAATCGGCCTCAGGTTGCATCTCGATAACTACGTCCTACTTGGAATAGTTTTTTCGAGACTACTTTGAGTGTAGATACGGGATTTAAGTGACTTCCTCCCCTTTCGACCTACTTGGTCTTTGGGTGCTAAGTCGATTGAATACTGGAACGAAAAGTTACGCTTTTGTATAATAAACGCCGTACAAGATCTTCCCACCGCCTTTTCTTGCTGATCCCCTGCAACCCGGAAGAACCCCAGCTACAATTCTGGCGACCAACGGTGGGCCCGAACAGCAGCACGGTAAAGCAAGATACGTCACGCGCACGGGTAGAATTGCTACGATAGCAGCGCATCGCAAGAGCACCAAGATGTCTGTCAATTTGACCGAAGAACAGTTCCAGACCCTTTTGGCTAGACTGTCGCCACAGAAACACGGTACCTTTGCTACCTGTACAGCAGAATTCGACGGCAGCAAGAATTCACAAGTGGTGGAAGCTTTTTTGGCAGCAGCGACCGTCTTCAAGCAAATTGAAAATATTCCTGATGCGGAAGCCCTTACAGGGGTGCCCTTATTGCTGAAAAAGGAAGCTGCAATATGGTGGCAAGGCGTGAAGGAACAAGTGACGACTTGGCAAGATTTTCAAGATCGGCTACGGTACGCATTTGCTCCTAGGAAACCAGCATATGTCTTGTACCAGGAAATCGTCGAGGAAAAACAGGATTGCCACACATCCGCTAAGAGCTTTATAGCCCACAAGCGCATGCTGTTTGCCCAACTGCCAGATCCAAAACAGCCCGAATGCCACCAGCTGGACATGGTATACGGACAACTCAGTGGCCGTATCCGAGATAGGGTTCCTCGCAAATCGATTGCAACCTTCGACCAACTTTTAGAGGCAGCCCGGGGGATTGAGCAGATGTGGTTAGACCAATCGCAGAGCCTGATTCCACCCAAACAAGAGGAAAAAGTTAAACCTGTTGCGCCCAAGAGGAAGAAATGTGGCTTCTGTCACTTTAATGGCCACACAACAGAGGAGTGTAGAAAGTTAAAGAAGAAACAGGAGGAATTTGGGATTCAGGAACGTGCAAGCCCTTCGCATACAAAAGCGGTAGTGACAACAGCAGTGCAAGTTCCATCTCCTTCAGCGCCGAAACTGCACTGTTATGGGTGTGGTGCACCAGGTGTGGTCCGCAGTAGCTGCCATACGTGTGCGGCAAAGAGAAGACCGACGCCAGTGTCAGATATAAGTTTCTGCGCCCTGAACATCCGTACTGACGTCAGAAACCGACCGTTACTTTTTATAGAGGTTGGGGGTGTTAAGGGGTCGGCCTACGTAGATACTTGTGCCAAAACGAGTGTCGCCTCGTATCATCTTTATAAGCAATTAATTGACAAAGGTCACAAGTTTTATGAAGAAGGCGTACGCCTTACACTAGCTGACGGAATAGGCAGACATCAACGAGTCTTGAAGACTACGGTACCCGTCAAGCTAGAGCATCGCGTAATCCCGACCACTTTCATCGTCCTTCCGGAGTCAAGAGACAATCAAACGCTACTTGGAGTCGGATTCATTCAGGACGCCAAAATGGTACTGAACCTTCCACAATTCACATGGGAGTTCGCGGATGACCCAACTCGGTATGAATTATATGAGGAAGATTACGTGAACTTTACCGACTCCGGTAACAGCGCAGTACATGTCAAGCGGGTACTGAGTGCTACGCTGCCAACTGGGACGGCTTCCATACCGTGCTCACGCGCCACAACGAGATATAAACTTGTTCCGCTCGACTTAAGCCCGATAAAGAAACCCAAGACCGTCTTCGATGGATACTCACCCCGTTTCGAGGAATATATGATGAGGGATGCTGAAAAGATGGTCCAAGAAGCAGAAGTAACATTATCTCCTCACTCTAAAGGACTGTTTCCAAGCCATCCCAATACGGAACGAGACTCCAGCCCTAGCGTCGATTCAATAATCGATTTATGTATGGTAGGTCTCTCCAAGGATCAAGAAAACCAACTAAATAAAATTCTATTAGAGTATCAAGATGTTTTCATTGATAACGATAAACCTTCTTCGCTTGGCTATTTTCGTTGTTTGTATGTGTTATGTGTGTACATAAATAAATAAATAAAAAAATAAAAATAAAGAACGATATTCCTATATCAGTACCTCCTTACAGACTTTCACCAGCAAAAAAAGAAGTTCTGAAGAGAGAAATAGACAAAATGCTGGCAAAGAATATTATCGTCATACATCACTGGCAACACTGCCTTACATCTGATCGGTTGTCAAAAAATTTGTTCTGTAGATTTTAATTGTATTTAAATAAAAATTAATCGTACTTTAAATAACTAAACCAATAAAAAGTGTAGTGGATATAATATTTATCATATAAATAAAGTATTCGCGGTTAATAAAGCCATAAGCCACTGTATTGTGCCGCTTAAATATCAGCTGTCACGGGCGAGGTCAACGACTTTCGATTCAAACTTGGATTTAGCAAATCATCATTCCCGGCGAGTATTTACTATATTATTATCTAAAACTCATTACATACAACATATTATACACTGTTCACGTTGTGAATAACGTCCAGTTACACACACGGCCAGTGTTAGCCTCTTCTCACTTGACAATACCTAAGTGGAAGTGAGATTGATCGATAAACAATAGGCTACATACAATTAACACTACAAAAACTCATGCCATCTGTTAGTACTCAATAGATAATTTGAAAAACTCGCTATTTCTTGGAGTAAACATTGAAACTAAATTATAAATTCAAACTTTTCATTACCCTCTTTAAAAAAAATTAAATAAAGAAATATTTGTATTTGTATTGATGTGTTAAAAGGTTTAAACAGAATAAATACTATATATCTATACATTCTGTGCCTATTCTTGTAACTAAATTATCAAAAAAATACCTATCTTTCACACTACTTTCTTAAATTTTTCCCTCTAAGACTTCTGTTGTTTACTGTTTGTTGGCTTCTTTCTCTGTCCGTTCCATTTTCATTTTCCAGTTCAACCTCACATCTTGTCACTATGCAGACCCGTAAGGCCGCAGCTCAAGCAGCCCAGGAGACGGCCGAGCAAAATTTAAGAGTTACTGAGCAAAAATTAAAACTGGCTCTCAAGGATCTTCAAGACCAAAAAGATCAATACCACCAACTGCTGAGTGAACAAGAAGAGAATGAGGTTGAAGTAAAAAAGGTCATTGACATGAACACATCACTAAAAAGAGAATTAGTGGAACTCCACTTAAAATTTGAGTCAACAGTTGAAGACCGTGACCGGCTTACACTACAAACAGAAAACTTTTCTCATTGTAGCTTATTATATGAACAAGCACTGAATAGGATTAGGGAATTAGAATGTGAATTAAACAGTGCTTTCACAAAATTAAAAACACTAGAAGGTCAAATGGAATGTTACCCGTTAGCAGTGAACCAAACTCTTCATGAAGAGCTTAGTCAATTTTGTGGTTATGGTAGTTCAGAGCATAATAAAAATTCAACAATGACAAATGCACTGACTAGCAATAACTTAGGTACACAATATTCTGATGTTAACTTCTTAAGCCACAATAAAATAAAAAAATACATTAAAACTAAGAAATTATTAAAAAAATACAAAACTTTGAATATTAAACATAAATATTTTGTAAAAAGCCTAGGGTGGATTTCTCTGGATAAATTGAAAAGTGAACGCTGTGCTCTTTTAAGTAAATTAAATAATTATGCAATTAAACTTGAGGACAGTAAAAAAATTTATGAATTTGACACTCAAAAGTTACTTTTAAATATAAAGAACCTTGAGGCAGACTTAGGGTGTATATATAATAAATATAAAATGTCAAAAAGTAAAATTCAAGATTTAGTAAGAGAATCAGTTCAACAGAATTGTTTACAAAATATATCTACAGACAATATTGAAATAAATAATAAAACAATAACCTGCAACTTACCTCAACCAGTGGATACTTGTATAACTTCATTATCAAGTACCTCTTACAGTGATAATATAAATATTAATAATAATAACACCCTATTAAGACATAATATCTTATTCACAGATAAGACAGGTAAGGGTTTTGGTTCGCTGCTAGGAAACAACCCTAGCTACACACAGAGTAATTTCTGTTTCCCAGGAGCAAACTATAGGGACATAGTACATAGACTAATAAATAAAACTTATTGTAATAAAACTTATATAACTTTACTTGTAGGAAATTGTCAAAACTTGAATAAGAAAGATATTACTGATTGTTTTACCTCCATGTTACAGTTAAACTGTGGAGGTATAATATTGTGTGCCTTCCCATACTTAGGTAATGTACCAAAAGAGGTTAATAAACACATACATAAATTAAATAGCCACATACAGTTCCTAACAAGTCATTATAATGACAAATTCATATTTTTTGACACAAACTGTTTCACTAACAGTTATATATGTAAGTTGACTAGAGATAGTGTAGTTATCTCAAAATTATTTTTACATGACTTTGCTACACAGTTAGCATATTGTATATACACAGTCATATGTAATATGACAAATTTTACAATTAGTAATAATACTAAGATCAATTTAGTCAGTAATTTAAACCAATAAGTGTGACAAAAGAGAAGCATATTAGGTATTTAACCTTAACACACCAAAATATAAACCGCTTCTCTGGCAAAATATTAGATATTGAACTTTTTTGTGAGAAATATAACCCAGACTTTATGTGTTTTACTGAGACATGGTTGAAGGCACACAAGATGGGGTTCGGTGTGAATGGTTTTAGGGTTGCCAGCTCGTTCAATAGGGTGTCAGCAGAGGGTGGGGGGACACTGATACTAGTTAAAGACAATATTATTTTTAAAGAACGTAAAGATATTTCTCAACTCTCCGTTGAAAGAGTGTGTGAAGCTGCATGCATAGAAACTAAAATGTACTTAATACTTTGTGTGTATAGACCCCCATCATCTGACTTATTGTTATTCTTGTCCACAATGGAAGACATTCTTAAGAAGTTTAAAAGTAACAAAAAAATAGTTATCTGTGGGGATTTTAATATAAATATATTGGGACAATCAAATGAAAAATGTAGTTTTATATCTTTGTTTACTTCTTTTAATTTATATTGTTTATTTGATGAACCAACTAGGATTACACCATCAACAGCCACTTGCATAGATAACATAATTACTAATTTTGAAGTAGAGGAAAAGTCCTTAATTACTGGGGTCCGCTCTGATCATAAATGCCAATTGGTAAAATTTTGTGATTCCATTGTAAAAGAAAATATTAAAATTAGGATAAGACCTTTGACCCAAAATAATTTAGAAACATTTAGTAAAAATGTGAATGCTGCACTATATTCATTAAACTATAATTATGAAAATCCAAATGATATGTACAGCATGTTGCTTCATAAACTTTGTGAAGAATTCAATAAAGAATGCAAAGTAAAATATAGAAATGTAGATTTTAAAATAAAATTTAGTATGTGGGCAACAAATAGTATTCGCAAATGTAGGGACAAGTTATATGAGTTATATGACATGAGGTCCTTTACACCTGATCCCAATTTTAGAAATTATGTCAGTAAATACTCAAAAATATTTAGAAACGTGTGTGCTCAAGCTAGAGCTGCCTACATTAGCGAAAAAATTTCTACTTCTGATAATAAAATAAAAGCAACCTGGCAAATGATCAATAAGGAAACTGGTAAAAATAGGACTAACGATGGATCAGTAACATTAAATATAAATAATAAATTAGTTTCGGATAAACTCGCTGTCGCTGAGTTTTTCAATAAATACTTTACGGATATACCCCTTGAAACGACTAAATGTCTCTCCTCATCAACGAAAATGGCTGACGAACTGTTGAGGAAAAATGTTACTTTAGATGTGTCTCAGTTTTGCTTTAAATTTATAGATCCGGTAGATATTATAAAAGTCTTTAAAACTATCAAGCAAAAAAGCACTGAAGATATATGGGGAATGTCAACCAAAGCAATAAACTCAATAATTGACAGTATTGCCCCAATTCTAGCAGATATTTTTAATACTTGTTTAAGAGATGGAATATTTCCTGACCTAATGAAAATAAGCAAGGTTGTTCCCATTTTTAAAGCAGGCTGTTCATATAATGCTTCAAATTATAGGCCAATTTCCATACTGCCAGCGCTAAGTAAAATATTTGAAAAAATAATATTGAATCAAATGCTGGCATACTTTAACTTAAATAATTTTTTGAACAACAAACAATTTGGGTTCACGAAAGGCCAATCTACTCAAGATGCCGGTTCCAGTCTAATAGAATCTATATTTAAAGCTTGGGAGAGATCGCAGGATGCATTAGGTATTTTCTGCGACCTTTCGAAGGCGTTTGATTGCGTTGATCATAACACGCTTATTATGAAACTAAAATACTACGGATTCACTGACTCAGCAGTTGATCTTGTAACATCATATTTAACAGATAGAGAACAGAAAGTATCTACTGATAATATAACTTCTGAAAGTTCTACTGTCAAAATAGGAGTTCCACAGGGGTCTGTCCTGGGTCCATTTTTATTCCTAATATATATTAATGATCTTCCAAATGTGGTCAAGAATGAGTGCGATATCGTTTTATTTGCAGATGACACGTCTCTTATATTTAATGTAAACAGAAAAGATAAAAGTGTTACGGAGTTAAATCGCACACTCACCTTAATATCGGAATGGTTCTCCGCCAATAATCTTCTTCTTAATGCAAGTAAAACTAAATGTATTAGATTTTCATTACCAAATGTGTCAAATAGCATTCCTAATGTTGAACTAAATGGGGAGCTATTAAACTTAACTCCATCAACAATATTTTTAGGAATTACTCTGGACTCCAAGTTGCAATGGGGACCACACATTGAAAGACTAGCTGACAAACTTAGCTCTGCATCATATGCAGTCTGGAAAATCCGACAAATGACTGATGTAGAAACAGCTAGGTTAGTTTACTTTGCTTACTTTCATAGTGTAATGTCATATGGGATCCTACTATGGGGATCGGCCGCAGATATCCAAACTATTTTTATATTACAAAAAAGAGCAATCCGAGGTATTTATAAAAAAGGAAGTCGCGATTCTCTTCGTAATCTATTTAAAGAAATAAATATACCTACTGTACCTTCTGAATATATATACCAAAATATAGTTTACGCCCGTAAAAATATGAATAAATTCATCAAGAAGAAGGACGTTCATAATTTTAATACTAGAAACAAAGATAAGCTCATTACACCTTTTTACAGAGTATCTAAGACAAGTAAATCATTTCTAGGAAATTGTATAAGATTCTATAATAAACTTCCTTTAAATGTGACAGCTTTGCCGGACCATAAATTCAAAAAATATGTAAAAAAGGTCCTTATGACTCGAGGTTATTACAATATCAAAGAGTACATGGATGATGGAGATGTTTGGCGGATGAGTCCATCGGTTACATTGCGGCAGACTGGCACCTTTTAGCTATCACACCGAATTTGCAACTAAATTAAAAGTCTATGCTATGTAATTTATAAATTTGTAAATGTTAATCTATATGTAAGACAACTGATCAGACTGCAGGTATGTACCAAAAGTAAAAAAAAAAATATGTAAATCTGGAGGAGTGCTCCCTATACTCGATACTTACTTGAAACTTTCATTGTTTCCGTAGCAATTTCGTGCTGCGAGTACCTACTTATCGATGTATGGGGATCACTAACCTAGATACTAAAAATGTCTTTAAAATATGTACAAATGATTAATCAAAGACTTTAAAAGATGACAAAAAGAATGATCTCGGAGTTTCTTATAGTCTTTCTTCTCCGGGTGTCACAACGTAGGTAGATAGAGAAAGACTCGTAGGAAGCTAGGATAGGGTCCGGTCGTCCTTGCAAGGCGAGGCTCGCGACGCGTTCTATGCTTCTGACCTAATCCCAGCCCGCGCTGGTTGATTCTAATTATATTTATAATACGCGACTTTCACATGTCACATTGGTAGATTTAAATTCTATTTAATAACATTACTGTTGAAATGTATAAGTACTAATTAATTAGTCAAGATTTTTTTTTTTTGTCTTTGTATATTTTTATCATTGTATTTGACTTATAATAAGTACGATCGATTCGTCTACATTATCAATAAACGTTTTCATTTTCATTTTCATTCATTTTCATTTTCATTTTCATTTTCATTTTCATCGTACCTTGTTCATCACCATGGGCTTCCCCTGTTGTTTTAGTACCGAAGCCTAATGGAGAGGTTCGAGTGTGTATTGATTATCGCCGTCTGAATGCTATTACTGTAGCAGATACTTATCCAATCCCTCGGATAGATGACCTGCTGCACTCAGCAAAACCAACACCCTATATGACGTCGCTTGACTTAAAATCCGGGTATTGGCAAGTCAAATTAAGAGAGGTGGACGAGGATAAGACAGCATTCATTACTCCATTTGGAATCTACAAATTCAAGAGAATGCCCTTTGGTTTATGTAACGCTGCAGCTACTTTTCAGCGTCTGATTGATCGATTCCGAGTTAACCTGGAACACGTAACCATGCTGGCATATTTGGATGATTTGATATTTTTTTCGGGCTCTTTTGAGGGTCACCTCTCCGACCTAAAGGATATACTGGGTAAAATGAGAGAATTTAATTTAACTGTGAACATAGATAAATGTAAATTCTTCTGTTCCTCTATTAAATACCTGGGACACATCATAACGCCCGAAGGCCTAAAACCTGATTCAGAAAAGACACAAGCAATTTTGGACAGATCTACTCCCAAGAATCTCCAGCAACTGATATCCTTTTTACAAATGTGCTCCTGGTATCGTCGATTTATTAGTAATTTCTCAGCCATTGCACAACCCCTCACAAAACTAACGAAGAAAAAGGTTGCCTGGATGTGGAGTACAGAACAAGATAACGCATATAGGATGCTAAAGCAAAAATTGAGTACCACTCCTGTTTTGCGCCAAGCAGATGTAACCAAACCTTTTGTTTTGAAAACGGATGCCAGTAACTATGCACTCGGAGCAGTTCTGGTCCAGGGGGAGAAGGATGACGAACACCCGGTTGAGTATGCAAGTAGACTGCTCACCTCGGCAGAGAGAAATTATTCCACTACCGAGAAAGAGGCTTTAGCTAAAGTCTGGGCCTTAAACAAATTCCGTTCATACATTGAAGGAACGCCAATCACGGTGATTACAGATCATCAAGCTTTGAAATGGCTTTTAAATTTAAAATCACCTACCGGTCGTTTAGCCAGATGGGCATTGCAGATTCAGTCGTATAACCTAAGTATTTTCTATCAACCTGGGAGATTAAACTCCGTCGCTGATGCTTTGTCGAGACCACCTTGCTGTGAGGATACTCCTAGCTGCAACATCTGTTCAGTAATAGTAGATATGCCTACCAGGAGCCCAACAGAGATTCGTAAAGAACAAGGAAAAGACAGTAAGCTACAAAACATCATAAATAGTCTTGAAGAAACGAAAAGGACCGAGGATGCTGCTTATTGGAGTAACAAAGGTTACCTAATGAATAATGGAATGCTGTATCGCTTACATCCTGATTCTGAGGTCGACGATGCTCAGTTGGTAGTGCCTGAACATGAATGGGCAAATGTTCTTAGTGCTTATCATGATGATCCTTTAGCAGGCCACTATGGAACGGACAAAACTTATAAAAAAATTGGCAATAGGTATTATTGGAGTGGCATGCGAAAATATATTGCGAGTTACGTAAAGAATTGTTTGGAATGTCAACGCTATAAGCCCTCTAATCAGAAACCCGCAGGTTTGCTTCAAACTACTGCTATGAACCAGCGCTTTGAGGTTGTGTCGTTTGATTTATTTGGTCCTCTTCCAGAAACTGAGGATGGAAAGACATGGATTCTGATTGTGGAAGACATGGCCTCTAGATGGGTTGAACTTTTCGCTCTTAACACTGCTTCAGCAGAAAACTGTGCCATGACCCTTATAAATGAAGTTTTCTTAAGATATGGAGTACCAAGAAGATTAATAAGTGATAATGGCACTCAGTTTGTGAGTAATGTTATGCAACAAGTAACCTACAGCCTAAAAATAAAGCATCAATACACTCCATTGTATCATCCTGAAACAAACCCGGTGGAACGCCGGAATCGAGATTTAAAAACACAGCTGGCTATTTTGATACAAGGAGAGCCCCATACCCAGTGGTCAAAACTTTTACCCGGGATCAGATTTGCTATGAATAGCGCTAGCTCCTTGGCTACGAGTCAAACGCCAGCATTCTTAACATTTGGTAGAGAATTAAGATCTCCCTGTGATAACGAGATTGATTTCCGAAATATACTCGTCTCTGAAAACCTTATACCCGAAATAACTCCAAAACTTAGAGATCTTGCTGACGCTTTGGTAAAAGCCAGAGAAGTACAGGAAATGAAGGAAGAGGTTCGGAAAGCATATGTGGACCAACACAGACGACCTCATCCGCAATATAAGCCAGGAGACCTAGTTCTTATTAACCTACATCCTGTTAGTAAAGGAACACAGGGCATCACCGCTAAATTTGCACCTCGAAGAGATGGACCATATGTAATTTTAGAACAACATGGTCCTGCCTCTTTTAAAGTAGCCACTCTGGATAGACCTGATATACCGATCGGTCTTTACCATTCATCAGCTCTGACTGCCTTCAAAAGTAAAACTTCGGATACAGTTCCAGTGCCTGTGCTACCTCTTAGAAGAAGAGGTCGGCCTAGGAAGCCAGTTGTCGCTTCTGCGACACCACTCGAGATGAAAAGAGGACGTGGACGTCCAAGGAAACAATAATACCACTTACCAGTTCCTCTCGCCGAGTCGCCTTCGGGAACTGAGGGGGAGATTGTAACACACCTAATAAAAATATCATCAATATATTACTTACGCCATCTACGTAAGGACCTATTAATTACTAATCAACTTAGTTTAACTGTGGATCATTACGTTAACGACGTAAGCTTTCATCTTTCCAACTAGTTCCTGTGTTTTGAACTAGATGGCGCTGCTCAAGTGACGTCATAAATTAAAAGTCGCTGTTAAGATTTTCCAAAGGTTAATGACCTCCGTAGGAGCACGCGCTGTTTGTTAATCGGCCTCAGGTTGCATCTCGATAACTACGTCCTACTTGGAATAGTTTTTTCGAGACTACTTTGAGTGTAGATACGGGATTTAAGTGACTTCCTCCCCTTTCGACCTACTTGGTCTTTGGGTGCTAAGTCGATTGAATACTGGAACGAAAAGTTACGCTTTTGTATAATAAACGCCGTACAAGATCTTCCCACCGCCTTTTCTTGCTGATCCCCTGCAACCCGGAAGAACCCCAGCTACAGTTGTTAATAAATTTATTTGAATTATTTTCTTCCCTAATATGGTTTGGCAGCTTCTTATATATTTTAATAGTCATGACTAAAGCGCTAGAGGAATGTATGCGTAGTGTTGATCTTGGTAGATTCAGTCTATTTTTGTTTCGGAATGTATACTTTGTTTCCTTTTCACCTCGTGTGGTGTAAAATTCGGGGTACTTCCTGGCAAATTTACATACTTCTAGAATGTAGATACTGGTAAGAGTGAGTATTTTATGTTTTTGAAAATGTGGTTTACAAGAGTCGGTTTGTTCAATATTTGCTATTATACGGCTTAGCTTTTTTTGCAATGTAAACAGAGTAGGAGCATGAGTACTATTTCCCCATAGAATAGGGCATGTGCATAATAGGTGACAAGTGCAGTATGAAGGTCAGTTGTTTTTTTGTCTCATATAAAGCATAAGAAAATTTGGAAAGTCTCATTCTTGAAAAATAAAAAAAATGAAAGAGTGTTTATTCTCATAACTTATGCATGCTTACAAATGTTTAATACTTCTGCCAAACTGCAGAGCAGTTTGTTGGCAGACGTAGCTCCCGGTTTCCACAGAAAAATATTAATTAACATATTTTATAACACTTCTTCATAATTAATTTAAATAATAATCAAAATTAAAGTAAGTGAAAAACATAATTAAATAATAAGTAAAAATTAAAATATATTAAAGTACAATTAATTTTAATATGTATGTGTGATTTCCAATTTAAATGGGTGTCAATAGTTAGGCCAAGGAGATTAAATTCGTTAACTTGTTCTAAAATTATAAACTCACATAATTGTGTGACTCACTTAATTCGGAGATACAACGTTTGGACTCTTACACAGCGTTATAGGAGTAAAATCCAATACATTAAAATGAACCCTATGGTATGGTAATAAAGCTTCTTTTTGTACACAAATTTTTGTTAAGATCGTGCGAGTGAGATAGTAACAATCACGGGATTTGTCATTGCGCCTGCCATGTTTGACGTTTCACCGGTAGCGTGCGATGTGCTGTCATTATTTAATTCATTTTAAATAGAAAAGGTGAGTGTAAGTTCATGATACTTTGACAATTAGTTGTTAAAAACATATACTTGTTGATACCGTTATAGGTTTTAGTAATTTTTCATCTATTTTTGCATAATACCTTATTTCCTGGGTTCAAAAAGTTAACGATTCTCAAGATTGCAACGCAAAACAGTGTCACCGAATTAACCAAGCAAACTTTTATTGTTTTCAATTCGTGTATTAATAATTGTTGTCAGTACGTGTACGTTAGTAGTTTAAGTCATAAAATATTTATTTTTACTAAGGTAAAAAACTAGGATCGCGTTCAAGCATTTTAAAAAAGTCCGTTATTTTTTTTATCACATAATTAAGTCAGTTATTTTTTTATTTTAGACGGCATGGAGGAAGGCAAAAATAAAAATAGAAAATATAATGAAACAACCCTTACATCCGCAATTAAAAGTGTTCTGCTGTCAAAAATGAGTCTGTACAGGGCATCAAAAGAATATAAAGTGCCATGGAGTACTTTAAAGGTCAATGTTGAAAGGGTAAAAGAAGAACGCAAGCAGGGCATAACACAAATTAAAATGCTCAAGGTTGGTAGACCATTTTCTTTGTCAGCAAATTTAGAACAAAGTTTATTGTCATACATTATACAAATGCAAGAACTTGGATTTGGTCTTACTGTCAACCAAATCCGGCAAATCGCTTTTTCGCTCGCTGAGACAGCCGAATTCAAGCATAACTTCAACACCAACAAAAAATGTGCAGGATGGAATTGGTGGGTAGGCTTCAAAGAACGTTATGGGTTAAGTTTAAGAACTCCCGAAAACCTTTCATCTGGCCGTGCTATTTGTTCAAATCCTGCAATAATAGCTGACTTTTATGAAAAATTAGAAGCAACATTAGTTGCACATAACTTGATGAATTGTCCAGAGAGGATTTGGAATTGTGACGAAACAGGTCTTATGTATGTCAACAAACCTTCTAAGATTGTAACTAAAGTAGGCAAAAAATACGTTTACAATAGAACGCATGCTGAAAAAGGCACTACAACCACCGTGCTAGCTTGTGTTAATGCAGCTGGGAATTTTATTCCCCCTTTAGTGATTTTCAAAGGAGTAAGAAATATTCCGGAACTATCGAATGGTTCTCTGCCAAACAGTTTAACCCGACTGTCACCAAAGGGCTGGATAAATGCAGATTTATTCTTTGAATGGCTTAAGTTTTTCGATCAAAATATTCCTCCAGCAAGACCCGTATTTTTAATTATGGATTCACATGCAAGTCATATAAGTCCAAAAGTGCTTGAGTATGCTAAATCCCACCAGATAATATTGTTTACAATGCCTGCTCACACCAGCCATATTTTACAACCACTGGATGTGGGAGTGTTTCGGCCACTTAAAGCGGCATGGAGAGCAGAGTTACAAAATTATAAAATACAACATCCCAGCTTAGTACCCACAAGATATGATTTCCACAAATATCTAACACCGGTCTATGAAAAATGTTTCACACCAACCAATATTCGAGCAGGATTTAGTAAAGCTGGAATCTATCCATTAAATAAAAATGCTGTATGCCCAGACGCTATTGCACCTTCCATGTTATCCGATCAACCTGTAATTACTGGACAAGAGTCAATGGAAGAAATAACTATCGGTATTGACTACGATGATGAAATTCCTCACTCTGGAATACATAATGACCCTCTGTGTGACGGAGAAGTCAATGAAAATGACGAACCTTCGATCTCAAGTACTAGTCTTCTTGAAAAATCTCAAACACAGAATGATGAGCCTCCTGTTTTACAAATGGAATGCGAGTTAGAACCAATTACCAATACTGAACAAAACATTTTAACCACCGAAGACGTATCAAGACTTCAAAACAAAAATAAAATAATTATACATGACATATTAACACTACCAAAGTGGAAACCGAATACCAAAACACAAAAAAAGAGAACCGTTCCCAAAGCTCAGTGTTTAACACCGGTTGCCACAACATCATCTGCAACCGTATCTGTAAGACATGTCAAAAAAGAAGATAAACGGCGGCAGTTATCCCTTCAGCACATTAATAAACCAAAATCACGAAGACAAACAAATGAAAATGTCAAACAATCTTCTCAATCATCAAGGGGATCAAAATCTTCCATCTCGAATGATGATTGGATTTGCAGTACGTGCAATGGGTTATACTCACAAGATGTTAAGTTACAAAATGGAGCCGACTGGATAACATGCTCGTTCTGTACTAATCCTTATCATACCCATTGCCAAAGTCAAATTATAAATGACAACCAAGAAATTTTTATGTGTGATGGTTGTAGTATTGACGAGTCCAGTGGTGAAGAGTAAAAAACAATTATAAAGTCCAATATTGTTTTTTTATTTTTCCCCACTTTTGATAGTTTCTTGTTGATTAATAAATACATAATTATTAAGTTCAATATGTTTATATTTTTGATTAGTTTTATTTTTTGTTACTTTTGTGTTTAAAATTATTAAATTACTCACTTAATTCGGTTATAACAGAATTAGAGAAGTACTATCACCGAATTATGGTGTTTGTCGCAGAATTAGACAAGTCATCGCAGTTTGATTAAGCTCATTTTACGCTGAGTTAATTCATATATGTTAAGATTACACTTGCTCATATGATAAATAGAAGACTGATTAGTGTTCCTATTAAAAATAAAAATAAAATTTATAAAGTTTAACCTGTTTTTTTTCCACATTCTGTTTTGTCACAGAATTAGATGAGTTGACTTATTAAAAGTTAAATTTAATTTAAGTGGGGCTTTTTGGTATGGGTGGAAGGTTATGCTATAAGCTTTGTTTTATTAAAGTTTATTTCTAAGTTGTCTGACTATCATCCAGTATTTTATACTTTTCTCAGAATGAGTAAACGCGATTGCACATCGCCTTTTCAAAAACCTTTGAGGCTGATGGAAATAGAGCTGGGCGGATAGTTGTTGGGGTCTGTCTATTCATTCTTTTTATGGATTGGTTTTATTAATGATTCTTTTAATTGATTGGGGAATTCTCCTTCTTCAAAAGATTGGTTACTGAGTTTGTAGAAAGGGAGAGTGAATTTGTCTGCACATTGTTTTAGTAAAAAGGGAGATAGTTCATCGATTCCTGAGCTTTTTTTGCTTTTTAGGTTTCTAATAATTTTACTTACTTCATAGGGGTCAATGGAAGAGAGAAACATTGTATTTTCTGTTGGACATAGTACAGAAGTGCCTATAGGTTCGTTGTCGCGCGGCTGGGTTGTGTTTTCCCCTATTGAAGCGAAAAAGTCATTAAACTTATTTACAACTACTTTTGGATCACATATTAACATTGCCATTTAATTTCAATTTAATATTTTGTTTTTCTTTTTTTGTCTTTTTGTTCAATCTCTCGTTAATAATACTTCACATCGTTTTAACTTTATTAGTTGATTTTTTAAACTTATTTATGTATTCTATTTTTTTAGCTGATATTACAGATTTTTTAGGGAAGTTTTCATACAATTTATAATATTTTGTTATGATAGGATTATTCAATTTTTGAGCAAGTATTTTTAGTAATCTTTTGTGTTTGCATGACAGTTTTATGCCCTTAGTTAGCCAATACTTTTTAAACTAAGATTTAATTTTTATTCGGTTTTTAGGTATACATTTATTTAAAATAGATATTATTGTGTTATGGAATGCTTTATAATTTTCATTTATATTGTTTTTTGGTTTTATTATTTCATTCCAGTTTTGTTTACTTAGTTCTGCTTTTAATTGTTGTATATTTTTAAAGTTATAAAGTCTTTTATAAGTGTACCAAATTGTTTGTTTGGGGTGGTTTACTGAAGTGTGTAACACTTTTGCACTGTGGTCAGAATCCTAACTCTTCTATAGTAACATAACTACATTTATTTTGGAAATTGGTAAATATTAAATCTAAACATGTAGTATCTAAACATGTAAGTGGTGTGACAAATTCGCGTGGGGCTTTTCATGTGTTGCATAAAATTACGTTCCAGCATAAATTCTATGAATCGACTAGTTCTTTATATTCTTCCGCTCTCTGCTACCCACCATGCTCCAAACTGCACCCCGTCCTTTTTAGACCTGATGATTGTCTCTTCTCTCGATCGTATTGCAACGCATGGCCAAATAGCAGCTTCCTTTTCTTACCATGACTTGGTTTGTCTTGTTGGAGGTGCAATGTCACAACATTAGTTTTAGTTGGACGCACTAGCGTTATCTATGACGTAGTCTATAAGAGTTTTGTTGTCTACGGCCTTCTGTCATGTCGGACGATGTAGAAGCGAGTGTGCTAATAAATATAGAAAGTCTTCCAGTGAATAAAGACGAATACAACCAGAAGAGAGAAGAGAGAGAAATAAAGACAACCAGATAGTTGAAGAAGAGAAAAGAGAAGAAGAAGAAACTGTGGTAGAACAACAAGAGAAAGTGAATGAAATACAAGATAGAGAAACAGAAAATAAGAGAAGTCAGACATAGAAGTTGATAGAGGAAGATGTGAAGAAAGCCCAGATTTAGACATGGAGTATGAAGAAGAGTATCTTGATGAGGAATGGTTAAGTGCAGACGAAACAGGGTTGGAAGAAGCGAAAACAAGAAGTGGAAGAAAGTTAAAGAAACCCAAATGGACTGAGGAATATGAAGTGGGAACGTTAGCACAAGGAGAAGGTGAGTTAAGTTATGAAGAGGCAATTACTGGAAAAGACAGAAGTAAGTGGTTGAAAGCAATTGATGAGGAGTTAGAAGCTCTCAATAGAAATAACACCTGGATTGAGACTGAGTTACCTAAAGGGAAAAAGAATATAGACAGTAAGTGGGTATTCAAAATAAAGAAGGATGAAGGTGCAGACATTTATAAGGCACTACTTGTAGCGAGAGGATTCAAGCAAGAAGGAAAGTTTGATAATTCAGAAGTGTATGCTCCAGTAGCAAAATTACCGACGTTAAGGATATTACTAGCTATAACAGCCAAATATAATTTAGAAATACAGCAAATGGATGTAAAGAGTGAATTTTTAAATGGAAGAATGGGAATAATTAATTTGTGTTCCATGAAAAGTATATCTAGAAAAACCAAAAGGAATGAAGAAAGATGGAAAAATATTAAAGCTACAACGCTCTTTGTACGGACTTAAGAAATCTCCTAGATACTGGAATGAGAAATTTAATCAATTTATGGTTCAGGAAGGGTTTATAAGAAGCAAGTGTGATTATTGTTTATATTATAAGAAGGATAAAAAGTTCTATGTTTTGCTATATGTTGATGACTTAATTTTAATATGTGAAGATAAGCAGGAAATAACAATGTAAAAGGAAGCATTACAGAAAAAATTTGAAATAAAAGATTTAGGAGGCAATAATCTTAAATACTTGGGAATAAATATAATAAAGAAAGAAAATCATATTGAAATTGATCAGGAGAATTATTTGAAAGAAATATAAGATGGAAGATTGCAAGCCGGTTTCTACACCTATGGAGCCTGGTATAAGAATTGAGAAGATTAATCAAGAAAACATGGAGTTAACAAGAAAGTGTAGAGAACTGATTGGAAGTCTTATGTATGCTATGTAAGGTACTTGGCCTGACATATGTTATGCTTTAAGTTATTTGAGTAGATATCAAGCATGTGCAAATGATGATGTATGGAAGGGATTAAAGAGGATTTTAAGGTTCATTAAAGGTACTATAGGTATTAAGTTAGTTTATAGAAATGGTTCAGAGGATCCTTTAATTGGTTATTCTGATGCTGATTGGGGAGGAGATCAGGCAGACCGGAAGTCTACTTCAGGATATATAATGAAGGTATATGGTTGTACTGTCTCATGGTCTTCTAGTAAGCAGCAGTGTGTGGCGATGTCGTCAACTGAGGCGGAGTACATAGCTTTAGCTCGAGGTATATGTGAAGGGTGCTGGATTAAAAATTTATTAACTGAAATTAATTTAGAATGTAACAATATTATTACGTTTGAAGACAATCAATCCGTCATTCATATAGCTAAGAATCCAGAGCATCATAAAAGGTTAAAGCATGTAGATTTAAGATTCCATTTTATAAGAGACAAAGTTGAACAGAAAGTTGTAATTCTGAATTATATTGAAAGTGAGAACCAAGTTGCTGAATATATGTACAAAACCTTTATGTAAAGTTAAGTTTGAAATATGTAGAAATGAGTTATTTTGATTAATGTTATTTGTGTAAAGGTAGAGTCAGCAAAGTATTGTGTTTGTAAGAAATTTGAGTAAGTTTTGTGTATGTTTTTGGTAGAAGTGATGTGACATTGAGGAAGGGTGTTGGAGGTGCAATGTCACAACACTAGTTTTAGTTGGACGCACTAGCGTTATCAATGACGTAGTCTATAAGAGTTTTGTTGTCTACGGCCTTCTGTCATGTCAGACGATGTAGAAGCGAGTGTGCTAATAAATATAGAAAGTCTTCCACCAAATTAAATTGGTTTTCCTTTCCTCCAACCAACAACCAACAATATATCTCTCGTATAAATTGCGTCCCCCAAAGCACACGACTCAATTCGCACTTCTTCGTAATTTCAGGGGCATCAATTTGTTGGCATTGCAGCAAGATGCTGCTGGTATTAACTGGACCGATGTTTTTGATGCTGGCTCTATCAATGATAAGGTGAACCTGTTAAACGAAAAAATAATTGCATTGTACGACATCCATGCCCCTAAACGCAGAGTAAAAATAAAAAATAATCCTGCACCATGGATCACTGACACCATTAAACATGCAATGGCTCGCAGAGTAAAGGCTAAGCGAAGGTGCAAACGGAATCCTACGGATAGCAATTTTGCCCGATTTAAAAAAATTGCGCAACTATTGCAATCGTCTGTGCAGAGATGCAAAAAAACGTCACTTTTCTCTTTCTCTCAGTAATCGTGATTCCTCCGCTGTCCGGAAATTCCTTAAAACCAATGGTATCGGTAAATCTCCCTCCATTACATGTAAGGACATGGATCTTGGTGCTCTCAATAGACATTTCTCTTCGACCTGTCTAACTATGGACACAGACACTAAGTCCAGAACATTACATGAACTTTCGCTCTTACCGGTACCACTAAGTTCCCCTTTTAGCTTCAATCCCGTATCCGAGTCAGATGTCAAAACATCTCTAATGTCTATCTCCTCCACTGCTGCTGGTAATGATATGATATGCTCAAGAATGATCACTCCTATCCTTAACCTCCTCTTACCTATCTTAACCCACATCTTCAACTTCTCATTATTTTCTTCAGGTTTTCCTTTGGCATGGAAACAAGCTCACATAATTCCTTTACCCAAAGTACAAAATCCTTCATCCTTATCCGAGTTCCGTCCCATTTCTATTTGACCATTCCTTTCAAAGGTTATCGAGCATATTGTCCATCGCCAACTTTCAGTGTATCTTACCAGCAACAGCCTGCTGAATTGTTTTCAATCCGGCTTCCGGCCTGGTCATAGCACTGTTACAGCTCTCCTTAAAGTTTCCGATGACATACGCTGGGCCATGGACAACAAATCTCTCACCGCTCTAGTCCTTCTTGACTTTAGCAGTGCATTTAACTCGGTGGATTTCGACATTCTGCTCGGTATTCTCTCATCTATTAACTTCTCTCTTCCCACTTTATCTTGGTTTGACTCATATCTTCGGGGTCGCTCGCAGCGAATTTATCATGACGATTCTTACTCTGATTGGTGTTGCCTGACTGCGGGCGTCCCCCAAGGTGGCGTTCTCTCTCCATCATTATTTTCTATCTTCATAAACTCTGTCACAAGAGTTATCACTTCTAGTTTCCAACTCTACGCAGACGACTTGCAATTGTATCGATCTTTTCCTTTATCTGATGCTGCTTGCGCGATTACTGGTTTGAATCGGGATCTTGACGCAGTAAACCGCTGGGCGAAAGCTTACGGCCTTCTTATTAATCCGGCTAAATCGCAGGCTATAATGTTAGGCAGTAAATATATGTGTAGTGGTTTGGTTAACTTGGATGTTCCATGTATTGGATGTTTTGTTTTTCCACCTCTGGCAACACTAAGGATAGGTCGTCAAAATTACGTCTCCCAATAAATTTTTAATAATTTAATTATTTTTGTGCATAATAATCAAATTAGCTCGATTATTTGTATTCCAATTACTGTAAAAGACATATACCAGTGATAAAATAAATAATAAAGTGATAAAACATATGTTTTATAGTAAAGTTCCACTGCCTGTCAATAGTTCGTAACGATCACTTTCAAACTTTGTTTTGTGAATATAAGTGAATCAAACGGATTATTGTATTTTAACTCGCATAATTTGGTAAGTCCTAGACTTATTATTTCTATTATATTCAGCATCCTACTTCCTACTACATCCCCCGACATGGCATAAAACTGTGGCGCTGCATCTGGAGCATCTGAGCAGAAGCTCTAAACGGTCCAGATAGCAGAAAAACCGATAACAGTGCAGGTTATCGGTTTGGTTGGCGGCGGAAGAACGATTGCATTAGCAATCGTCAACGGCGGCAACTGAAAGGCTGAGCTAGAAGGCTTACTGTGCATCCACCAACCCGCATTAGACAAGCGTGGTGGATTAACTGTCTATTTTCCTCCTCATGACGAATACAAATAAAAACAGGCCCCAAGTGCCCGGCAGCTCCAGTGGTACGCCTGACGACGACGGTAGCCAGGCACGCCACGGAGCAAGGGGTGCTAAGAATCCCCGGGTGGGATCGATATACCGTCAAACGACCAAGGCTAAGAAAAAGGACAAAGACGATTATTTAAACATTATGACCTATAACGCACGCACTTTAAGGACAGAAGAACACCTAATGGAATTTGAAAACGCCATTCATGACGTCAAATGGGACATAATTGGCTTAGCAGAAGTGCGGAGAGAGGGTGAAGATACGATTGAACGCGACAACAATATCTTTTACCACTTCGGACAAACTGCAGGTTTATACGGAGTCGGTTTCATAGTCGCAAAAAAATGGAAAGACAATATTATAGAATTCATAGCATACTCTGACAGAATAGCCCTGCTAAAATTTAAAGTTTCCGATACTAAAACCTTAACAATCATCCAAGGTTATGCACCAACATCAGCACACCAAGACGCAGAAGTAGAAGACTTTTATGATCTCTTGAACAAAGCTTGCGATGACCATCGCGGTACGTGGAACATTATTATGGGAGATTTTAATGCGAAAGTAGGTGAAAAGCAACCCCTTGATAATTTCAGCAACTTAGGGCCTCATGGCATCGGTAACCGAAACGAGCGTGGTACACGACTAATACATTTCTCCTTTGGCCAAAACCTCTATATAAGTAACTCTTTCTTCCCCAAAAAACCGCAACGGCGATGGACATGGGTCTCGCCAAACGGAAATACTAGGAATGAAATTGATTTCATACTAACATCACATCGCCAAATTGTCAAAAACATTCAAGTTCTCAATCAATTCAAATACAACTCTGACCATAGA
The DNA here is from genome assembly GCA_947037095.2 of Nycteola revayana. Lineage (NCBI taxonomy): Eukaryota > Metazoa > Arthropoda > Insecta > Lepidoptera > Nolidae > Nycteola > Nycteola revayana. Next base: position 4,547,223 of record OX344844.2, read on the forward strand.
CCCGTACGTGCTACACTATTTTTCGATTTAAAGTTGTACAGAAAACGAATATTTACAGATAAAATAAAAAGACTAAACAAAGAGTCACTCAAAGTCAATAAAGAACAATTTAATTTAGAATTAAAAAACAGTTTTAGTATACTAGATTTAAAAACCAATGATGTACAGGAACAATTTAATAATATTGTCAATAGTATTAGAACAGCTAGCAGAAAAATCAAAAGACTACCGAACAAAGTCAAAAAATTAACTACAAATACCATACTTCTTATAGATGAAAGACAGGTTCTAAGTGCAGATAAGACATGCCCCCACTATAAAAACAAAAACAGGGAAGTCAAACGCAACATTAGAAAAGATATTAGATCTTTTAACACCAAACTAATCCAAATTGCTTTAGAAACTAACAGTTCATTAAAAATTGCTAAACAAGGCACCACAAAAGGTAAACAGTGGATAAACTGCCTTAAAGACAACAATGGCCAAAAACATCGCAGTAGGGATAAAGTTTTACAAATCTGTACAAACTACTTCAAATTACTGTACTCAAACTGCCAGGCCCCAGCACCTAGAATCAACTATTTTTGCCCAGATACCATCCCCCCTATCACTGGTTTTGAAGTACATACCGCACTGAGTAGAATGAAGTACAACAGGGTGCCAGGCGAGGATGGTATTAGTACGGAAATTTTGAAAATAGGCGAATCTACTCTTCTCCCTATAATTACAAATCTTTTTAATTCCATTTTACAAACCGGTATATTCCCTGATAGCTTTTGCCACTCTAATATAATACTTTTACATAAAAAGGGAGATAAATCAGACCTTAACAACTATCGACCGATTAGCCTTACATCCCATCTCTATAAGGCCTTCATTAAAGTCATAGATAATCGTATCTCGCCTCAACTAGACAAACACCAACCTCCACAACAAGCTGGCTTCCGACCAGGCCTCTCCACTACCGACCATCTACATGCAATAAACCAAATAATCGAAAAATGTCAAGAGTTCAATATACCAATTTATCTTGCCTTCATCGATTACACGAAAGCTTTCGATAGTCTGACACACGATGCTATATTCGACGCTCTGAACAACCAACAAATTGATCCCACCTATATCAACCTACTTCGTAACATATACTTACACAGCACTGCTTCAATTAAATTACAAACAGCCGGACCATCGTTCTGTATCGAAAAAGGCGTGAAACAAGGAGACCCGCTCTCACCCAAACTTTTTAACAGTGCTCTTGAAGAAGTGTTTAAAGAGTTATCGGCAAATTGGGAGAGATGCGGCATTGAAGTTGGCGGGGTGCGATTAACAAACCTTCGCTTTGCTGACGACATTGTCGTATTTTCCTCCACAGCGGCAGAACTGGAGCTTATGTTAAACCAGCTTAGTGATGCAAGCCTTGGGGTTGGACTGGCGATGAACATGTCTAAGACCAAGCTGATGTCAAACACCACTAAATATAGGATCGGAGTCAATGGTGAGGAATTGCAATATGTCCATGAATACATCTACTTGGGCCAGTTAGTCTCTTTCCAGTCCAGACAAGATAAGGAAGTCTTAAGACGAACCGAAAATGCCTGGAAGAGCTACTGGTCCATGAAAGAACTCATGAAAGGAAATCTGCCTTTGTCACTCAAAAAAAAGATTATGGACATGTGCATCCTTCCCATTCTGACCTATGGATCCCAGACTTGGTCTTTGACAAACATTCAAAAGTCCAAACTCAGGGTTTGCCAACGTGCAATGGAGCGTAGTATTCTAGGCGTCAAATTGACAGACCATATTCGCAACACCACACTGCGCTCCAAAACACAGATTACTGACGTTGCTCAAAAAGCCGCTAAGCTGAAGTGGGAATGGGCCGGCCACGTCTGCCGTATGCCTAATAAGCTGTGGGCCAAAATAACCACCACGTGGAGCCCTGACACAGTAAGAAGGCGTCGCGGCAGACCCCGTAGAAGATGGCGGGACGAGCTGGACAAAACAAACGACCAGTGGCCTAGTTTAGCCCTGGATCGAGAGAGCTGGAAGTCATGGAGAGAGGCCTTTGCCCAGCAGTGGGATGATGCAGGCTAGCAGTATCAGTATCAGCATCCTACTCAAATAACGGCGAATCTTACCTAACTACCTACATGAAATAAACAATTAAGTGTTCCCTTTTATTGTCGTTCAAACCTGTAGTTTGCTTTCCTTTAAAGTTAACTTTTCTTTTTATGTTATAAATTATCGAGAAGTAGTACAATAAATACATACTTACAGGCTATTGCACAGAGTACAACACAGTTGTTATTAACGAATTACAAACTCAACAGCTGTTAAGGGGTCAATGCTCTTGAACTTGAACTATAAACATTACAGGTGGATTGTTGCTATAACCTTAACAACATAACTACTTAAACTAACACTATACTAGCTCCCTATAATAGTGAGCCACGTCCCTAAACACACAGGCTCTGCTATTGTCTCTTTTCACTTAACAATAAGTTGAAGTGGAATTGAATGACAGGCAAATCTTGCCTACAGACAAGTAACACTACAATAAACACAACATATTAACACTTCAACCATAAGGATATAGTGGCACCCCCTTGGTGGATTGGTGCATAGTTCTTGAGTGACCTTAGATAGCTAATTGTTATTGTTTGTTTATTAAATAATTAATTGAAATAGCATTAACATACTAGTTAAATTTATCTTAAACTGAGTCACTTAACCTTAAATAACTGTCTGATTATCATTTATTCTAAGTAACATTTTAATTTCTTTTTTTTTTCTAAATCTACTTATCTTATTAGTTTTATTTTTCTTTCTTGTCTAGTTATATGCAACTTAGTGCACTTAATCTTTAGCTTTTACTTTTATCAGCATTTTTCCTTACCTTCTACTAGACAGTTTGAGGTACAAAATAAAAAATAAAATGATGATGACCAGAAAGGCAATTGCTGAAGCACGCTATGAGGAGTTGAATGACAAATATTCAACATCTCAAAAGGATTTAAAATGTTCAGAGATTCGCTGTAAGGAGCTGAATAGTAAACTTTTAATTGTATTGAAAGATTTAAAGAAATTTAAGGACTTATCGGAGAAGTTGCAAAAGGAACGTGCTGAAAATGAGTTAGAAGCACTATCTATTATTAAAAATAATGCAATCCTGAAGGGTAAGTTATCAGATATTAACTTACAATTGGACAGTGCCATTGCAGACCGGGATGCATTGCAATCATTAGTATGTACTTTTGATCAGTGTAGGATGGAGTTCGAGACCACTCTTGAACGTAATGTTGAGCTGGAATCTGGGTTAAAAAAGGCACTATACACCATTGAACAGCTGGAGTGCACCCAGCAGATGTCAAAAGCTGAACATTCGCAATCACTGTTTGATGAGTTGGTAGGCAGCGCTCCTGACTTAGTTTCTCTTCCTCCCATTTCAAATGAGCCGGATGTATTGACAATTGATTTAACCTGTGATGAGTCTCTTATTTCAAATAATCAGGTTGAACAAGCTGGCATGTGTACAATTTGTAAATTAAAATTAAAAAGTAATAATAGGGAATATGAATTTATAATTTGTGACCTTCAGTCAGAGATAATACAGTTGAATGCAACTTTAGATAAACTATCTAAAAAGTATGAGGTTGCTCAAAAAGAAATACAGGAGTACTGTGCAGGTATGGATTGCTTAGTGGCTGACCTTAAGGACAATGAACAAAAACTATTGTCCTTAACAAATTATTACAATTGGAATGGAGTTAACCGAACTCCGGTAAGTTCACAGTCAGCAGTTTCCTATAAATTACCATTAGAAAAATATCAAATTAATAAATTTGATAGTAGTCTCAATAATAGTGCTTCTCAACAAACATTTTTAAATAAATCATTATTACTTAATAATTCTCAAAAATACACTAAAAATAACTCTAAAATAATAATGTTTAGTGATGAACTAGGTAAAAATATGGGTAAATTATTTTTACAAGAATCTGGGAATCTGGTGACTAATTACTGTCTGTATGGTGCCAGTTTTGCACAAATAATGGAAAAAATTATTAAGGGTACCTACCAACCCAACTCATCCTTAATTATTTTAATTGGGAGACTAGGGAAATTAAATAAACATTCTTTTATTAAATATTTTGATTTGCTCAGTAAATTAAATGTAGAAAACATTTGCTTATTTACTTTTCCTTATAGTAAATTGTTGCCCGAGACGGAAAATATTTATAGATATAAGTTAAATAATATGTTACATACAATGACATTGTATAATGACAAATTTAAATTAATAGACATAAATGTATTTAATGATAATCAGTATTATGAGTTGACAGACAATAACTATTGTCTTAGTAATTTTATAAGAGACAGATAGCAAATTCGCTATCATATTGTTTTTATAAATCAGCCAAAATATTGGCTAACGGCACTGCTTCTATTGAGCAGTTAAATAATAATTTGACATTATGTGATGACACCTTGGAAGTTATTCCAAATTCTTTAAATTAGAGTCTAAGACAAAAGAGTATATCTCTGGCAATGTAAATAGTAACATATTGTTATCTAATGGTAATGTAATATCCCCATCAATTGTAACATCTTTTAATTGTAAAAATAATAATTGTATCAACCTGGTGCATCAAAACATACAGGGGATGTTAGGTAAAGAGTTAGAATTGGAACTGTTTTTGAACTGTCACAATATAGATATTTTATGTATTACTGAGTCATGGCTCAAAAGCCACCAGGTCATTTTCAGTTCCAATAATCATCAGGTTGCTAGCTCATTCTGCAGAGTTCGTATGATACGAGGTGGCTCCTTTATCATTGTAAAGAAATGTTTAAAATTTAAAGAAAGAACTGACATTGTGAGCCTCTCTGTTGAAAGGGTTTTAGAAATAGCATGTATTGAATTGGAGCAACTGCATGTTTTGAGTGTGTACAGACCTCCATCTGCGCCTTATGAAGCTTCTATTAAAATAATGGAGGATGCCCTGTTCAAATTAGCGAATAGTCATAAAACAATTGTTGTTTGTGGAGACTTTAAGATAAGATAAGATACTCTTTATTGCACACCAACATAACAACACAAATACAAATAGCAAAAAGTAATAGTTAGCCATGTACAATCGGCGGTCTTATCGCAGACAGCGATCTCTTCCAGACAACCTTTGGATGGAATGAAAATGAATAAGAAGAAGTATGAAGGGTAGTACGCAATAGGTGATGGGAAAATAGTAGCAAGGAGTGAAATAATAAAATTATACTATTATTTACATACTATTACATATTTAATTATATAAAAATTATGATACATGTAATATATATACATATAAATAAACAATAAATAAAAATATAATAAATATTATGTCTTTATATACATATATGTTTCAATATAAATACTAATACATACTCTTGAAAACATAGCAAAGGACATGTAACAAGTGAAAGTTCAATATGATTTATAGCGATAAATAGTAATTTTTAACGTGGGTTTTAAAAATGCAAAGGGTCTGAGAGCGTCTTATGGATAATGGCAACGCATTCCAAAGACGTGCAGCTTGGACAGTGAAGGATTTTGTATAGAAATGTGTGGAATGCGTTGGCAAACATAAATTTAAGTTTTCCAATGATCTCAGCGATTTCGTGTGGGTGTTATACAAAAACTTAAAACGTTCTTTAAGATAATTTGGGGTGGAGGGACTGAACAGAATATTATAAAGAAGGGACAAAATATGCGAATTCCGGCGATGTCGAATGGGAAGCCACTTGAGTTGGGAGCGAAATTCGGAGACATGATCATATTAACGTAAACCAAATATGAATCTAATACAGAAGTTTTGAAGTCGCTCAAGTTTATCTAGCTGTTCCTCTGTTAAATCAAGGTAGCTGGCATCGGCATAGTCAAGTATAGGAAGAAGAAGAGATTGAGCTAGCGCAGTTTTGGTGGCGACTGGTAAGAAATTACGGAGTCGACGCATGGAACCTGCAGAAGCAAAAAGTTTGCGGCTTACCTCTTGCAGTTGCATGGCCCAGTTGAGGTTTTTATCGAAATGGACTCCCAAATTCTTTACTGTGTCACATATTGCAATGATATTGTTATTTTAAGTTATATTAGGAATATGTGACCAGTTGACCTTAGCTCTCAATCTGTTGCTACCAATAATTATGGCTTGAGATTTAGTGGGATTTACAGTAAGCCCAAAACTTTTACTCCATTCAGAGATAGTTGCCAGATCCCGGTTAATTTGATTGATGGCTATTGTTAAGTCATCTGGACGACTTTAATATAAATATTTTGGAAAAGAATACATTAACCTGTAACTTCTTAAAGGAGGATGGGCAAAAATGTATGGAAGCTGGTCTACCTTGCAATAAGAATAAGTCTTAAGTTAATAGTAGGTTTATTCTATGTATTTGCATGTATACTAGGTCGCATGTCTCTAAGTATTGTCGGATCTAAGTTCTACTACATTGAATCTGATAGTATTTTTAGTGCCAAACATTGAACATTGTCAAAATCAAAACAATCAAAAATATATGGAAGCTGGTCTACCTTGCAATAAGAATAAGTCTTAAGTTAATAGTAGGTTTATTCTATGTATTTGCATGTATACTAGGTCGCATGTCTCTAAGTATTGTCGGATCTGAGTTCTACTACATTGAATCTGATAGTATTTTTAGTGCCAAACATTGAACATTGTCAAAATCAAAACAATAGTCAATAGGTATATCAATAGGTATATATAATAAAACAATATGTATATCAATAGGTAGTATAATATAATATATTATTAAACATCATTATCATCGAAGATAACATCGTTAAGGAACAATGCAGGTGCATTTAACCCTTCATGACGAGCACATCCTAAGTACCACATTCTAAGTACCACATCCTAAGTACCACGCTCTTGCTACTGCATTGTATAGTAGCCTAGTCATCGCTAAAGCGTTATTTTTAATAACAATTACATTCATGGAAATGTTGTTTGAAATAAAAAGTACTCATTTTCGCATAGCTGTATCTCCAAACGGACACAGATTTGGGGAAACTTCCCATAGTGAATATTAATGTATTATTTTATCCCAATCTGAAAATGTGCTACTCATTCTTATTGGACTGTAGACCAAGATGCCCATCCTCCTTTGTTTAAATCTTTTAATTTGATTAATTTATTTATTGAGCCTACGAGGATTACTGCCTCTAGTGCTACTTGTATAGATAATATATTCACTAACTTAAAACCTATACATAAATTTGTAATTAATATGTTACAGTCAGACCATTGTGGACAGTTAGTATTTTTTCCCAAGAAAACCAATAAAATCCAAAGTAAAAAAATAAGTTTTGTACCCATTAGTGAAAGCCGTCTAGAGGCATTTCATTTTAACTTGTCATCTAAATTATCAGGTTTGCCAATTCACAATAACCCAAATCAGCTGTATAATTTATTTTTTAACATGGTTATTGCTGAATATAATTCAATATTTACACCCAAAACTAAGTTAATCTGTAAGGGTAAGTTAAGTTTCAGTGAATGGGCAACACCTGGTATTTACAAAAGTCGTAATAAATTATATGAACTGTATTATGAGAAGACTTTTAATAAGAGTACGATTTTTAAGAATAAGGTAACTAGATATTCCAAAGTATTTAAAGAAGCCTGTTCTACTGCCAAATCAATGTATATTAATAATAAAATTAAAAACTCATCTAATAAAATAAAAGAAATATGGAATATTATTAATAATGAAACAGGTAGAGCTATAAATTGTAATAAAGACTTTAATTTAAAAATAAAAAATGATAATATTTCAGCAGATATGGAAGTTGCAACTGAGTTTGAGAATTTCTTCACTAACATACCTCTAATAACAACTATAACTCTAAATTCATCTTCAATATCTGCTGAGGCGCTATTAAACGAAAGTGTTTCTGCATGCGTTACCGATTTTAGTTTTAATTTAATAGACTATAAAGATGTAGTTAATGCTTTCAATACCATAGAAAAGAAAAAAAACTAAAGACCTATGGGGTCATTCTGTGAAATTTGTATCTAATATTATTGAAATAATAGCGCCTTACCTAGCATACATATTTAATAGTTGTGTTGATTCTGGTGTATTTCCTGACTTGATGAAGCATAGTAAGGTTATACCATTATTTAAATCCGGTGATAGCACTGATCCCTCGAATTTCCGACCTGTTTCTATATTGCCCACTCTGAGCAAAATTTTTGAAAAATTAATTCTTAGCCAGTTGCTCAGACATTTTAATAAATTTAACTTATTACACAAAAAACAGTTTGGGTTTACGAGGGTTGCTCAACCATAGATGCGGGAACTGAATTGTTAAAAACTATATTCGCGGCCTGGGAAGATTCGCAGGAATCCTTAGGTATTTTCTGTGATCTGTCTAAGGCATTTGATTGCGTTCACCATGACACTCTTGTCAGGAAATTACACCGGTATGGCATTAGGAACCAGGCTCTCAATCTTCTGATTTCTTACATGGGCAATAGAATTCAGAAGGTTGATATAAACGGCAAAATATCACCAGGCTCTGTTGTATCCATGGGCGTCCCGCAAGGCTCAATCCTGGGACCGTTTTTGTTTTTGGTGTATATAAACGACTTACCTTACTATGTAGGAAATAATCATGAGATAGTATTGTTTGCTGACGATACATCCTTGACATTTAAATAAGTAGACAGCTACGCAGCTATGACGAAGTAAACAATGCAATCTCGAAGGTAGTCCATT